>CM019067.1:285267247-285762554 GCA_009667805.1 Leptobrachium leishanense | reverse complement strand
AATCGGGAGATACTGGGGTCCTTTGGATCCCCTATCTCCACCATAAGTGACAGATAGAAGATAACTCCCAAACTGACGTCATCGCTTCCAGCGCGATGCTGTCAGTGGGCGGGGGGAGATCCCGGAGGCTTGGCTGACATCCAAGATGTCAGCCACCTCTGGGAGAGGACCACGATCCAGCGCTGATTGGCAACGGATCGCAATCCAACACCTATGGGGTTTAAGACAGGCACTGCTGGGAAGGGCAGACTGTGTCCTTTCCAGCGGTGCTTGCTTTTCTCCTGTGACGGTTAGCGATGGGGTCTCTGGTGGCTGGCCGGGGTTCTGGAGGCAAGGCTGACTTCAAAGACAGCCGATCGCCGCTGCAAAGCCAGGATGCGCTGACGCGTCTTCCTGCAAGCTGATTGCAATTGAGAGGATGCGCTGAGAGCGTCCTGCCACTGTTTTAATAAAAACACAAACATTCATTTAGGGAAGAGCAGTTTCAGCTATTTCGTAATATATTTTCTTAAATTGCTGAATATTCCTGCTGTGTGGTAAAGGGGCATACCATTTTAACAGATGTCAATGAGCTTCACGTTTCTAAAACATATTTATGCATTTGCTCTGATTTGTCATTCAGTAATATCCAATTCCTGTATTAATACTGTACAGAAACCCTTTAATAACATAAGTAGAGTAATATTGACACAGACAAATGCTTAGCTGTTATGTTACACTTGCAAATACTGGTGGATCAATTGTACAGAACGTCATTATGTCTATAGAGGTTTTGAGAGGATAGAAAGACTAGACCTATGACTGGCTTTCAGTTTTTGAAGCATGATTCAACAAACTGCTATAAAGCATCTGAAAATTAGTATGAGAGGAACACATTTACTGTGTATCAATTGCTTCAGCTCATGCTGGACCTGGTGCCAAAATTCAATAAAGAGCACACACGTACTCATGACTTCCCGATTCTCTTCCCACCCATAGTGGGTGAAAGGTTAAAAAGCTAAACTGGTGGGTGGTCTCTAGGGTGAGGGCAACAAAGAGATATATGGAAGTAGCATTTTTAAAATTGGTGTTGTACCAGGCTGTTAACACACTCCCAATCCTCATCCCCTGGTCTAAGTGATAAAGTCAATAGAATAACCAAAAGGGGCTAATAATCCCTCTAAAGACATTTCCTGCTAGCCGATGCTCCCAACCTAACTTCATAACCTGCCTGTATTCCTAAAATTTTATTGTATCTAAATAGATATCTAAGTCTGTCTAAACTTACTATTGGATAGTTTTTGGATATATGAAGATTAGGGATGAGCTGTTCGGTTCGATCAGTTCGGA
Source organism: Leptobrachium leishanense (assembly GCA_009667805.1). Lineage (NCBI taxonomy): Eukaryota > Metazoa > Chordata > Amphibia > Anura > Megophryidae > Leptobrachium > Leptobrachium leishanense. The sequence continues at coordinate 285,761,225 of CM019067.1, read as the reverse complement.
GTTCGATTCGAACTTTGGCCGTTTGCAAGTTCGCGAACTTCGAACTTTTTGGCGTGTTTGGTTCGAGTTCGAAAAAAAAAATTGAAAAAAGTATAAAAAATGCTTACAAAATACTAAAAAATCTAGAAATAAAGAGACTCTTTACTGCAGAATATTATAAGCAACGGTTTATTAGATATTGAATTGACAAATAATGTCTACGTGCAAAGATTCTCACCTCCTAAATGACCTGTATTCTCAAACGGCGTAAACAAGAGGTGTTTAATTAGTGTTTGGAAATAACATGTGCTTTTAATTAGTCAGGTCTGATGAATTTGAACATTGTCTGTAGACTGAGGGACTGAGGGTGTGGTGTCTCCTGATCTGAACATGTATCAAACAACACCTGTGCTTCTGAGAAGTGTTCATTTCTCTACTAAATCTTCCTCTGATATGCTGTTTAACCCCTTAACCCTGCATTTCACTGCTGTGTGCTCAGCTCATTTTTACCGCTTTCGCTCATCATGTTTAAACGTGATTTGAAGCCACATTTTATTAAATGTCCCAGACATATTAGATATCGTTCTTTCCGTCAGACTCCGCAGATTCATAATATATAATTTTTATATGTATATGTCATGTCCTGCCTGTATTTTATGACAAAAAATGCAATAAAAATGTAATTTTTAATCATTTGCAGTGTGTAATGTGTTTTTTTTTTTCACATTTTAGGACATGAGCGTTTGCGGTTATGTTTTCTATGGAGTGCGCTTGTACAAAAATTAGAAATGGGGACTTGTTACATTTTGTGGGGGGAATTACGTGATTTATAGCAAACGCACCCTATAGAAAAAAATCATTAGTGCAGCATCATTGTTCACATTATAATTGAAATGTGAACAATATTGCTGCATTAATAAAAATAACACACAAAAAAAATACATGTTTTTTTTTTTACTTTATACCTGGTCATGTTGGGTATCATGCTCAGGCCTTTTGATTGACACCTTCCATGACCCCCTAGCTGCCACGGTTCTGGAGATATCGGGGTTCAAATGAACCCCCTATCTCCACCAGGGGATTCCAGGCAGTAAGGGGTTCCCCGACTATCTGACGTCATCACGCTACGCGTGAGGACGTCAGGCAGTGAGGGGGGACCCGGAGGTGGAGTCGCCATCCAAGATGGCGGCCCCTACCGGAGCTAGGCCGCACTTCGGCGCCGCAAGGCATCTCTATACACAGCCCCATCAGCATCTCTAAACACAGCCTCACAGCATCTCTATACACAACCTCACAGCATCTCTATACACAACCTCACAGCATCTGTATACACAGCCCCATCAGCATCTCTATACACAGCATCTCTATACACAACCCCATCAGCATCTCTAAACACAGCATCTCACAGCATCTCTATTAGGGATGAGCCGAACACCCCCCGAGTTCGGTTCGCATTCGAACTCGAACTTTCCAAATGTTCGAATTCGAACCCGAACTCGAACTCAGTACAAGTCAATGGGGCTGAAAATTCGATTTTTAGAGTGCCCTCCAAGAAGGCATATATGCTAGATATTTGCCATAAAATATGCATGATGTGAGCTGGCCTGGGCAATATATATACGCATGATGGCGCATCTGTGACTGTCTGTGAGCATGATGTGAGCTGGCCTGGGCAATATATATATATATACGCTTGATGTGAGCTGGCCTGGGCCTGGGCAATATATATACGCATGATGTGAGCTGGCCTGGGCAATATATATACGCATGATGGCGCATCTGTGACTGTCTATGAGCATGATGTGAGTTGGCCTGGGCAATATATATATATACGCATGATTTGAGCTGGCCTGGGCCTGGGCAATATATATACGCATGATGGCGCATCTGTGACTGTCTGTGAGCATGATGTGAGCTGGCCTGGGCAATATATATATACGCATGATGTGAGCTGGCCTGGGCCTGGGCAATATATATACGCATGATGTGAGCTGACATGGGCAATATATATACGCATGATGTGAGCTGGCCTGGGCAATATATATATATATATATACGCATGATGAAAATTTGCAAAGGATAAGGCACGCAAAGTGAAATTTTGATGTGTCTGAAATTGAAACTTATGTGACAACTCTTATTTCTTTGTTCAATACAGTTAATTTTAATTTGTTTAATAGAGTTAATTTAAAATGGTTCAATACAGTTTATTTATACTTATTTTACCTTTACTATTGGTGCTTTTCAAACTTTATTCTTAAATAAAAAGAAATTTAGCAGTTTTATGTTGTGTCGTTTTTTTGGGCGGGGTTTTCGGGGGGGTGCAAGTACCTGGTCTTGCCTAGGGCGCAAAATAGTCTAGCACTGACCCTGACCGCATGGTCCACCCCTGCACTCTTCCACAATACCACAGAGGGGTTACTGTATGATGGCACTTGCTGGCCTGGCACCAAAGGCACAATATTTGGCTGCACTGCCACTGACGCCTGTATCAGATTCATATCCTCAGAGGGGTTACTGTGTGATGGCACTATTGCCAACGCTAAAGGCCCAATTTTAAAGCACCTATTGTTACTTTCATCCAAAGCCTGCATAAGTTTCACATTAATTTAGCCAAAAAATCACTAAACTTTTTCTGCGTGTCCGAAAATGTCTCCTCTTTTCATACAGACTGCCGCCCCAAGCAGTTGTTTATGGATAGATTAAAGGAAAAGCATTTACCGTCACTTGAAATGCCATTTTTTGGTTTTTACATATTTCTATACATCCTAGAAATCCGCCACTTCACGGGCAGGTTATGGGGACCTCCTAGGCACGATATTTGAAGGATTTTTTCAATTTTATTTTTAACCCTTATTTCATGGAAAACTCACTGTCCCTTTAAAAACGTTTTTTTTAAACTTTTTGTCCTTGTTTCCTGTCCCCCAGGGCACTACCCGGACCCCCATACACCTTTTATGGCAAATATCTAGCATATATGCCCTCTTGGAGGGCACTCTAAAAATCGAATTTTGAGTCCCCTTGACTAGTATTGAGTTCGTGTTCGAGTTCGAATTCGAACTTTTGAAAAGTTCGAGTTCGAATGCGAACCGAACTCGGGGGTGTTCGGCTCATCCCTAATGAAGATGAGGGGTAGTTATTTTGGTGGATAAGTTTTAGGAGGTAATATCTGAGTGGTACAATCTTTTAATGCTCTCCCGCAAACTAGGGTATGTGACTGGAGAGCATTAGGGGGTTGCTTTGTACTTTGGGTCTTTTTTTATTCTTTTTACTCAGAGTTTTCTTCTCAATTATTTTAATTCTATAAGCTATTCTCTAGCTTTCAACCCATTTTACCATTCCTACACCAAATTAAATAAAACAGCATGGAGATCGGTAGGAACGTATTGTGTTAATACTAAGCCAGAAGTTGCTTTTTCTACATGAAAAAGCACTTGCACGCAGGTTTACCATTAAAAAGGTGGCATCTAATGGCCAGCCTTGTTAATGACAACTTAAATATGCAAATAGTCGAGAACAGTTTAAAACAACAGTGGTACAGTAATATCATTTTTAGAATTTGTCATAGTGTATTCAAGCAACGGTGCTATTTTTGCTTGAATAGAAGTAGACCTTAGTTTCAGTATATTTAAAGTATCATTGTTGTTTAGAGAAAAAAGTGGTAAATTGAGTTACATTTAGAGTCAATACTAATTCTAAACCTATCCCTAACTTTAACCCTAACCCTTACTCTAACCCCAAATCTAACCCTCCCCCTATGTCTAATCCTAATCCTTACTCTAACCGTAACCCAATATACATTTTTTAAAATAAACCACAGCAATATCCATATTCACCATAGTTTCAATACACTGAAATGATGGTGAACCTCTACTGAAACAACAGTAGCACCATTGTTAAAATAAACCATGGGGAACTTCGCTTCACACAATGGTACAACCCAAACTCACATTGGAAGTGTGAAACTCAATTTAAACAATGGTAGCACAATTGCTTGAATAAATTACAGCACATGTAACTCCCAACAATTATACTACCAATGTTTGAAGCTATTCTTGACTATTTTAAGTACTCAACGTAAAATAGTCTACAATTTTATAACGGTGGCTTTTCAACTCACCTTTTACCAGCTCGCTCATTAGGTGGTGATTTATCAAGAAGACATCTGACTAATTCAAACTCACTGGCTCATCTATGTTGGGCAGTTGTCTGAGAATCAGGGGAAAGGGAACCGAACCAGAGAGGTTGCCGTAGGTGCAAGGCTGAGCTACTCAGAACACCTTTGATTATGTGACATATATAAGAAGAAGGATGGTGTAAGCTGAACTAAGATTTTTGAACTATATTGTCTTTTTAATAGCTATACCCTTAAGAGGTTATTCACTAAGCACTGAAATTTCGGTGCTTTTCACTTCGACACAGTTCGGTGAACTTCAGTGAATCCATTTCACTGGGACTACTGTGAATTCACTAATCATTGGATGAGCAACATAGTGCTTGGAAAACTGAGTCGCTGAAGCCTCATGAGAAAGATGGAGAACATCGTGGAAGAGCGCCAAAGTGGCCTTGGGGAAATCCACCGAACTTCAGAAAAAAAAAACAGAATTCTTCTATCCTTCTAAGAGGTGTTTAAAACAATAAAAAGGCATTAAAATGTGTCTAAATAATAAAAAAGGTCATTTAAAAAAATAATAAAAAGGTCTGTTAGAGAATAAAAAACTCGTTTTAAAAAAATTTGTAAACAAAAATTTTGTTTAAAAAATACAAGAAACACAAAAAGGTGTTCTAAAATATTTTTTAAAAAGTATAACGGCCTTTCGCTGAAAATGAAAAGAATAAACCTTTTTGCTTTGTTTAATTTGGTAATGATATTACTTTTCTACATTGAATCCTATGGGATTCGCATGTGTAAACATGTAGAAAAACAGGAAACGCCGTAAAGCAGGGCAGTTCGCTGACACTTTGTTTGGGCATTGTGTGAATCGACGAACCGTTACTTCTCTATGGGACAATTTCACTGCTGCCAAAGACAGCCGAACTGTGGCAAACTGTGGGGAACCGCACCATACTTCCCTGCTAATTCGCCTGTATTTGGTGAATGGACAGTTTAGTGAATAGATGAACTGCCCAAAATTGCACCAAACGTGAGGAATTCAGAGTTATTAACCACATGGCTGCTAAGGACGCGCTCAGCGCGTCCAGCCAAGTGGTTCTCCTGTGCTACGGACGCGCTGAGCGCGTCCTAGCACAGGAGGCAGCAATCAGCCGGGATTCCGGCTGATTGCTGGCCCCCCCGGTGCGGGCTGACATCTAGCAAAATATTTAAAAATATAATAATAAATAAAAATGAACAAGTTTTTTTTTTGTTTGATTTGTTAATGCAGCAATATTGTTCCCATTTCAATTATAATGTGAACAATGATGCTGCACTAACGATTTTTTGTATGCGGTGCGTTTGTTAAAAATAGCAAAATTTTCCCCCAAAAAAATGTAACGAGTCACCATTTCTAATTTTTTTAACAAGCGCACCCCGTAGAAAATATAACCGCAAATGCTCGCATGTTAAAATGTGAAAAAAAAACACTTTACACATTGTAAATTATTGAAAATTCAAATTTTATTGCATTTTTTGTTATAATATACAGACAGGTCATGACGTATACATATAATAATGATATATTATGAATCTGCCGAGTCTGCCGAAAAGAACGATATATAATATGCCTGGGTCATATATTAAAATAAGGCTTAAAAACGTGTTTAAACATGCTGAGCGAAACCGGTAAAATTGAGCTCAGCACAGAGGCGTGAAAGGGTTGAATAACACCTCGCTAGAGAACCCCTTGTCCAATGTGAAAAAACTAGTGTACCAGTGCGCAATGGAAAAAAATAGAAGATTGTGATATTCGAATATCATCATACTCTTGTTAAAAGAGAAGAAAAAGATTTCTAACAGGCCCCTAACACATTGTTTACTCATTTTTGTGGCTATATTGCAAATATGCTATGGTTATTGATCACCTACTCTTCATGAAGTGTTTGTCATTTTGTTACACTGTTATGACATTACCACCTATCAGGGATAATGAACAGTTACTCACTTTTGCAGACAGTTACTGACTCCTATTAGTATGCAGTTGCCTTGCATTTGTGTCTTGTCCATGCAGGAAATAAAATCAGATTTTCAATGAACTGTGCAAGATAGATAGATGGATAGATTTATGGATGGATAAGAACATAGACAGATGTAGAGAGTTACATTATTACATAGGCTGCAAAAAGACATCCATCCATTAAGTTCAGCCTTTCACCCAATCGATGCTACTGCTGTTGATCCAAAACAAGGCAAAAAACCCAGTCTGAAGTAGTCTCTAAATAAGATACTGTATATATTTGAAACCCAGCACAAAAGAGTTATTTTTCACACAAAAAAATGTAGGGCTCCATTACATTCACTGCGCAATTGCGCTCACGCAGCGCAATTTTTGTTGCGCGCATCGTCCAGCGTTATCGCACTAAAATTAATGCGGCATTCCGATCCGAATGCATTTTCTCATCCGTCAAAAAATAACGTTCGGAAAAGTGATGCGCAAAATGAAGTGTAATACGCGCGCAGTAACGTAGCGCACGTAAATCAGTGTGCGGACTGTTTTTTTCACGGGATTCAGCCAATCAGATTAATTTACCTTAATTGACTCAGTTAAGTTTTTGCACCTGTCAAAGTAAATCTGAGTATACATGCTGCAGCAATAAAAAAAATATGCACAAATTCACAATTTTATTGTTTGGGTATGTGTAGAATGTGTAACTATACTGTGCTGTATTTTTTTTTTGAGCTGCTTTATTTGGGTTCGGCCAGAACGTTCCGATTTGCAGTTACCACCAGCTTTTCAAAGACGTTAAAATTATGTGTGCAAACGTCGTTCGTAAAAAGATGTGCATCGATTGAAATACCATCCGCGTACCAGCGCACAAACGAATTTTCGCTCACAATGTTAAGTATAGGACGCGCACAGTTCATCACGCTCGCGCAGGTCCAACCGTGTTAAACCATAAACCGCATCGTTTGCGCAAACGTTGAAATACGACGTTCTGCGCAAATGGTTTTGCACTGGTAATGCGCATTTGCACGCGCGCAAAACAAATGCACGTAGAATGTAATAGGGTCCGTAATATTTAGATAATGGATTTTATTAATGGGCTTCTATTATCTGCTGAGTTTGCATCAGGTTCATTGAGCTATTAGTTTTATTTATTTTTATTTATTTAAAGGATTTTAACAGGAAGGACACATTGAGATTTCTCTCGTTTTCAAGTATGTCCTGGGTTCAAGAACGTTGAATTGTTACAGAAATACAAAATAGTAAAATGCAAGATATTAACAGAAAACAAATATACAGATTAACAGAAAATAAATATGTAGGAAATAAAGTCATTATGTTACATGTTTACAGGTGCATTCTGTATATAGTCATTATGTTACATGTTTACAGGTGCATTCTGTATTGAGGTATGTTAATAGGGAGCTCTTAAGGGACTTTAGACTGGGGGAAGATTTGATGGCGTTTCACTTTCAAAGAGTATTGTTATTACTGTGTCTCTGTGACTAGCTATCTATTTATATCTCTCTCTGTTCAGTAATCTCTCTTTATTAAAGTTATATTTAGTGGATTATTCACTAAAGGGGTTATTCACAGAGATCCAAACTTGCCCCGAAAACGCACCGAACAGGGAATTTCCTCGTACAATGTATTTTCGTGGCCATTCGATAATTCACAAAGCAGGCAGTTCGCCAAATTTTGGGCGAATTGCCAGCAAAATATGATGCCTGTTCAACGGCAGTGAAATCCCCCATAGAGAAGCAATGGCTAATCTATTGGCAGAACACCGAATAGCAGTGAAAAGTTTCCGAAATGCCCTGATGTTCAATGCCTTCATTTGGCAGGTTTAATCAGCCAAAGCCCATAGATTTCAATGTTAAAAATAATTCCATTTTTAATCAATAGCTAATAAACCATTTTTTCTTTTAATCTGCAGCAAAAAAATCTATTTATTTTTTTAGGATGGTTTAGGCATTTTTTGATATTATTTTTGGCAAAAATTTTCCCATTTTTTTTTAATAGCATTTTTTTCATTTTTCTGTAACAGACCTTTTTATGATCATTCATAAGACCTTATATGTTAATTACACACATTTTCATCCAGTAGTTTTTTTGCAAACCGTGTTTCAAATTTGAAACTTTCAATCGTTTTGTTTTTGGGTATTTTTACCCCATTCGCCGGCTTGGCGGCTCTCTCCGGCGACTGGTCAGCGCTGTGTTTGGTGGATCGTTGGCTTTTTTCAGACACGTTCGGCAGGTTTGCGGCAGGTTTTCTGCAATGTTTCGGATCAATCAGATATTTCAGATCGTATTGCTGGGGGTTTTCAGCGTTTTCATTTTTTTTTTTGGGGGGTGGTTTGGCTTTTCAGATCCGTTCCCTGCACTTCCCTGCAGGGTTGGGGAATTTGATTCGCCAAAGTGCGGATAACGAAAGAGCACCGAAATAACGGTGGAATTTCATTGCTCTGTGAATAACCCTGTAAGTGCTGGTAATTGCCACATTTGCAAACAATAGCGAAAATTACCCTTGATGCAACCGCAACAAATGTTGGCATTTTAAAAAAAGAGAAATTCAAACGGCAACTGGAGAAGCTTCATCAGGAAGAGCTGCTTTATTGCTACTCCGAACTTTGTTGCGTGCACAACAACAGTGATTTTTGTCATTGTTTGCAACTATGGCAAACACCGGCGCTTGGTAAATAACCCTTTAGCTTATTAAAACACGCCTTGCGTTTTCAAAATAGGCGATTAGCAGAAGGAAAATTAAATAGGATGTTACATTTCTTTGGAAATTAACACATTAAATGGTAGGTCATTTATACAATGTTAGCTGTTCTAATATAAAATGATATTCAAAGTGTTTCAAAGGTATTTATGGCGCTATTCAAGAGGTTAAGAACTTGATTTTAACTCAGTATGTTGGATAATAAAAATGTCCAATTAAGGCTCCCATTAAAAGTATGTACCATCAATTTGCAAGGTAAAACAGAGTTCTTCAGAATATCTTTTCTGCTAAATTAATACTGCAGGGTTGTATCAGATGTCTTCATTAGGAGGTTTTCTAATGTGAGTGTAGTGTTAAATTAATACGGGTTTTTATTTTCTCTGTCCTCATTGCCATGACGATTACAGGTTTTTCATACAGGGCTATTCAAAGAGAATCGAAAAGTCACCGCACGTTCGGTGACTTTTCGTTCTCTTCAATTCAGTTTGATTTGACTGTAAGGATTCTCAGGACCCAACACCTATCTTCACACCTCGCCTTCTATGTATCAGCCGCCACGCGATCGAATTAATATCTAACATTGACGATCCCATTTCGGCATCCCTGCGGTGTATTCAGCAAGCACCACAGGGCCCCCGAATTGCAGGAAAAAGTCACCGCAAACTTGCCGAAAACTCACCGCAAAACCCGGCGAAAGCACACCAAAAACCTGCAAAAACATCTGGATTAATCCCGCCGAAAAAGCCGGAAAAACCCAAGCAGGAGCCGATCACACGCAGTGCAGCCGCTGGAAAAACCCAACACCGCAGACGAATGGAGTGAATAAATTAAAAAAACAGTTTGCATGAATGTTTGAAAAGTGAAACACTGTTTGCAAAGAAACTACTGAGTGAAAATGTCTAAAATTTATATATGAGGTCCAATGAATGATAATAAAAAGGGCTGTTACAGATAAAATAAGTAAAGTTTAAAAAATAAAAAAATTTAAAAAAATAAAATCGGATTTTTTTTAAAAACAAATCCCGAAATATGCCTAAAAGATCTTAAAATATCTATGACTAAAGAGACTCTTTACTGCAGAATATTATAATGAACGATTTATTAGATATTGAATTAAAACGGGAATATTTTTAACATTGAAGCCTATGGGATTCGCCTGAATAAATCTGCTGCATGAAACCACCGAATGGCAGGGCAATTCGGCACCTTTTCACTGCTGGTTTTTGCTCTCTGAATAGACAAAGCAGTGCTTTTTTATGGGGATTTCACTGCCCTCAAACAGGCAACAAACAGGTACCGTATGCGCAGGCAATTCGCCAGGATTTGGCGAATTGCCTGCTCTCTGGATAGGAAAGGTAACGGAAAGCTGATTTTCAGTGTTCAGTTACCTTTCGGGAGCCATTCGGATCTCTTTGAATAACCCTGATAATAATTTTTTTTTGTGAGAAAGGATTTTTACCAGGAAGGATACATTGAGATTTCTCTCGTTTTCAAGTATGGATGGCGAGTATGTACCGTTAAGTGTCTTGCCCAAGGACACTTACTGGAGAGGTGCTGAACGCATTCCAAATAAAAGTCATTACTGTTAATCCACCAAACCATGAATTTTGAAGAGTGCAGATTTTATTTTAATTTTAGAATAAACCAGATGAGAAAAATAACTTTTATTTCACTTTTTTATTATGGCACAAACGTTTTGGTATATAACCTTAATTTCTGACTCAGGCATGTGTGGTAAGGTGTTGATGAAAATTATACTCAATCACCCCCCCCCCTCCACCCGCCCTTCCAGTTTTCTGGGCATTTGAAAGTCATTGCCCACATATACCTTCTAAATATTTATTTTTAACAATACCTTTAGTGAGTCAATATATGGAATATGAAAAAATGCTCTCAGTTTTTCCATCACTCAAAATATAACAGTGGTTTTTGTATGCCGAGACCTGAAATCTCTAAAGTGTATGCAGCTAAATGGTGTGTTGAACACGATACAATGGACTATGTAAACGTATTAGACTGCATATTGTACATAATGCTCTCAACTTACAAAATGCCTGTAAACCACATCTCGCTGAAATGCAAACCTAATTTATTACTTTAATGGATCATAGTAAACAGGATAATTTTAGACATGACACTTCCATATAAGACCATAGTCGAAATGTCTAAGATAGATTTAAAATGATAATGCACATTAAAATTTAAATTTATAGTGGACTGACATGTCCAGTTCCTTTTTGAATAGGAATGTTCAGCTGATGGCATGTGTTTTGCATTGAATAATAATACAGATAACCTATGTATTATTCATGTTGCACAGGTTTGTGATATTCTAAGTCTTGCTAAATAATAAAAATATACAATATATTGCAAACCAACACTAAAAATACTCATAACAGAGTAGCTGGGTGCCATATGACTGTGGCTCTGCTTTCCGGTATATGATATTGAAGCCAAAAATCGAGTGAATGGTCCATACCATCAGCTATGAAAAAGCACTCCAAACTTTATTTGGTTCACACACTTGGAGCAACATTTTGGCCCAAGTCCTAGACCTTATTAAACTCAATAAAAGCCTTGGTCTTAGCCCAAAACATTACTGACAAGTGCTTCTCAACTATTTTTTATTTTTTGAGAAGGTATTTTACCAGGAACGAAACATTGAGATTCCTCTCCTTTTGAAGTATGTCCTCAGTGAAAATTAGGTGTCTTGCTCAAGGACACTTAGTGGAGAGGTGCTTTTACCGGGATTCGAACCTGTGTCTCCACAGTTATAGAGCAGTGATGTTACCTCTACTCCAGCCAGCCGGTTGACGGTGCGCTGGACCACTCATGCTCTTTTTGGATTCCATATTGCTAAATAGAAAAGGCCTTCAAAGCAGATGTAATGACCAGGTTATCGATACTGGGCAGTAATAATCAAAGTCATGAACACCAAGACGCAACCATTCTCCTTCTTATTTAAGCATTTCTTGAACTGACACTCCTCATCTTCTCTGGTAAAGGCGTATTACATTATTTTTCCACCTGAATTGTTGATAGTATACCCCAGGCTTGACAAAGACTCATTACGAGTCAAAACGTTGCCCGCTTCACTTGGGGGGAACAAATCTGCTTTACTATCAGATCCTAAAGTTGCGTTGTCAATACTGTTTATTTTTGTGTATTTTTGGGAATTGAGGGCCCCCAGAGGCACACACCCAGGTATAGCAGTGTGTGTCATCCTTATTGTATTTCGTGAAAAAGTTGATACAAGAAGGCCCCTTCAGCTTAGTCATTGCCTAAAGTCTCGATTTAAAAATCAAACACACTAAAGTTACTTCAGAATTGAAAGATTTGTATTTTGTGGAAGTAGAGTGGGATTGTCTTCCCCGCAAATGTCTTATTGCTGTAGCTACAAAACAAAGTCAGAGTCGCTGTATGTGTCATAAATAAAAGAACAGTGGGAAATTGAAAGGGAGAAAATGACAAATGAAAAGTGATGCCCGCTGTCTTACAGCCATGTGCTGGGGTAATTTAAGTACAGTAGTTTTCCTTCTCCTGCCTCTGTTGGTGTTTTTTTGGAAACACCAGCGTTTATTGTACTGGCAACTAGGGCAAATACAGATACTTTAAGTGTTTTTAGAGCATTTCATTATTCACCTCATATTTTATTCATAAAGTGCTAATTAGAGGGAGACCGAGCTTTAATTTAATTCTAATGTCTAAAAAAAATAATGTTTATATGCTTTATGAAGAATATTTCATGTATCAAATGAAGTATTGTAACTTTTTAAACCTTATCAAGCAATAAAACACTTGTTGGCTGTAATATTTGTTTATTTATTTATTTATAAAGTATTTTACCAGGAAGGATACATTGCGATTTCTCTCGTTTTCGACTTAGGGAGGCAGCACACGAGCATACTGTACTGAGTCCGTTACGGACGCACTTTTTGACGGGAGATATTGTGAGAACTGCATAAAGTGCGTCCGTAACACCTGACGTCTCCACACCCTCGGAAAATACATGGCATGTGTTGTTTCTGCGTCCGTTTACCTTTTTCACGTCGATGTTGTTTTCACATCCGTAGCGTTGCCCGTCCGTGAAAAAGTGCGCAGGTGCTTCATGTGGTGGGTTTCAGTGACTCCTTTTTAAAGCTATGACGGATGTCAAACAGTATGTTCAGGCTAGGGTCAGATGAACGCATTTTTCGCGTCATCCGTGAAAAAGTGCATTCGAACGAATGGACGTATTTTTTCACGGAATACGCGATAGCGGTCATACGATGCGCATTTTCGTCCGTGATATTGTATGGATTATCAATAAAACACTTTTTGTGTCTGGACGTTATGTTGGCCGGACATGAGCAGCATCTGACGTCTCCTAATCACGCACACATGCCGCTAGCGGACGCAGCGTACTCTGTACGTCAGTACTGGCGGTATCACGTTCTTGAAAAAATGCGTTTGTTTGCCGCTTGTGTTGCGCGGCCTCACTTTCGTGCAGCCGTACTTCGCATATTGCCCGTCATTGGCCGGCATTTGCTGCTACTACAGCAGTTATAAAGTGCGGCTGCACACGCGTTCGTACTGCGTTCGTCTGACCCTAGCCTCAGACGGACGCAAAATGTTTGCTAGTGTGCCGCCAGCCTGAATGATAACCTATGCAATTTCCATGTTATACAAGGTGAGCGTCCTTGAAGAATGATTGTTTAATTTACAATAACTAATATTCTAAAACATAACGAGCATATGTGTAGCATTATGAAAATGTCTCTTTTTTTATAAGTAAAGTAACAATTCAATATGTAGGGATTACATGCGTTCTGCAAGGCAATAAGCTTTAGTGTCCTTGTATAAGCCAATACATTAAGGTCTATACTAAAACACAATCATACCTATAAAGGGGTTATTCAAAGAGCACTGAAATTCCACCGGAATTTTGGTGTTCTTTCATTCCTTGCACTTCAGGGAATCAAATTCCCTTACCCTGCGGTGAATTCAGTATTCACCGCAGGGTCCCCAAAGTGCAGGGAAAAACCACCAACCATATCTGAAAAACCACTACGAAATCGCCTCAGAACCCCCAAAACGGAGCCAAACGCACCCGACGATCTGAAGAAAAAAGCAGACGATCCGCCGAACAGAGAGCCGACCAGCTGCCGGAAAAAAACGACAAGCTGACGAATGGGAAAAAAAACCACAACACACCGCAACTTTTAAAAGCGGTTTGGAAAAAAAAACTACATGAAAATATCTGAAAATTACATATAAGGTCCTATGACTAATAATAAAAGGGTCTATTACAGAAAGAAAAAAAACTGCTATTTAAAAAATTTAGAAAATTTGTTGCTGAAAAATGCCTAAAAAATCCTAAAAAAATATACGTAAAGATACTTTTTACTGCAGATTAAAAGAATAAAGGGTTTAATAAATATTTAATAAAAATGGGAATATTTTTTACATTGAACCCTATGGGATTCGCCTGATTAAACCTTCCCAATGAAACCACTGAATATCAGAGCATTTCACTGACTCTTCGGCACTGTTCAGTGTTCTCTGAATAGATTAACCATTAGTTCTCTATGGGGAGTTTACTGCCGCCGAAGATCACTGTATTTCGCTTGCAATTAGCCAATATTTGGCAGATTGACCGCTTTTGAATAGCCAAATGGCCACGAAATTGTACCATATGGGGAAATTCACTGTTCGCTGCTATTTCGGGGCCAGTTCGGCTCTGTTTGAATAACCCTGATAGTGTTATTTTAAGTAAATATAATATTTATTACACTTATAAATAGGATGAGAGACTACCGAGATTTTGATAGATTTATTTATGATGTATCACAGTAATTTTTAATTTAGACATGCAAATATTTTAATTTGTGATGACTGCTTTGCCTTAATGGTTTTGATTAATACTTAGAGGTAGTGTTTGTGAAAGAGATTTATACTGTGATTCATCCACAAAATAATCAAATCATTACCAGCTAATGACAAAGCTGTGAAAAATGATATAGATATTGTTTAACTCAAAGCTATTGCGTAGTACATGAAGGTATCCGATTCTTCCAGCAATTTGGACTTGTGATAATAACTGCCAGGGAGTTTGCTTTAGGTCCAATTTCATTTTGCGAGAAAAAACAAAACATTGATCTTAATAAAATTCTCTGAAGAAAGTAGCAGTGATTAACATCTCTGAACTCCTCGTGAAATCTTCAAGATGCCTAACTTTTTTCTTAATGGGATTATATTTCAATTTCTCCTCTTGTTTATCTCTGTTATAAACCTAGATCCAAAAATGACAAAGCACGAAAAGTGAAAAACAACGCAGGAAAGTTACACTTTGCTGGTTCTAACATAAAAACAAAATAGGTCTGAGTCATTAACCCCTTTACTGCTGAGCCATTTCACCTCTATGTGCTGAGCTCACTTTTACTGGTTTTGCTCATCATGTTTAAACGCGATTTGAAGTCACGTTTTATTGTACAACCCAGACGAATTATATATCCCTTTTTACATCAGACTTGGCAGATTCATAATATATCATTATTATTAGAGATGTGCATTTGTTTTGGAAAAGTTCATAATTTGGAACGAAATTTGATAATTCGTATTCGGAAGTACTTCCGAATAATGAATCAATACGATACGCATTCGAAACGAAACCGTATATAACGAATTTATTTCGTTTTACACTGTGGCATCATCATAAAAAAACTATTTTAATAACGGATATCAAATATGGAATTTGAAATGGACTATCAAATTGATATCAACTATGGAATTTGAAATGAACTATCAAATTTATATCAACTATCGAATTGATCTTAACTTACAATAGAAGTAATAGTAAGCAAAGGACTTTATGAAACAAATTAATTTTGTTTCACTGTTTAATTTGATTCAAATACTAAATCTGTGACATAGCTTAAAATGTAACCCTAGCTTTTCTTTTAGCAGTAAAATTTGATTAATTGGGGCTTTATCTAGTGATCCAAAATTCAAATTGATATCAACTATCGAATTGATATATGAAATTCGAATCGATTCGAAATTTCAAATCGATCCGAAACTAAATTAAATGAAATATGAAACGAAATTAGTTACGAAATTCTGAAAACGAAAGGATTTAAAAACGTAACAAAATGAAACTAAACTACACAAATTTTTCAGCCATGCACATCCCTAATTATTATATGTATACGTCCATACCCTGCCAGAATGCTATAACAAAAAATGTAAAAAAAATTGAATTTTCAATAAAATTTCAATCATCAACAGCAGTGGTTCCCAACCGCAGTCCTCAAGTACCCCTAACAGGCCAGGTTTGCAGGATATCTGAAGCACAGCACAGGTGATATGAGTTGCTGTTCAGTGATTGCAATATTCAGTCTGCATTTCCCCAACGTAATACTTAAAACCTGACCTGTTAGGGGGACTTGAGGACTGCCGTTGGGAACCAATGATCTATAGCGTGTATAGTTATTTTTTTACATTTTATTATGCAAGCCTTTGTGGTTATATATTGTCATGGAGCTGATGTAATGCTCCATGCTTCAAACCCCAAGAGACTTTATGTTCATTTATATCATGTGATTTTAGATATATTTTACATCGTTTGGTTTTAGTTTAATTTAGTTTAGTGTAAAATGGCATAGCTTTGGTTTTAAAAATACTTATATTCCTGTAGGTAAATGTGTTTTTGTGTATACAGTAAACAAGCTTTACTGCTGTGTAATTTATGCACCAGGGCTTTTCCCATTATCTAGCTGCATGTTTAATTCAAGGGATCTCTGATAGTGTGTGTTTAATCTGATGTGTTAGAACATTGGATATACAAATGTTGTGTGAGCTGAAGGCTAAAGAATGTTTTAAATAACTGACATAATGTAATTAGTATGGGTAGGACGAGGAGCGTCATTTTATGCAAATTATGACTGTTGGACTTCAGCATAAATGGTGGCGTTTTGTTCATTAAAACGTCAGAGAACTCTCAGAGCTCAGAGAGCGAGAATCCTGTTTTAAAGCATACAGCCGCGCCTGGTGCTTTATTTCAGCGATGCTACACTATACACTATCACCCTCAGAAGGTACCGAGCGGCCTTCTGGAGATTCCTAACGGCTCCAGGGCAGAGGAACAGAAGAAGGCGGGTCAAGCTGCTAGAGGCGCTGAGGACTGTGCTCCCAGTAGCCGGGCTGACCGCAACGAAGGGGTGTCTGGAGAGTCAGGACAGATGGAAGGGAACGATTCCATCACATATATTCTATAGGGTACGCTTGTTAAAAATATTAAAGATGGTAAACCGGTACTGTATCTTTAGTAGAAAATACGTGATTTTAGCTAAAAGTGAAAAAAATTCTCAGTAGTGCCGTATCATTGTGCCATGTTATAATTTAAAAGTGAACAGTAGTGCTGCATTAATAAATTTTAAAAAACATAAAAAATTAATTTCTATTTTTATTTATTGTACTAATTTTGTTAAAAAAAGATTACTCCGAAACAGGTCATGTTTGGTATCATTGGAAAGACCGTGTTCTGGCCTTTCCCATGATACCAAAAATGATCTGTATCTGCCACGGAATGGGAGGTACAGGGGTCCTTTGGGTCCCCTATCTCTACCATAGCTGGCAGCTAGGGGTTAACGTCCGAACTGACGTCATTGCGTCCAGCGCAATGCCGTCAGTGGGCAGGGGAAGCCTGAAACAGATGTCATAGTGAACAGCGCAATGACGGCAGTCAGATGGCCGGGGTCCCGGTGGTGGGGCTGACATAAAAAATGTCCGGCAACACTGGGAGACCACAGCGATCACCGCTGCAAAGTCAGAACGCGCCATTACAGGGACAACTTCTGCAAATCAGATAGCTTCACCCAGAAAGGGTGGCCAGTGCTGAATGCCAAGGACATCATCCCTGCACGAGAGATGCAGCAACCCCCAAAATCTCCTTGCTATGTGAACACCCCATCCCCTGCGAATCACCCTGGCCTGAGGTGTCAATCACACGGCTTAGATGTTTAATCCCTCCCACGAAAGAGTGGAAGCAATAAAGCATGGCCGTCTGCATGAGAAGAGCAGGCAGACTAGGAGCTACAGAGGCTCAAAAAACTACATTGAAGTTGTAAATTAGAACAAAACACATATCAAAAATCTCTGACAGAGAGAGGATGCATTTTAACTTAAAAGGAGCAATAATCGAGTTACCTTGTTGACCGTATGACAAAAAGTCTATGACAAGTGTGTATATACATAAGGACTCATTGTAAGGCTAAATAGAATTGTAACTATTATTTACAAAAATGGCTGATTTACAGTTTTGACACTTCATGCTTTATGTAAATTAGTTGATATTTTAGAAACCCATAGGCTAGTAAAAGACAATGAAGGTAAAAATAGAATTTAGTATTTAGGGGGATTTTAAAGAAAAAAACATGCTGTATCCTTGGACAAAATAGCTGAAAAGAATAAAACAAGTTCAAGGAAATGTGTGCATGACATTTCAGCTGGCTGGCAGTATAAATTCATGACTGCCGCAGGTGAATTTTAATAATTTCCCAGCTGTTTGTAACTTTTTCACAGCGTTAAAAAGTTTACGCCATAATTTGTTTCACCATTAAAATTATGCAATAGAAGTTATTCTACTTACCTGTGTTGTGGTAATTTAGCAGCAGTCTTCAGATCTCTATGACTGTCTGTGGAGGGGAATTTCTTGGGAAAAAAAACTGTATTAAACTGACTCATTATATAGCAGAAACCACAATGATTTGTTTTTTAGCGCCTTGAATTTATGCAAAGTATTATAATGGCTTAAGAATGATATGTTAAAATAAAGAAGAGGTATGCTGTTTAAATATGGAGATTGCTGGACTCTTTTTATGAGGAGGTTTCCACATTGTATGCAATGTAGCGCAATCTATTTGCTCCCTCTCTCATACCACATACTCTTCCGTACTCTGTAACTTAACGTAGGGCACTATTTCTTACTAGGTGCTATAATGAGGATGCTAACGTAGAAAGCTTGCGCCTAATTCAGCAGCCTGCCCCGGAACGCAGCTCTACCCTCGGTGATACACGCAATAGCGCTTTCGTGCCACCGTGAGTATCACCTCCTGGAGTCCATAGGACTCTGTAACGGATCACCACTACCCTGCACGGGTAGATCCGCCGTCAGCGCCGAGCTTGTCTGGAGGTGTAGAGTCAGGGGTAACGGGCTGTATGAATTCGGCGGTGATTAAGCGCTTTTGCACGATCCTTGAAGCGTTGCGGTTCCCCAAGCCCTGTTATCCCCAATTACTAGCCGAGGCAGGAGTAAAGGTTCAAACAGGTACCAGTTTATTTAACATGGGGGATACAGGGGTATTTATGGGGAATGAAACCATTGTTCTCCCCTGGCCCGCCCTCAGTCCTCCTGCGGTGATCTTTACATTTGCCTCGAGCCATTGCCCAATCTGCCTTGGTTAACCTGGGGGACCCCTGTGGTGCGCAGCCCTTATCTCGGGTCTCGGCACCAGCTCGTCTGTCCCCCCCTCCCAGAACCTCTCCCTGTCTGGGCAGCGCCCGGCCCCCCCTGTGGTGTGAGCGCTCCTTTGTCCTGGCGGCTCCCTGTGGCTTTCAGCCCGAGTTTGGGGTTTTACCAGGGATTTCAGGGTGATCCCCTGGGAGCAGCGGCACGCTGGGGGTACAGCCTGGCAGAGACAGTTAGTGGCGGCTCGAGGCATTCACAGACCGGGCGTCTTCCCGGGGCTGTGGACAGGCGGGGAACAGGTCACCAATGGGGAGAATTACAGGGGGAACTTATAAAAATACAACCTAACGAATTCTTTAATACACCACACCAAATCAACATTTTAAAAATTTGTACCGCGCCGTTCCGTCACACATCTCCCCCAAGTTTCCAGATGGCAGACCTGGTGAGACCCTCTTCGGGTCCGCTTGGGGATGTCCATGGCACCCACCCACCCTAAGTTTCAAGCTCAGTCTGGCGGGATAGTCCGTCCGCATTGCCATTTTGCTTCCCATGCCGGTACTGGATGGTAAAATTGAAGGGCTGGAGGGCCAGGCTCCACCGCAAGAGCCTGCCGTTGTCCCCGGCCACCCGGTTCAGTCATACCAGGGGATTGTGGTCCGTGAGGACCATGAAGGAGCGCCCATACAAATACGGTTGCAATTTCTTCAGTGCCCATACTGAAGGCACTCCTTCTCGATGGCCGCATAAGCCACCTCCCTGGGTAAAAGTTTCCGGCTGATGTAGGCAACCGGGTGTTCGTGCCCGTATTCACCGACCTGGCTCAGCACTGCTCCCAATCCGAACATAGATGCGTCTGTGTGGACAACAAAACGTTTAGTGGAATCAGGAGCAGTCAACACGGGGGCTTCCACCAAGGCTCGCTTGAGCTGCTGGAAGGCTTCCTCACACTCACGGGACCACAGTACCAGTCGGGGAAGGTTCTTGTGGGTCAGGTGAGTCAGGGGTTTGGCAATAGCGCTGTAGTTGGGGTCGAAGCGGCAGTAGTATCCTGCCATACCTAGAAAGGCTGACACCTGGGTCTTGGTGCGGGGAGTGGGCCACTGGGCAACAGCTTCAACCTTGGCGGGTTCTGGGCGCTGCCTTCCACAGCCCACCCGGTGGCCCAGGTACTGGACCTCGGACATGCCGACGTGGCACTTGTCTGGTTTTATGGTCAGACCGGCGGTGCCAAGGCGGTCCAGTACGGCCCGTAAATGCTGTAAGTGTTCCTCCCAGGTGTTGCTGAAGATGGCTATGTCATCTAGGTAGGCGCTGGTAAAGTCTTGCATCCCCTCTAGCAGCCGATCCACCATACGTTGGAAAGTGGCCGGGGCATTCTTCATCCCGAATGGCATAACCCGAAATTGGTATAAGCCAAACGGAGTGATGAATGCCGATTTCGGCACACCTTCCTCGGCAAGGGGAATCTGCCAGTACCCCTTACATAGGTCAATGGTGGTGAGAAAGTTTCCCTGGGCAATCCGGTCTAGGAGCTCGTCGACTCGGGGCATGGGGTATGCGTCAGTGACAGTGTGGTCATTTAACTTTCTATAGTCCACACAGAACCTGGTAGTGCCATCCTTCTTGGGTACTAGAACCACCGGGGAGGCCCAGGGGCTCGGAGGGTTCTATTACCCCTAGATCCAACATCTCACGGATCTCTTTCTGCATCCCGTCTCTCACTGCATCGGGAATTCGGTATGCCGTCTGCCACAAAGGGGCTTGACTCTGGGTATCGACCTGATGCAGGGCTACGGAGGTGTAGCCGGGATGGGATGAGAACAGGTCTCGGTGCTCCTGTAGCACCTGCTGAGCCTGTTCCTTGTGGCGGGGGGTGAGCCCCTCGCCCAGCCGGACATCGGCTAACCCCTGGGCGCTTGGATCCCCAGGCAGTACCGGCAGGGGGAGATCCTCCAGATCCCCCGCGTCCGGCGTGCAGATGGCAGCTACTGCCTCTTCCCTTTCGAAAAACGGTTTCAGCATGTTCACATGAAAGGTTCTGTGTATCCTTTCATCTGAACATCTGGCTGCGGTGAAGGTGGTATCGCAGATCTTTTCTATGATTTTGTAGGGTCCTTCCCAGGCTGCCTGCAACTTATTTTGTTTGACCGGTCGGAGTGCTAACACTTTCTGCCCTATCTGGAAGGTGCGGTCCCTAGCAGACCGGTCATACTACCTCTTCTGCTTGGTTTGGGCCGCTTGGAGATTGTCCCGTACCAGGGCGGTCAATTCCTGCAGCCGGTCCCTAAACTCAAGCACATAATCTATGGCCGAGGTCCCCTCCTCGGCCAGAGCACCTTCCCAGTGCTCCCGGAGCAGGTCCAAGGGGCCTCGGACTCTCCGGCCATACAGTAGCTCAAAGGGAGAGAAGCCTGTGGCTTCCTGGGGTACCTCCCGGTACGCGAACAGAAGGTGGGGCAGATGGCGTTCCCAGTCCTTATGGGACATGGTAAAGGTGCGGAGAAGCTGTTTGAGGGTCCCGTTGAACCGCTCTCAGAGCCCGTTGGTCTGCGGGTGGTAAGGGGAGCTGTACAGGGGTTTAATCCCGCACAGTCTCCAGAGCTGCTGGTACTGTCCACCTCTCGAACCCAGGGGTGTCTGAGACCGGGGTCAAGCCAGCGGCTGTATCTCCCCCTGCTGGGCTGGTCTCAGATTCTCCCCCCGGATGATGTCTACTCCAGACACTCGGCGTGTCGCGGTGGCTGAGACCGGGGTCAAGCCAGCGGCTGTATCTCCCCCTGCTTGTCTGGTCTCAGCCGATCCCAGCGCTGCCAGCCAATGTAACGGATCACCGCTACCCTGCACGGGTAAATCCACCGTCAGCGCAGAGCTTGTCTGGAGGTGTAGAGTCAGGGGTAGCGGGCTGTATGAATTTGGAGGTGATTAAGCGCTTTTGCACGATCGTTGAAGCGTTGCGGTTCCCCAAGCTCTGTTATCCCCAATTACTAGCCGAGGCAGGAGTAAAGGTTCAAACAGGTACCAGTTTATTTAACATGGGGGATACAGGGGTATTTATGGGGAATGAAACCATTGTTCTCCCCTGGCCCGCCCTCAGTCCTCCTGCGGTGATCTTTACCTTTGCCTCGAGCCATTGCCCAATCTGCCTTGGTTAACCTGGGGGACCCCTGCGGTGCGCAGCCCTTATCTCGGGTCTCGGCGCCAGCTCGTCTGTCCCCCCCCCTCCCAGAACCTCTCCCTGTCCGGGCAGCGCCGGCCCCCCTGTGGTGTGAGCGCTCCTTTGTCCTGGCGGCTCCCTGTGGCTTTCAGCCCGAGTTTGGGGTTTTACCAGGGATTTCAGGGTGATCCCCTGGGAGCAGCGGCACGCTGGGGGTACAGCCTGGCAGAGACAGTTAGTGGCGGCTCGAGGCATTCACAGACCGGGCGTCTTCCCGGGGCTGTGGACAGGCGGGGAACAGGTCACCAATGGGGAGAATTACAGGGGGAACTTATAAAAATACAACCTAACGAAGGGGGCGTGGCTTGGCACAATCCGGGATGGCCGCTTGATCGTGGAGCTCCTCACCCGGGCACTTCATAGGCACAATATAGCAGCAGTCCGACCCATCGATGGGACCCAAAAAACGGATCACAACATCGATGAGCCGCCCGAGCACCCCAGCGCCGTCTTCCGCCTCACCAATGAGGCATTATTTGAGCGGTGCGGCGGCGTCGACGCAACTAGGCCGCGAATCCAAGATGGCGGCGGTCCCAGAAGACATGAGAGGCCCGGGAAGCCCCGCGCTGTCGGCTGGCAGCGTGGATGATTCGGAGGTGAGAGAAGCCTTAAAACTATTACCCACTAAAACGGACCTGGAAGGTCTTTTTGCCAGATTAGAGGCCAAATTTGATGCGCGCTTCGAGGAACTGGGGGCAGATGTTAAACATTTGGGTGGCAGAGTGCAGGACTTGGAGGAAGACAGGGAAGCTGCAATAACTCAAACCCAGCACTTTGAGACACTTTTGAGCACGCAGGCTACACAGATTGCCTCCTTATTTCGCTGGGTGGATGACCTGGACAATAGAGGGAGACGCAATAATATACGCGTGAGAGGTCTTCCTGAACCCCCTCTGGGTGAAACCGAAAATATAGACCTGACGTTGCAAACTTTATTTAATGAGCTTCTCCAACGCTCCCCTGATACGCCTTTTCATCTAGATCGAGCTCACAGAGCCTTACGAGCCAGAGGCGCCCCGAACTCAGCTCCTAGCGACGTTATTTGTCGAGTACATCACTTTACTCTGAAGGAGGAGGTAAGGAAAGCGGCGAGGATTATGCCTTCAATTATTTTCGATGATCACACCGTAGAATTATTCCAAGACGTATCAAGATCTACCCTTTTAGCCAGGAGGGAATTGAAGCCCGTCACGGACCAACTTAGGGCACGCTCCATACGATATAGATGGGGATATCCATTTGCACTACACGTTCGAGCAGACAACAGATCACTGAGTATTTCTACCCCTGAGGATGTACCGGATTTTTTACAAGCGCTGGAACTATCTCCAGTTACTGTACGGGGCTGGTTTGGAGGAGACCCGAATGCACCTCCCCCACCGTTACCACAGCGTCAACCATGGCACACTGCTCGCATGGCGCACTGCTCGACGGGACCGCAGACGCCCCCTGGATACAGCACGTGGTGCTGACCGCAGCTCTACGGACCCCCCATGAGGGGATTGTCAGGTTTCCCACGATGCTGACTGTTTCTTTTTCTCCATTTGACCTCAATGGCTTGCCCGGGTGTTCGGTTCCTATGGTCTCTGACCGTTCTCGGAGTACTAGTTGTAGACTGGTTAGGTCTGCAGGTTTTCGGACCGGCAAATATACTGTTATTCTTTGCCGCTTCTCCGCGTGGTGCTAAATTTTCTTTGTCTCAATGTGGAGGGTTTTTTCCACTACACTCTTTTTCATAACATATCCCGTAAGGGATTTAGTCCATTTTGGGCTTCTGCGCCAATGCACAATGTTTAATTTTTGGTTATGTTTAGTTTGTTTAGTTTGTTTGTTTAGTTTTTACAACGCCTTATACTGTTCTGATGATGATGATATTGTATATTCCTCTGGGAGAATGCGGGTCTTTCATTGCTCAACTCCACTTTCACTCTGGCCACGTCAGGAGCTTTAATCCACCGTAGTCCCTGCCATGGCTGATTTGCGAGTTATTACTCTCAATGTGAGAGGCCTGAACCACCCGGCTAAATGCCGTATGGCACTACATGACCTACAACGTATGCGAGAGGAGGTGGTGTTTTTACAGGAAACGCATATTCGCAGTGATACGTCCGTTCGTTTATATTCTCGTTATTATCCTCACTGTTTCTATAGTAACTTCTCCAATTCTAAATCGCGAGGTGTGGCCACCCTAATAGCGGCACATGTGCCTTTTACATGCCAGGCGCAATGCTCTGACCCGGGGGATCGTTATTTGTTTGTCAAAGGCCTCTTGGGGCCTATGCAAGTTACCCTGGCCAATTGCTACCTCCCTAACATTAAGCAATGTACGTTTTTAGACAAAATCTTGACAAAACTGGAAAAATTTGCAGAAGGCACGTTGATCTGCGGAGGTGATTTTAACGTTTCGCCTGACGCCCCAGGAGAGGCGTCTCCCTCACCGGCTTCGGTCCCTTCGTCTAAAAGACGAAGATTCCACCAAATACTACATAAGGCCCGTTTGGTTAATTGTTGGAGGGCAATGCACCCGCTTGGACGGGACTTTACTTATTACTCAGCTGCAGCTAGAGTGTACTCTCGCTTAGATCTATTTTTGTTATGTCACCTTGACCTAGGTTATGTCAAATCGGTTAGTATTGGCAATATTTCATGGTCAGATCATGCCCCTGTGTCCATGACCCTCTCCTTGCCGTCCGTGCGCCGTAAATCCTTCCAATCGCGTTTGAATGGTACGATACTAGCTGATATTGTGGAGAGGGAACGTATTTCAGAGGCTATCAAACAATATTTTATAGACAATGATACAGAAGATGTGCAGGCCACGGTCTTGTGGGAGGCCCACAAATGTGTTATACGGGGAACCCTTATTCAAATTGGTGCTCGACGTAAACAGGAAAAGACAGCTAAAATCCAAGCCTTACTTGCTGAAATCCAGGTAGCCGAGGAGCTACACAAGGCTACTGAATCAGTTGAACATTACACGACACTTGTGGCGTTGAGAGCAGCTCTTGCACCAACAGGCCAGTCGCTCACTTTTGCTTACAAAACATTAATTTTATGTGCATGGAAATAGGTGTGGTAAGCTGTTGGCTAGGGCTCTACGCCAGAATTATCAAGCTGCTTATATCCCCAAATTGAAGTCTCCCACGGGCCGCCTTTTATCCTTGAACACGGAGATTACTGACCAATTTGTAAAATACTATCAGTCACTATATTCCCTACGCCCTGATAAGCCTTCCACTCATCTCATAGCTGAGTATTTGGACAAGTCCTTGCAGGCAACGCTAACGAAGATGGAAGCTGAGGCTCTGGGTGCCCCTTTCAACTTGAGTGAGCTTGCGGCGGCCTTGAAGGCAACCCCATTGGAAAGAGTCCGGGCCTGGACGGATTTTCTATAGCCTATTACAAAACATTTTTACCCCTCTTAGGTCCCCACTTACTCCATTCTCTGAATGCCCTAGAAGATAAAAAAGGCTTCCAAATCGGCACTTGAGGCAACGGTAGCCCTCATGCCCGAACCCCCGGGAAGGATCCTACTCTATGCCAAAACTACCGCCCGATCTCGCTAATTAACAATGATGTTAAGTTCATGGCAAAGATGTTGGCTATGCGTTTGAGCCCCTTTTTACCCTCCCTGATCCATCCTGACCAGGTAGGTGTCACGGTTCCTGGATCCCACCACGCAGTACTTAACCCCCAGCACTCCACAAAACCCAGAAGCTACCAACAGTGTAGCTGTGAATGATCCCTATCTGTCTGGTCCTTAGAATTGGCCAGGTAAACTAGCTAGACAGAAAAGGGTTAACAATACGGAGAGGAGTCAGCCGAGCCAGAATCAGGAATACAGAGTTCAGAATGGTCAAATGGAATAGCCGGGTCGGTATCAGAGCAGTAGCGTAGTACAAGCAAATAGTCTAGGGCAACAGAAGGCAGAATGGTCAGAACACAAGCAGAGGTCAGTAACAGGTTAAATCAATATAGCAGTCAGGTACAAGGAGCTCAGGATGGATAACCACGATCTGGCCACTTCTGAAACTATACTGAGGGTTTTTAAGACCTTCACCAGGCCATGCCCCACTCAAGCCACACCTCATGCAATCACCTACCTGCCTGTCTCCATTTAAACTGGGCAGTGGTCAGCGAGCAGCATCAGACTTGCTGTCCTCAAGCACACAGGTAGGGCTGGAAGCCCCAACGTTACAGTACCCCCCTCTCCACGAGCAGACGCCGGATGCTCAAAAAGGACAAGAAAAAAGTCAATGGGTCTTGTAGATACGTAGAGCCCTCTCATACACCTCTCGGTCCTCAAGGCATATAATAGCACCGTTAGAGGCTCGGAAACATCCAGCAGGGACAGGACTCGACTCTCGGGCTTGCGGGCCTGAGGTACAGACCTCTTGGGAGCCAAAGCTGGGGTCTCCTACCCCTGGTACAGGACGCGGAATGGACAGCAACAGTGTCCTCTCTGCACTGCGGCAACACGAACACGGCACCAGTGGTACGGATCTGTGGGTCAGGGACCTTGGCACAGCTCTGCGGCGACTGGACTGGAACCACTGGGCTCGAAGACACCGGGACAGCTGGGCTCGAAGACGCCGGGACAGCTGGGCTCGGTGGGGCAGCGCCCTTGGTGTGGACCGGTTGGGTAGCACCCTTGGCAAGGACAGGAGGGGCAGCGCCTTTAGCACGACTCTGTGGTGACTTGGACATGGCAGCAACAGCACGGCTCTGCGGCGACTCGGACATGGCAGCAGCAGCCAGCTCGGGTGAGCGTGGCTTGGCAACAGCCAGCTCGGGTGAGCGTGGCTTGGCAACAGCCAGCTCAGGTGAGCGTGGCTTGGCAACAGCCAGCTCGGGTGAGCGTGGCTTGGCAGCTACCGGCTCGGGTGAGCGTGGCTTGGCAGCTACCGGCTCGGGTGAGCGTGGCTTGGCAGCTACCGGCTCGGGTGAGCGTGGCTTGGCAGCTACCGGCTCGGGTGAGCGTGGCTTGGCAGCTACTGGCTCGGGTGAGCGTGGCTTGGCAGCTACCGGCTCGGGTGAGCGTGGCTTGGCAGCTACCGGCTCGGCAACAATCTTGATCTCACAGTGCTTTGCAACCACCTTGGCTTGGCACTTGGAGTGGTGACCTTGGCTTGGCACTGTCTCTTGAACTGCTGTGCAGTGGACTGGCTCTCAAACTGGTTAACGGTGGACCAGATCTCGCACTGTGAGGCAGTGGACTTGATTTGTTCGTGCTGCAGGACAGCACTCTTGACTGGAACTGCTAGCTTAGGCACAGTAGACATGGACAGGACTTGAAGCTGACAA
Source organism: Leptobrachium leishanense (assembly GCA_009667805.1). Lineage (NCBI taxonomy): Eukaryota > Metazoa > Chordata > Amphibia > Anura > Megophryidae > Leptobrachium > Leptobrachium leishanense. The sequence continues at coordinate 285,733,452 of CM019067.1, read as the reverse complement.
ACAGCAGACTCAGATTCTTTGTGCTGCTGAGCAGCCACCTTAGATTGTTCATGCTGCAGGGCAGCACTCTTGACTTCCCACTGCTGGGCATTACACCTGGTCTCTCCCTGTTGGGCAGTGGATTTTGGACGTCCTGCGACGTGCAGGGCAGTGGACTCTAGGGCCTGGTAAGGCTGGAACATGGAGGGTAACTTCTGGGGGCGCAATTGACAGTCCATTCTTTTATGCAGGAAAGAACCGCAATAAAAGCATAAGCCCTGAGTCTTCCTCCATACCCTTTCCTCCAGGGTCAGGGGTCCTCTGGAACCTTTAACTGGAACAGGCTCCTTTGGGAAGACGTCCCTAGGAGGTTGCAGCAACCTTGCATACAGGATATCCAGGTGCTGAGTAATGAGCTTGTTAGCCCCTCTCAGGATCTCCAGCACCTCTAGAATTACTGCTTGCTCACTATGTACTGGCTGCCTCATTATGTGTACCTGGGATGTCTGAACGACAGGGGGCACAGGTATAGCAGGCGGGGGTGCAACCCCAACTGGTTCCAGGTGTGCAGTACGATTCAGGATAGTTTGTAAGGCAATGGCAAACTGATCCATCCTATGATCCTGCTCATCCTGTCTGGATACAAAGGTAGCCAAGTGCTGTGTTAAATCTGCGGGATCCATATTGGCCAGATCGTAATGTCACGGTTCCCGGATCCCACCACGCAGTACTTAACCCCAGCACTCCACAAAACCCAGAAGCTACCAACAGTGTAGCTGTGAATGATCCCTATCTGTCTGGTCCTTAGAATTGGCCAGGTAAACTAGCTAGACAGAAAAGGGTTAACAATACGGAGAGGAGTCAGCCGAGCCAGAATCAGGAATACAGAGTTCAGAATGGTCAAATGGAATAGCCGGGTCGGTATCAGAGCAGTAGCGTAGTACAAGCAAATAGTCTAGGGCAATAGAAGGCAGAATGGTCAGAACACAAGCAGAGGTCAGTAACAGGTTAAATCAATATAGCAGTCAGGTACAAGGAGCTCAGGATGGATTACCACGATCTGGCCACTTCTGAAACTATACTGAGGGTTTTTAAAGACCTTCACCAGGCCATGCCCCCCACTCAAGCCACACCTCATGCAATCACCTCCCTGCCTGTCTCCATTTAAACTGGGCAGTGGTCAGCGAGCAGCATCAGACTTGCTGTCCTCAAGCACACAGGTAGGGCTGGAAGCCCCCAACGTTACAGTAGGATTCGTCTCTCAGAGGGGAGCATGTGATAACACCTACCGGGCTATCAATTTGATTCATAGAGCGCACACAGCGCACTCGCCAATGGTCCTTCTCTCTGTCGATGCTGAAAAGGCGTTCGACAGAGTGGATTGGACCTTCTTGATGGCTGTCCTGGAGAGGTTTGGCCTGGGTCCGAGATGGCTGACCTGGATTTCAACATTATATAATAATCTGACGGCGGTCCTCAGAATTAATGGGGTGCTTTCTACACCGATAGCGATCTCCAACGGCACGCGCCAGGGTTGTCCCTTATCCCCGCTTTTATTCATCATGGCTCTAGAACCGTTCCTACAAAAGATTAGGGATAATGATAATATTCAGGGCGTAATTTTACCTTTCCACCATTATAAAATTTCTGCATTTGCAGACGACATACTCCTTACCTTACTAAATCCAGTCAGCTCTACTGAGGCCTTTTTGCAAGAGGTTGAGAAATATGCTGGAGTGTCGAACTTCAAAATTAATACAGATAAGTGCGAAATGATGGGGGTGGGCATACCATCACTTACTAAGGCTGCGCTGCAACGCTTGGCTCCGTTTTCTTGGCCTACTAAGGCTATCCAATACCTAGGCATACAGCTCCCGTCGGATTTGTCATCATTGTTTGACCATAACTATGTCCCTCTACTTAACCGGGTATCTCGAGACCTTAAAGACTGGCATAAACCGCAGTTCTCTTGGTTCGGACGTATTAATATTTTAAAAATGACAGTTTTGCCAAAATTCTTGTATCTTTTCCAGACTTCACCTATTGCTCTACCGTTACCCTTTTTTAGTTCCCTGAAAACCATCTTTCTGAAATTTATATGGAGGGATAATAGACCGCGGATATCATATGATGTCCTCGTCCGCCCTAAATCGGGAGGGGGCCTGGGTCTCCCACATTTAGAACTTTATTATGACGCAGCCTTAATGACGAGACTTAGCGACTGGTCGATGTCACCCCCTCATAAACTGTGGGTACATTTAGAACAGCTTTTTTTCAAGGTTCCTATAGTCTCGGCCCCATGGCAAACTGTACCCATAGAAACATTAGTCCCCATTCCGCACCCAACAATCAGCCCGACGTTAAAGAGATGGCGTAAACACCGCACACTTTTGGGTTTATCTGCCTTGCCTTCCTTGCTGACTCTGATTACCCATAACCCAGATTTTCTCCCGGGTAAAGCCCTGTCCTTTCTAGGATTGGACTACGATAGCCCGTATGTCCCTCTTCAGGCCTGTATTAGATCGGAAGGTCTGATCTCTTTTAATGAACTACTGGGAGACCGCTTGAGCACGCCATTATGGAAATATAACTATTTACAATTACAACACTTTATTACTACTCAGATACTTCGGGCTGACGTTACTGTACCTACGGCTCTGACTACTTTTGAGACAATATGTATTTCAGACCCACCACCTCCGCACCTACTCTCATATATGTACTCGCTTTTATCGACCGCTCGGTTTAAAGCTCTACCCTCCTACACAACAAAATGGTCATCTGAACTTCCTCAACCATTGACCACTGAGGAGTGGTCGACGGCATTTCAGGTGACGTTTCGCTCCTCCAGGGCTCTCACTGTACAGGAAACTAATTACAAGTTGATTTCTAGATGGTACTTGACTCCAACTCGTCTACACGCTATATATCCAGCGGTCTCTCCTGATTGCTGGAGATGTCAGGGGCATAGGGGTACGTTTCTACACATTTGGTGGGACTGTCCTATCATACAATCGTTCTGGGAGGTGGTTTGGACGTATATTAAAGAGGTAACGACTTTAGACTTGCCATTTCATCCTAAAGTGGCCTTGCTACATGTCATCCCCATGTCCATAGATAAATATGTGAAATCAGTGTCGGTGCACTTACTTAATGCAGCGAGAGCATTAATCCCAAAATACTGGAAACAATTGTCACCTCCCACGATCTTTGACTGGATTGATAGAGTAGAATACGTCAGGGAACTGGAAGAACTGCATTACACTCTCGAACAAGATTTTGACACATATTTTAGGACATGGTACTGGTGGACGGAATTCAGATCCAAACATAGGAGAACGCCTCAGAACTCATAGACACAGGCTCAGATTCGGGAGCCCGTTATATCGGTTCCAGAGATTTCTGTGCAGAATGACACTCAGATGTGATATCTCCACAATTATAATAAGTTCGAACAGTGAAAATGACGGTATAAGACTAGCATTAGTGATAGGCTTTTCTTATAATTGTTTTTTTTTTTTTCTTTCTTTCTTTCTTTTTATTTTCTTTTTATGTATTTTTATATGTGTGGTTTGTTAATTTTTAAGTAATGGGAAAAATGGTTTGGTGATGTTTTTCTGATTGCTTATTCAACCTCAAATATTTGCATTTGATACTCTATACTGTAAGCTCCTATATGATATATATGTCGTTGCTCCGAACATCATTTTGCGAATTTTGTCACCACTAATTGTTGTTCTTATTATGATACAAAACTTAATAAAAAAATTATATTACGTAAAAAAAATACAACCTAACGAATTCTTTAATACACCACACCAAATCAACATTTTAAAAATTTGTACCGCGCTACGGTATAGTGGCGGCTATCCGTCACAGACTCCATGAAGGGTTGTGCTGCCAGGCGTGTGCTCGCGAGAGATCGCAGAGAGGTCGCGGAGTGATAGCAAAGGGAGACTAGGGGCGGATCAGGCTGCCTTTCTCTCCGTGGGATGAGAGGTGAGTATCTAATTTATTCGGGGGGTTTTAGCTGACGCTAAATAAAGTTAGCACCAGCTTCTGGGTGACGGAGAAAAATCGTCTCATTACTGATTGCGCTCTCCATGTTAAGCATAGGGTGCGCAAAGTACCGTAAGCTCACGCACGCAATCACTGATGCGCTAACAGATTTTTAAGGCGTTTAGCATTAGGAAGGTGAAATGGGTGGCATGAGTTAACCCTTTCGCTGCTGAGGCATTTCCCGCCTCTGTGCTGAGGTCATTTTTACCGGTTTTGCTCATCATGTTTAAACGTGTTTTGAAGGCTTATTTTAGTATATTACCCAGACATATTATATATCGTTCTTTCCGTCAGACTCGGTAGATTCATAATATGTCATTATTATATGTATACGTTATGTCATGTCTGTATATTATAACAAAAAATGCAATAAAATATGTATTTTCAATAATTTACAACGTGTAAAGTGTTTTTTTTTTCACATTTTAACATGCGAGCAATTGCGGTTATATTTTGTATGGGGTGCGCTTGTTAAAAAAATTAGAGATGGGGTCTCGTTACATTTTTTTTTTGGGGAAAATTACGCGATTTTTAACAAACGCACCGCATACAAAAATCGTTAGTGCAGCATCATTGTTCACATTATAATTGAAATGGGAACAATATTGCTGCATTAACGAACCAAAAAAAAGAAAAAAAAATGTTTATTTTGTTTTTTTTAATTTTTTTTTTAAATATATTTTTATTTTTAATTTTTATTTTTATTTTTTTTAAAAAACTTTTTTCACATTCGAGTTTGGTATCGTTGAAACGGCCATGCTCTGGCCGATCCAACCATACCAAACGTTAACCCCTAGCTGCCACGGATCGGGAGATAGGGAGTTCATTGGAACTCCCTATCTCCACCGTTGGTGGCAGTTAGGGGTTAACTCTAGGACTGTCATCATCGTGCTATGCACGATGACGCCAGTCCTCAGGGGGAGTTCCCGGAGACTTGGCCGACATCCAAGATGTCGGCCAGGTCCGGGAAAGGATCGCGAACCGGCGCTTTTCAGCGCCGATTCGCGATCCAGCTCCCCAGGGGTTAATGCCAGGCACCATTTGGAAGGGCAGGCTGTGCCCTTCCAAATGGTGCCTGGGTTAACCCCCGCAACGCCGCCGATCGGGAGGGAGAGAGGGGGGCGCACGCGGGGGGGGGCCTGAATTAGGTGTCATCGCGCTGCCGCGATGACACCTAATTTCAGCGGCTGCGGTTCCGGATGCTGGGCTGACATCGAGGATGTCAGCCCGCACCGGGGGGGCCAGCAATCGGCCGGAACCCGGCCGAACGCTGACCCCAATGGGAGGACGCGCTCAGCGCGTCCTCCGCATACCAGCAGTAATGCGGAGGACGCGCTCAGCGCGTCCTCCGCATTGAAGTGGTTAAAGTCACTTATCCTGGCGTTAATGCTTACCCATCCGTATGCTACAGTTAGCGTTAACTATGTAATAGGGCCCTTAGTTTTGTCAAATGCCTCCGAAAAACACCGATCAGCCACTGAACAGGGGTAAGAAAAAAACACAATTTTTAAGAGGCGATTTAAACAAAAATAATGCATGGAAATAATATAAAAGGTCCTATGAATAACAATGAAAAGGTCTGTTATATGGGGGGGAAACCGCATTAAAAAAAATTGGAATCAAAAATTTCCCCGAAAAAATCCAGAAAAATGCCTAAAACATTAATTAATAAAAATAATTTTTGCTGCAATTTAAAAGATAAATGGCTGAATAAAAAATTAATAAAATAGGGGAGTTTTTTTAATATTGAAACCTATGAGATTCGCCTGTTTAAGCACCGACAATCTGGGCATTTCGCCAACTTTTCGGGGCTGTTCGCTAATACGTGGCGAATCGCCAGCTTTTTGAATAGCTGAATTGCCTCGAAATTGCACAGTATGGGGAAATTCACAGTTCGGTGCAATTCTGTGGCAAATTCATCACTCTTTGAATAACCCCTTGTGGACACAAAACTGTAAAGGTTCCGTAATATGTCTGGTAAAACCTGTATGCAAAACCAAAAACCCTTTAACCCAGGTGCAAGCGCAGTCCTTGAATTGGCTTAGCAATGGTGACAGATAAGTGGCCTACCACACAAAATATGAAACACACCAAGATACCTAACACCAGACCTTGGAGTGGCTGGTAAAAGTAATAGCGTAGTCAAAGACAGTCTGTGGTCATGGGGTAATAGAGCACAGAAACGAGTCGAGTACACAAGCCAAAGTCAAGGGATAACAGAGATCGGGATAGTCAAGAGAAAAGTCAGGTCAGTCAGTAACAGGAGATCGACAAGGGAGTATAACTATAAAACAACACAACTTTTAAAAGCGGTTTTCAAAAATACTACTGCACGAAAATGCCTGAAAATGACATATAAGGTGCAATGAATAACAATAAAAAGGTCTGTTACAGAAAAAACAACCTAAAATTGCCAACAAAATCCCTAAAAAATCCTAAAAATTAAATAAATCAATAGACTTTTTGTTGCAAATTAAAAGAACAAACAGTTTAATAAATATTTTTAAAAAAAGCGAATATTTTTTTATATTGAAATTTATGGGATTCACCTGATTAAACCTGTCGAATGAAACCACCGAAAATCAGTGCATTTCATTGACATTTCGTTGCTGTTCGGTGTCTCTGAATAGTTTAACCATTGCTTCTCTATTGGGATTTCACTGCCACTGAAGATCATCGTATTTCTCTGGCAATTCGTCAATATTTGGCGAACTGCCTGTTTTTTCCCCTATTGTTTGTCTGCTTTGTGAATAGCCGAATGGCTTTGAAATTGCACCATACGGGAAAATTCACCATTCAGTGCAATTTCAGAGCCAATTCGGCTCTCTTTGAATAAACCCTATAATTTTCATCAGTTTGGTCCAGTGCAGCAGGCACGACATGTCCCAGCCATTCATCCCATTGTAGCACATCGGCTGTAATGTCCGATGTGCTAGACCTTTAGGAGCACAAGCAGGACCCTATATACAAAAGAATTTAATTTGCAATAAAAACAATTCATTTGCATTGCTCCAGGATACGACCAGATTGATTTAGCTTGATCTTGGGCCCCTGCAGGTGCCTTTGCAGATTAAGTCAATATCGGTAGTGAAGGGGTTAAGAGTGACATAATGTAGCATGTGTCAGTTCAATCTACATCAAACTTTTTCACATGGAGAAACATACAGGGTTATTCAAAGAGATTCGAAAAGTCACCGCACGTTCGGTGACTTTTTGTTCTCTTCAAATCGGTGCAAATCGGCTTTCCCATTTCGGCGACCCTGCGGTGTATTCAGCAAGCACCACAGGGCTGTCGAAGTGCAGGGAAAAGCCGCCGAAAACCTGGCGAAAACCCGGCGAATGCACGCCGAAAACCCGCAAAAACATCTGGATTAACCCGTCGAAGATGCCGGAAAAACCCGAGCCGGAGCCGATCACACGCAGCAAAGCCGCCGGAAAAAGCTGACACCGCAGACGAAGGCAGTGAATAAATAAGCAAAACAGTTAGCATGAATGATTGAAAAGTGAAACGCTGTTTGCAAAGAAACTACTGAGCTAAAATGTCTGAAATTTACATATGAGGTCCAGGGAATGATAATAAAGAGGGCTGTTACAGAAAAAATAAGTAAAGTTAAAAAAAAAAATCGAACTTTTAAAAAAAAAAAATGCTTAAAATATCATAAAAATTCTATAAATAAAAGAGACTCTTTACTGCAGAATTTTATAATGAACGGTTTATTAGATATTGAATTAAAACGGAAATATTTTTAACATTGAAGCCTATGGCATTCGCCTGAATAAATCTGCCGCATGAAACTACCGAATGGCAGGGCATTAGGGGAACCTTTCACTGCTGGTTTGTGTTCTCTGAATAGCCAAAGCAGTGCTTTTTCATGGGGATTTCACTGCCCTCGAACAGGCACCATATGTGCAGGCAATTCGCCAGGATTTGGCGAATTGCCTGCTCTCTGGATAGCCGAATGGCCAAGAAAGGTAACCAAACGCTGATTTTCAGCGTTCGGTTACCTTTCTCCAGCCATTCGGATCTCTTTGAATAACCCTGATAGATACAGTGCAGTATTATAAAGAGTGATTTATACATTTCTAATGTACGATTTTCGGACAAGGTTTGGCAGTGAAACAGTTATTGGTAACAAGTAAGATAATGGTAAAATGGTAAAAACACATAAACAACTTTTATAGCATGACACCACATGCTTTAACACACAAACATCAAACACAATTCCAGGATATTTGGAATAGTTAGGAAGGAACAAAATGTTAGTGAGTAATAACAACCCGGTAAGAAAACGCCTGCTGATTCCTGCCGTTTCAAGTTTCAGTAATAGTGCACTTTAAAAGCTACTCTATACGAGCATTGTAATGGATTCCATTCACATGTTCTCGAGCTAATTTCACTGCCTCCAAGAATGGAAATCATTAGTGATCATTCTGGTTTGCTCCTACCTGATTCAAAGTATCAGCAGCGTTTCATGATATGTTCGCGTTCCCCCTGTTTGCTCGGATAATTCCATCCTTCTTCACATGGAATCAAGAAAAAAATGTTAGTAGTGTCATTGCCTTTAAAGGTGAAGTATCCAAGAAAAGGAATCCAGTATTAGTCTCACTGGCATCTCCACAAGGAAATATTAGTGCTAAACAGCAGAATATACAGTATCTGTGCAGAGAAATGTACAGGAAAATCATTAAATTAATCAGCACTAACATGGACATACATGAAAACGAGAGAAATCTCAATCAGGGTTATTCAGAGAACGTGAAAAGCAGGAGAATGACTGGAGAATGACTGGAGAATGACTGGAGAATGAAAAATTCTAGTTCAAATTAGCCAAACCAGAAAAATTTTCCCTTTTATCTCACTTTCCAAATCGTCTATTTTGACCTCGAATTTTTCATTCTCCAGTCTTTCTCCTGCTTTTGACGCTCTCTGAATAACCCTGAATGTGTCCTTCCTGGCAAAATACTTTGGGCTCTATTACATTCTTCACGCAAAAATGCACGGTAAACGCGTAAATTTTTGTGCGAAGCGTCAAACGTTAACGTGCATAAATCAAGGCTGGTATTACAAACCTCGCGCATTTTTTCATTCGGCAAAAAATAACACGCGTAAAACTGACGTGCAAAAACGCACACGCAGTAACGTTGCGCGCAGAAATCAGTGTGCGGACTGTTTTCATCACGCGATTCAGCCAATCAGAATTAAGAACCTTAATTGTCTCACGTTAAGTTTTTGCGCCTGTCAAAGTCAATCTGCGCATATATACTGTATCAAAAAAAAAAACACAACTTCTCAAATTTATTGGTTTAGTATGTGTAGAATGTGTAACTATACTTTGCTGCGTATTTATTTTTTGGGCTGGTATATTTGGTTTCCGCCAGGTTGATAGAATTTGTCATTAACACCAGCTTTTAGGAGTTGCTAAAATTATGCGCGCAAAGGCTGTGCGTCACCAACTGCACATAGATTGTAATACTATCCACGTACCAGCGCACAATCGCATTTGCCCTCACAATGTTAAGTATAGGACGCGTGAAGTACAGTAAGCTCGCGCAGCGTTCGTGCAGGTACACCCACGGTAGACGTATACGCGCATTTGTTGCGCTGAGATTGTAATACGACGTTCTGCGCAAAGGGTTTTGTCCCTTGCGTTAATGCGTTTTTGCGTGATTGTAATATGGAAGATTGTAATAAGGCCCTTTATAAATAAAATAAATAAAAGAACTGGAAGAAACCTTCATTCCGGCAATTCAAGTCATTCAAGTCATTCCGGCAACATCAACAGGCCATTATAATTTATTTATTAATCGGGGGTACAGAGAAAAGCAAGCTATCTTTATTCTTGGATATATGATATGCTCTTGCTCAGGTAAATACTGTAATGATAAATTGTGTGTAGCTCATTTGAGCAGAGCACTCTACTACAACTCAATTTTCTGGTTCCTAGGTTTCCCTGTAATTATGTTTGATCACCCATTGGCTATTTTGAAGCACTGCCAAATCTTTTGGTGCTATATAAACAGGGCGTCCATCTGAGGGGTGACATCAGGTGATATGTTCAGGAGCCCACTGGCCCTTCCCAAGCCCTGTGCAGCTTGACTAACAGGTCTATTCTCTGAAGGTGAAACTCCAAAGAAGAGTACAATCTAGACCAAATAGCCGATTTGGAAAGTGAGATAAATGGGAGAATTTTTCTGGTTTGGATATTTTGACCTAGAATTTTCACTACTCCTGCCAATTCTCCTGATTTTCACCTTTAGTGAATAGACCTGTTAGGGTTATCCCACCAAGATACCAACACATTTCCACAACATCTGGGGCTCAGCATGAGCACTCTGACAACAATGATGGACTGATTAGTATGGTCTGCATTGGGGAGCAGTGCAGACTGGATGCTCTTCCACAAAGAAACACTTTTTACCCTTATTGAATCACCAGGGATGTAGCCCACTCCCATTAAACTAAATTAAGCAGAATAGAGGCAAAATGTTTTTGGCCACATTACAATCTATGGGGATTACCATATCTTTTAACCCTCTTTTTTTAATCTTAATCTACTAGTAATTAGTTCATCCATTTCACCATTCCGAAATAACAAATCAAAATGAAATAACGAATTGATACGAAATACAAATTACTAATCTCCCGAAAAATAACAAATCGATCTGAAATATGAATCATGGTAACATAACGAACGCACCAAAACAAATTAAAAAATTAACGATTTTTTTCATTGTGCACATATCTACTGTATATTAATGATGATGATAAATAATAATAATAATTTGTGTCTCAAGTCCTGACTTGTGCAAAGACTTCCTGGAAATCTCATGATTATTGTATGTTTAAGTTTGTTTATAATACTCTTGGATGAAGACGTTCTGTTCAGACATGGACATCAGGCTATGAAGTAAAAAGGTGACTTAAAACTACTATTGAAATACAGCAAACTAGGGATGAGCGTTCGGTTCGTATCTGTTCGGAGTTCGATTCGAACATCGACTGTTCAAAAGTTTGCGAACTTCGAACTTTTTTGGGACATTCGCCAAAAGTTCGAAAATTCTTTTTTGAAAAAAGTATAAAAAAATGCTTAAAAAATACTAAAAAATCTAGAAATAAAGAGACTCTTTACTGCAGAATATTATAAGCAACGGTTTATTAGATATTGAATTAAAACGGGAATATTTTTAACATTGAAGCCTATGGGATAAAACATTCTTGTTGCTAAAACATCAGGCAGACACGGCCCTTTAATCAGGCACTGTAGAGGGCAGCCTGCCGGGCCTCCCAAGGATCCCCCAGAGCTGCGACTGTGCGGGCTAGCCACCCGGGTGCATGTGGCAGAGACAGGCGGTGCAGGGAGGGAGCCACTGCACCTGCGGCCAAGGCAGAACACCCCCCCCCCACAACCAGGATCCAGGGAGCCCCCCACTGACCACCAGGCTAAGGTAAGGCGACACATTTCATAAAAAAATACAACTTTTTTTCTTTCTCTACCTTGCTGAATGTATTTAATTATATATATTAGATACATTCAGCCAGGTAGAAGGGGGGTGGCATGTGGGCTGCGCGGGGTCTCAGGCAGTGGTTTGGTTTTTTTGTGTGTATATTTTTAGCAAATTTATAGGGGAAGGTAAGGGCAGGTATATATATATATATATATATATAATCATAAGATATATATCTATATTCTTATAAACATATATCCAGACTTGTATTACACACACATTTTGGCAACTAATTGCCCTCCCCCATTTGGCTGATCCCTCCAGAAGAAATGTTGAACCCGATAGAGCAGAGAATAATATATATATTCTCTGCTCTGTCAGGTTCAACATTTCTTCTGGAGGGATCAGCCAAATGGGGGGGTGCATTTAGTTGAGATTGTCCACATGCCACCCCCACCCCGACGTGGGTATGTGTATATATGGTCTGAGGTCTGTGGGTGGGTGTATATATATTATTCTGCGAGTTGATATATGTGTATATATAGGTCTGCGTGTTGATATATACGTATATGTCTGTGTGTGGTATCAATGCATCCCTACTCTATACACAGCACTCCATGTCCCTATAATATATATGATCAGGGGTTACCTTTTTTTATATTTTTATACTATTCCTATTAAATTAACAGTAATTTTTGATGTACCGTATTTTTCGCTCCATAAGACGCACCTGACCATAAGACGCACCTAGTTTTTAGAGGAGGAAAACAGGAAAAAAATATTCTGAATCAAATAGTGTAATAATGGATAATGCCCCAGCTCCTATCATGGATATACTGCCCCAGCTGCTCTCATGGATATACTGCCCCAGCTCCTCTCATGGATATGCTGCCCCAGCTGCTCTCATGGATATACTCCCCAGCTCCTCTCATGGATATACTGCCCCAGCTCCTCTAATGGATTTTGCCCCAGCTCCTCTCATGGATATACCCCCAGCTCATGGCTATGCCCCAGCTCATGGATAATGCCCCAGCACATGGATATGCCCCAGCTCACACATGGATATGCCCCAGCTCATGGATAATGCCCCCAGCTCATGGATATGCCCCAGCTCATGGATAATGCCCCAGCACATGGATATGCCCCAGCTCACACATGGCTATGCCCCAGCTCATGGATATGCCCCAGCTCATGGATAATGCCCCAGCTCACACATGGATATGCCCCAGCTCATGGACATGCCCCAGCTCATGGATAATGCCCCAGCTCACACATGGATATGCCCCAGCTCATGGATTGCCCCAGCTCATGGATTTGCCCCAGCTCATAGATATGCCCCAGCTCATGGATAATGCCCCAGCTCATGGATTGCCCCAGCTCATGGATATGCCCCAGCTCATGGATAATGCCCCAGCTCACACATGGATATGCCCCAGCTCATGGATTGCCCCAGCTCATGGATATGCCCCAGCTCATGGATAATTCCCCAGCTCACACATGGATATGCCCCAGCTCAAGGATTTGCCCCAGCTCATGGATTTTCCCCAGCTCATGGATATGCCCCAGCTCATGGATAATGCCCCAGCTCACACATGGATAATGCCCCAGCTCACACATGGATATGCCCCAGCTCATGGATTGCCCCAGCTCATGGATATGCCTCAGCTCATGGATATGCCCCAGCTCACACATGGATATGCCCCAGCTCATGGATATGCCCAGCTCATGGATTTGCCCCAGCTCATGGATATGCCCCAGCTCATGGATAATGCCCCAGCTCACACATGGATATGCCCCAGCTCATGGATTGCCCCCAGCTCATGGATATGCCCCAGCTCATGGATATGCCCCAGCTCACACATGGATATGCCCCAGCTCATGGATATGCCCCAGCTCATGGATATGCCCCAGCTCATGGATATGCCCCAGCAGCACATGGATATGCCCCAGTTTATGGATATGCCCCAGCTCATGGATATGCCCCAGCTCATGGATATGCCCCAGCAGCTCATGGATATGCCCCAGTTTATAGATATGCCCCAGCTCATGGATATTGCCCCAGCTCATGGATAATGCCCCAGCTCACACATGGATATGCCCCAGCTCATGGATTGCCCCAGCTCATGGATTGCCCCAGCTTATGGATATGCCCCAGCTCATGGATAATGCCCCAGCTCATGGATAATGCCCCAGCTCACACATGGATATGCCCCAGCTCATGGATTTGCCCCAGCTCATGGATAATGCCCCAGTTCACACATGGATAATGCCCCAGCTCACACATGGATATGCCCCCAGCTCATGGATTGCCCCATCTCATGGATATGCCCAGCTCATGGATATGCCCCAGCTCACACATGGATATGCCCCAGCTCATGGATATGCCCCAGCAGCACATGGATATGCCCCAGTTTATGGATATGCCCCAGCTCATGGATATGCCCCAGCAGCTCATGGATATGCCCCAGTTTATGGATATGCCCCAGCTCATGGATATGCCCCAGCAGCACATGGATATGCCCCAGATTATGGATATGTCCCAGCTCATGGATAATGCCCCAGCTCACACATGGATATGCCCCAGCTCATGGATTGCCCCAGCTCATGGATTTGCCCCAGCTCATAGATATGCCCCAGCTCATGGATAATGCCCCAGCTCATGGATTGCCCCAGCTCATGGATATGCCCCAGCTCATGGATAATGCCCCAGCTCACACATGGATATGCCCCAGCTCATGGATTTGCCCCAGCTCATGGATATGCCCCAGCTCATGGATAATGCCCCAGCTCACACATGGATAATGCCCCAGCTCACACATGGATATGCCCCAGCTCATGGATTGCCCCCAGCTCATGGATATGCCTCAGCTCATGGATATGCCCCAGCTCACACATGGATATGCCCCAGCTCATGGATATGCCCCAGCTCATGGATTTGCCCCAGCTCATGGATATGCCCCAGCTCATGGATAATGCCCCAGCTCAAACATGGATATGCCCCAGCTCATGGATTGCCCCCAGCTCATGGATGTGCCCCAGCTCATGGATATGCCCCAGCTCACACATGGATATGCCCCAGCTCATGGATATGCCCCAGCTCATGGATATGCCCCAGCAGCACATGGATATGCCCCAGCTTATGGATATGCCCCAGCTCATGGATATGCCCCAGCAGCTCATGGATATGCCCCAGTTTATAGATATGCCCCAGCTCATGGATATTGCCCCAGCTCATGGATAATGCCCCAGCTCATGGTTAATGCCCCAGCTCACACATGGATATGCCCCAGCTCATGGATTGCCCCAGCTCATGGATATGCCCCAGCTCATGGATAATGCCCCAGCTCACACATGGATATGCCCCAGCTCATGGATTGCCCCCAGCTCATGGATGTGCCCCAGCTCATGGATATGCCCCAGCTCACACATGGATATGCCCCAGCTCATGGATATGCCCCAGCTCATGGATATGCCCCAGCAGCACATGGATATGCCCCAGCTTATGGATATGCCCCAGCTCATGGATATGACCCAGCAGCTCATGGATATGCCCCAGTTTATAGATATGCCCCCTCATGGATATTGCCCCAGCTCATGGATAATGCCCCAGCTCATGGATAATGCCCCAGCTCACACATGGATAATGCCCCAGCTCACACATGGATATGCCCAGCTCATGGATTGCCCCAGCTCATGGATATGCCCCAGCTCATGGATAATGCCCCAGCTCACACATGGATATGCCCCAGCTCATGGATTGCCCCCAGCTCATGGATGTGCCCCAGCTCATGGATATGCCCCAGCTCACACATGGATATGCCCCAGCTCATGGATATGCCCCAGCTCATGGATATGCCCCAGCAGCACATGGATATGCCCCAGCTTATGGATATGCCCCAGCTCATGGATATGCCCCAGCAGCTCATGGATATGCCCCAGTTTATAGATATGCCCCAGCTCATGGATATTGCCCCAGCTTATGGATAATGCCCCAGCTCATGGATAATGCCCCAGCTCACACATGGATAATGCCCCAGCTCACACATGGATATGCCCCAGCTCATGGATTGCCCCCAGCTCATGTATATGCCCCAGCTCATGGATATGCCCCAGCTCACACATGGATATGCCCCAGCTCATGGATATGCCCCAGCTCATGGATTTGCCCCAGCTCATGGATATGCCCCAGCTCATGGATAATGCCCCAGCTCAAACATGGATATGCCCCAGCTCATGGATTGCCCCCAGCTCATGGATGTGCCCCAGCTCATGGATATGCCCCAGCTCACACATGGATATGCCCCAGCTCATGGATATGCCCCAGCTCATGGATATGCCCCAGCAGCACATGAATATGCCCCAGCTTATGGATATGCCCCAGCTCATGGATATGCCCCAGCAGCTCATGGATATGCCCCAGTTTATAGATATGCCCCAGCTCATGGATATTGCCCCAGCTCATGGATAATGCCCCAGCTCATGGATAATGCCCCAGCTCACACATGGATATGCCCCATCTCATGGATTGCCCCAGCTCATGGATATGCCCCAACTCATGGATAATGCCCCAGCTCACACATGGATATGCCCCAGCTCATGGATTTGCCCCAGCTCATGGATTTGCCCCAGCTCATGGATATGCCCCAGCTCATGGATAATGCCCCAGCTCACACATGGATAATGCCCCAGCTCACACATGGATATGCCCCAGCTCATGGATTGCCCCCAGCTCATGTATATGCCCCAGCTCATGGATATGCCCCAGCAGCACATGAATATGCCCCAGCTTATGGATATGCCCCAGCTCATGGATATGCCCCAGCAGCTCATGGATATGCCCCAGTTTATAGATATGCCCCAGCTCATGGATATTGCCCCAGCTCATGGATAATGCCCCAGCTCATGGATAATGCCCCAGCTCACACATGGATATGCCCCAGCTCATGGATTGCCCCAGCTCATGGATATGCCCCAGCTCATGGATAATGCCCCAGCTCACACATGGATATGCCCCAGCTCATGGATTGCCCCCAGCTCATGGATTTGCCCCAGCTCATGGATATGCCCCAGCTCACACATGGATATGCCCCAGCTCATGGATATGCCCCAGCTCATGGATATGCCCAGCAGCACATGGATATGCCCCAGCTTATGGATATGCCCCAGCTCATGGATATGCCCCAGCAGCTCATGGATATGCCCCAGTTTATAGATATGCCCCAGCTCATGGATTGCCCCAGCTCATGGATATGCCCCAACTCATGGATAATGCCCCAGCTCACACATGGATATGCCCCAGCTCATGGATATGCCCCAGCTCATGGATATGCCCCAGCAGCACATGGATATGCCCCAGCTTATGGATATGCCCCAACTCATGGATATGCCCCAGCAGCTCATGGATATGCCCCAGTTTATGGATATGCCCCAGCTCATGGATATTGCCCCAGCTCATGGATAATGCCCCAGCTCACACATGGATATGCCCCAGCTCATGGATATGCCCCAGCTCATGGATAATGCCCCAGCTCATGGATTGCCCCAGCTCATGGATATGCCCCAGTTTATGGATATGCCCCAGCTCATGGATAATGCCCCAGCTCATGGATAATGCCCCAGCTCACACATGGATATGCCCCAGCTCATGGATATGCCCCAACTCATGGATAATGCCGCAGCTCACGCATGGATATGCCCCAGCTCATGGATTCGCCGCAGCTCATGGATAATGCCCCAGCTCACACATGGATAATGCCCCAGCTCACACATGGATATGCCCCCAGCTCATGGATTGTCCCCATCTCATGGATATGCCCCAGCTCATGGATATGCCCCAGCTCACACATGGATATGCCCCAGCTCACACATGGATATGCCCCAGCTCATGGATATGCCCCAGCTCATGGATATGCCCCAGCAGCACATGGATATGCCCCAGCTTATGGATATGCCCCAGCTCATGGATATGCCCCAGCAGCTCATGGATATGCCCCAGTTTATGGATATGCCCCAGCAGCACATGGATATGCCCCAGCTTATGGATATGCCCCAGCTCATGGATAATGTCCCCAGCTCACCTCCTGCCGCTGCATCGTGTTCGGCTCCCTCTGAGCATGCGACCGGTGGCATGGAGCTTGGGCACTCGCCTGGGGGAGCCACGTGACCAGCCGCGATCTCGCGAGAACTCGGCTGGTGATGTGGTTCCCCCAGGTGAGCGCCGAAGCTCCATAGCTTCGGACGCTCGCAGGGAGCGAACACTGCACCGGCGCAGTATTCTCTCCATAAGACGCACCCACTTTTCCCCCCACTTTTTGGGGGGAGAAAAGTGCATCTTATGGAGCGAAAAATACGGTATTTTATTCAGTAGAAACTTTTTTTGCTCATATAACATGTGCTTTGTGAAAATAAAACAGTTTTGTGTGTACATTTTAATTTAGTTAGTGGATTCCTGTCCAGTGCGGTGAGAAGCAAACGTAATGTAGTGTAGACACGCTGCGAGGCGGAGCGGAGTGAAGTCAAGCCTGCAAAATGTTTGCTTCGCTTCGCTACGCTGTGCGTCGTTACACGCTCAGTGTGTCTCAGCCTTTATTCCCACATCGCTAGCTTACCAAATCAGTTTGTATACTTGTTACTGACCCTGCTTATTCTGAGGACCCGATCTGTTGCCGACTTTGCCTACCATTTGACTATTCTTGCTGTGTATTCCCTGCCTGTCCTGTTTGCTTCCTGTTGCTACTGGTGTGCGCTGATTCTCACTATATACAGTAGTGCAGTACAAGTGCCTAACCATTGCTGACCCGGTTTTGTTATAACTGCTGATGAAACTGAATAGATCGGGGATCTCTTCTGCATTACCAAAACCTCCACCACTGCACTTTTCCACAATACCTCAGAGGGGTTACAGTGTGAAGGCACTTGCTGCCACCAAAGGCAAAATATTTGGGTGCACTGACGCCTGTACCAGATTCATATCATTTTAATATTTGACAGCAGGGTCCAACCCTGCACTCTTCCACAATACCACAGAGGTTACGGTGTGACGGCACTGTTGCCAACACTAAAGGCCCAATTTTAAAGCACCTATTGTTACTGTCATCCAAAGCCTGCATAAGTTTCACAATAATTGAGCCAAAAAAAATCACTAAACTTGTTTTGGGTGTCCTAAAACGTCTCCTCTTTTCATACAGGCTGCCGCTCCAAGCAGTTGTTAATGAATAGATTAAAGGAAAACCATTTACCGTCATTTGAAATGTCATTTTTTTGTTTTTAAATGTTTCTATACATCCTACAAATCCGCCATTTCACGGGCAGGTTATGGGGACCTCCTAGGCATGATATTTGAAGTAATTTTTCGTTTTTATTCTTATCCTTTATTTCATGGAAAACTCACTGTTCCTTTAAAAATGTTTTTTTTTACTTTTTGTCCTTGTTTCCTGTCCCCCAGGGCACTACCCGGACCCCCATACACCTTTCATGGCAAATATCTAGCATATATGCCCTCTTAGAGAGCACTCTAAAAATCGAACTTTCGGGTCCCATTGACTTACATTGAGTTCGGATCGTGTTCAAGCTCGAACTCGAACTTTTGAAATTGTTCGAGTTCGAAGTCGAACCGAACACGGGGGTGTTCGACTCATCCCTATAGCAAACCATCTACCTCTGAATGATATTTTACTACAGAGAAAAACAATAATTCTTTGTTTATCCAGGCGAAGGCATTTAACCAGTCTCCTCTTAAGACCATGGAACCATAAAATCTCCATAATTTTTTTAAATTTTTTTTTTAATAACTGAAGCAACTAAACCCAGGACTTATATGGTCTGCTTGGCCTTCTAATGTCCTTGTAACATGGTGGGACTTTCATCATTCTTGATTTTAATTTAGCATCTGAATCTATTTGCAAGAACACTGCCCCTCCCACCCAAAAGTCTCCACCTGGATTTATCTAAGCAAATAGACAAGAGCCTTCAATTGGATAATTACTGCAGTGATTAATATGTTTCTGCTGCAAAAAAAAAGCCCAACTGACTTCCTGATTCTACTAATATATTGAATATACTGAACGAGCAAGTTTTTCCATTAATGGATATTTTCTTTAGGCTTGTGCACCGACTTTTTTTTCGGTTCGATTCGGTTCAATTTTTCGGATTTTTAAACTTTTCGATTCGTCTCGTTTCGACCGATTTCGGTTTCGATTCGATTCGGTTCGGCCCGTTTTTCGGGTACATTTTTTTTTTTCGGAATTTCGACCATTTTTCGTATTTTCGTGTCACTGTGCTCGTTTTTTGTATCGACTTTTCGTGATTTCGGAAATTTTCGTTTTTTGCAATTGCACATTTTTCGGAGTATCGACCATTTTTCGTGTCATTTTGCTCGTTTTTTGTATCGACTTTTCGTTTTTTCGGAAAATTTTCGGTTTTCAGAAAATTTTCATTTTTCGAAAATTTTCGTTTTTCGGAAAATTTTCATTTTTCGGAAAATTTTCGTTTTTCGGAACATCTGTTCTCCTCGTTTGACACATTTCAAGTCCATTCGAAAAATCCGAAAATATTTCGTTTCGGCTCGGAAAACATTTCGGATCTGACATTTTCGGATCTAAAAATTTTCGGAAATTCGGCCGCATCCGAAAACACGAATCGGGAAATTTCGTGAAAATTCCGAAATTCCGAAACCCGAAACGCACATCCCTAATTTTCTTCCCTGATGGCAAAGCGGGCATATTCTAAGATGGCAATGCCAGGATTTATCAGGCTCAAATTGTGCAAAAGTGGTTCAGGGAGCATGAGACAACATTTTCACATATGGATTGGCCACCGCACAATCCAGACCTTAACCCCGCAGAGAATCTTTGGGATAATGTGCTGCAGAAGACTTAATGCGGTGCTGCGACGGCACCGTAGCGCTGCCCCAGCATCCATGAGCTTAGCGATCACTAACGGGCAGGCTGCTGAACTTGGCGCCTGCTTGCAATCTGCTGGGGAACCCGGGACGCTAAGGGGAAGTTAGCGTACGCTAATTTTTCCCCTTAGTGTCACAGTTTTAGCTCAGGGCAGCTGATAGTGCCCAGTATATTTCAAATGATATTCATGGCTTAACAAAAATTTGGTTGATGTCTACTCCATGTACAACTGTAGAAATTACATAAACTCTCCATAGAGTAAGCCAAAGATGGTATCCCTCAGTAACTCATAGCCCTGATCCTGTAGAATAATAAAACTGAAATTTGTCCTCTGTGACATATCTCTATGAAAATGAAGAATTAAATATTATGCGCACTACTGTACGGAGAGGATTTTGAAAGCAGAACATTTCTTGGTTAAATTTTACAAAAAAAAATCTTCCTAAATTATAACAAATATCTTCATAAATGTCAAACTCTTTTGGCCAAAAACCTATTCGCAGAGGTTCATTTTTGCAAAATCGCAAATAGGAAAAATATTGCACTTGATTTGATGAAATAGCCCATCTGCAAGTTTTCTGTGATATACTATACTCGGATGCAACTCCAAATAAACCAATATGATTCCTGTAGGAATCTGCCAAGAGGCCAGATGCTTGTGTCACAAGAATATATTCCACAGCTTGGCATTTGTGCGCTAATACTGCCCTCAGCATAGGAGTGGAAATAGAAAATTAGAAGCATCTAAAATGAATAGATATTTCCTACATGAACAAATAAAAACAATATCTACAGTTAGAATTATGAAAAAGAGGCAAAGAAATATGTTATCATTATAATCTTATTAAGTATACAAAAATAAGCACACATTTGTTTTTCATGCTTTAGTTTGCTCCAGTTGCTGTAATGCTATGGAAAACTTAACTTAAACTGGTTTTATGTTTCTTATGTAGACACTGCAATGTCCTATTGTTCAAATTAACTCCTTCAATACCATGATCGAGTATACTCGATCTTCCAAAGCACCTGCAGGTTTTCCCAATCTGGTTTTTTTTCTGGCGCACAGGAATTTTGTTTATTGCAAACTAAATCCATTTGTAAGTGGGCTCCAGGACATGTCATCATGTTCATCAGCAGGCGGATGGAGGACTCACTTTTTCTCCTATAGGGTTAAATAATAGCCGATGCCTAATTAAGTCTGCCCTGCCCTTATAGGAGAGATGGTCCCCTCTGAGAGGGCAGTCTTTGTGCTGGCTACAGCAGGGAAGGAAGCAAAAACCCTGAAGGCAAACGGGAAATACATTTCATTTTGTTCCACTTGTTGAAAAGCGTCTTAGCCACCCAATATTTCAGTCAGGGCTTCCTGCAAGTTTAGTTAGACTCCGCATGAAGGAGTAGGCATTTGTTTTATATTTTTTTATTTGCTGTTTATGCTATACCCTGAAAATGTTATGCCTGCAAATACAGGAAAGAGGAAGCACTGACTTTTGCCTCCAGTGGCTCTATCCCAATACACCGTACATATATAAAAATCCTTGTATTTCTAATGAACTTGTAATCAAGGTATATAGAATGCAGAAATGGCTCAACTTTATTACAAAAAAAAAGATTAAATAGCCAGTACACTGCTACCAAAAAAATAAAGCAGAAATTATGACCCCGTATGTAAAATACTAAGGGCTCTATTACATTCTTCGCGCAAAAATGTGCGTGTGCGCAAAAACGCATTAACGAAAGGGGAAAAACCCTTTGCGCTGAACGTCAAATTATGACGTTCGCGCACAAAATGTGCGTTAACGTCAAACGCGATTTACCCTGCGCGAGTGAAAGTTCGTGCGCACATCCCATACTTGACATTGTGAGCGCAAATGCGTTTGTGTATTACAATCGATGCGCAACTATTTACATAATTTTAACGTCTTTGAAAAGCTGGTGGTAACTGCAAATCTGAACGTTCTGGCCGAAACGAAATACACCAGCACGAAAAAAAAAAATACAGCACAGTATAGTTACACATTCTACACATACCCAAACAATAAAACTGAGAGGTTGTGCGTGTTTTTATTATTGCTGCAGCATATATACTCAGATTGATATTGGCAGGCGCAAAAACTGATCGGGAGACAATTGTGGTTCTTAATTCTGATTGTTTTTTCACGCGATTCAGCCAGTCTGCCCACCGATTTCTGCACGCAGCGTTAATTTGCGCTAGTTTTTGCGCATATTTTTTACACGTGATCTTTTCGGACGGATGAAAAAATGCCCTCGGATCGTAATACCAGCGTTAATTTTCGCTCGTTAACGTTTAACGCTGTGCGGAAATTTTTTTTGTCTTGGAGCCCTAAGACTTTAGGAAAAAAGATTTTTTTTGTTTACAGCATTGAATTGTTATATTTCTGCTTTACAACCTTAGCTAGTGTTATGCACCTGATATTTCAAATATGCTTCGGGGCAGCAGACAAATATTTGCTCGGTGTTTGAAGTATTTTGTTGTCAAGGAGACCAAGACCTTAAAATTCAGGTATAATGGCACAAAGAATGAAAAATTACTAAAAACAATTACAAAACGGGATAAAGCTTCTGTTAAGCATGCTTCTTTTATCTTTATAAGAGTAATCAGTGTGTAGAGGATTAAAGTAGTTTTGTCTACATAATTCTTTAGAGCGCTCATTGTATGTTCCAATAGCTTAACTCGAATCAATACAAATATCTAACAGTTCAATTCATGTCCAATCATGAAAGAAAATGCAGGAGAATGTTGGTACACATATCCATAAAATTGGACTATGAATGACTTTATGGAAGAAAAAAATGTTCCATTAACAATAACGGATGGCACAAGCATTGGCATAGAAATATATGCCACTTCATGGTCCCTGAGGATGTTAGACATTTATTGCAATTAAAGAGAACATATGAGAATTTCCCTTTAATTATTTGTATATTAACTTTTTTTAAATTCATTATTATTATATTTTGCATCTTGAAATAAAGGAAGACTAGAATACATCACCTGCTTGGAGTGTTACTACTAACCCTTTCACTACCAAAAATGAGTAGATTTGATATTACATTCTAACACAAGAAGATACAAAAACTAGCATGTAAACCCAATTTGCAAGATTAGTGTACCTCCTGGGGAGAAACAAAATTCTCTCAGATAAAACTCATTTTATGTCACCCTGTATTACTGTAAAATAAAAAGCTACAAGGCCCCACCTTTGCTGTAACAAAAAGCTCAACAAACTTTACTGCAGCATAACAACAGCCAAGGAGAGGGCAGAATACAGGGAGCTCTTGGGTCGCTCACTACTATACAGGGATAAGAATTAGCGGGTTGTGATTATTGAAGTTCCTGTATGGTACAGATACAAGGTCTTACTATAATTTCCATATACACGCATTTTACCACATACATATATTATTTTTGTATTCTATTGATATTTTTTGAAGCTGCATTGTTAATAATCTCACTATTATCACTACAAATCCACATAAGCAGGAGATCTGACCATTTTTATTATTTATCTCTACCACATCCACTGGATTTGCACAAAGGCCATTTCTGCTTGTATGCTAATAATACAGATAAGGGACACCATCTAGTGTTTAGACCCTTTCAACCCAGCAATGTTTTCTGTAATGGATAAACAAATACATGAAAAAATGTAATGAGCAAAATTATAAACTGTTTTCAGTTTTTCACTATTTCAGAATAACAATCCCTGTGCAAAATCCCCCAAATACCCTAAATTTAATTCTTAACGATGCAACCAATGCTTCACGTAATTATTATGATAATATATTATTCAACACAAAGTGCTTGGTAGTAAAAGCGTTAAGCAGCCTGAATGGGTGTGCCCTATGCATTGAATTCATTTTTAACTGGGTCAGTGAGGGTTTCATTTAATTTTCTTGTTATTTATATAGCTATACATTTATGTTTCATTTTGGTAGATTTAAACTTCTTCGAAGCCCTGGGAACTAATTGAGCTCTATCAAATGTATCCCCTGTTGTAGCAATATGGAACCTTGAAAATCGGGACAAACTGTTGTGAAGCTGCAAAATTACAAAAATAATTCACTTCAGTGCTGCTGTGATGAATAACATAAGGTCAAAAGAGTTTTCTACTTACAGTTTCTATGACAGGATTGTAGTCTTCCTGAGGATATATTACATTTCCTTCAATGAGTTATTTCAGATAAATAGTAACCAATCTGTGTTTTCTGTGATGTGAACTAAGGTCAATGAGGTTTTCCCCTACGTATGCACAGGATGTCACTATATGTTAAAGAAACTAGAGATGACACAAAGCATTAGATTCTAACCATGAATCATTTGTTACCATCATACTAGGTACAAAATAAAATACTTGCTTTTCCTATAAGTTTTTTAAAAAATAAATTTCTCGGAGAGGAATATAAAACATATGCAAGAATGCTGCTCTCTGCTTTTTAACAATAATCTTCAAAGATTTAATAAAAAGTGAGAAATCTTCCAACTACATTATTTATAGCCTAATATTACTAAACTGGTCTAGAGGGAATGGAAAATGTGGGTAGGTTATTTGTTATATATAAAAGAATATAAATATTAAATTAAAAATAAGAAGATTCGTAATTTGACCAATTAAAATTAGCTCTATCCTTCAAACCTCCTTCTGCATATTTTTCTATACTTCAGTAGAACATGCATTCATTGTAAAGTGTATTCTATTCCATCACAATAATATTGTTGACTTTCTGATAAATCAAGAATATTTCTGAAAATGGCTATAAGGGCACCTGGGATGGCAATGATGGCCTCTCAACACACATTTGTAAGGCACTCACATCCTTAATAATGATGAATTAGAAGTGTACATTATATTTCTATATATTTACTCTGCATAAAGTATTGTGCAAGTGTTCCATCATTTGATCGAACGCATGGCAACTCGAGACCCACGTCACTTTTGGTGCACTTCCTCCAATGTGAAATCAGCTGTTTGGCACCATCGACAGGCAATGTGTGCTGCACCATAGCTACACAACGTGCATGCTACGTCACAAATGTTTGTTATCTATGAATAAGAGGCAGTAGTGACATGCAGAATTGCAGGCTTTACTTAGGTTATTCAGAATAAAAAGTCATAGTTTAGAGTGAGAAAGGGAGAGATTTGTGAGGGTCTTGAACGAGCAACAGCACTAGTGGCCTGCTCTACGGTGGGGCCCGCTCAGGTCTCACAAGGTTTTAGCTTGATTATGCCATTACAGGGATAAATGCTCCTAATGCAAATCAGGCTGCCGGTGGGTGGCCAGTACTGATTGCCAAGGACGTCATCCCAGCACGAGAGGTGCAGCAACCCCCGACGATCGTTTCGGCCTTATTAAGCAATGCTGACGAGGCCTCACAAGGCTGAAACAATCGTCGGGGGCTGCTGCACCTCTCGTGCAGGGATGACGTCCTTGGCATTTCAGTACTGGCCTCCCTTTCTGGGTGTAGCTGTCTGATTTGCATATGGAGCATTCTTCCCTGTAATGGCACAATCGAACTAAAACCTTGTGAGACCTGAGCCGTGGAGCAGCTCACTAGTGCTGTTGCTCGTTCTCAGGACCCTCACAAACCTCTCTGTTTCTCACAAGAGTCAAATCTGGTTATAGCAAACAGCATAGATGGAAGAGAAAAATCATAGACAGGAGACAACAGGAAAAACCACAACTTCCTTTCTGTAAACTTTACCAACGACTCCATAGGCATTTCTCTAGTCAGTTATTTGGAGTGTAACACATCTACAGTTCAAGTGCCTATTACATCTTTATATGATACAGTACATGCTGTTGTTTTTCCAACAACACATTCCACAGTGAACACACCGGGGGTGACGTGTCAGTGTGACAGGGCGTGCTTGAGCATTGTGTGGTTATGTTGCAGCGTGCATGTGCATTGTGTGCACCGGATGTGACGTGGATCTTGTGTTGCCACAGGTTCAACCAAATGATGGAAAACAGGAGTTAACTTGGGATGGACTGTTTGTGACTGTATTTCCACCACTATTTGGTAGGGTTCCTATTGGACATACAGTGGCAAGAAAAAGTATGTGAACCCTTTGGGATTATGTGGAGTTTTGCATGAATTGGTCATAAAATGTGTGATATTATTGGATGTGTTGCTGAAAGCTGTCCTGCCCTTTAAAAACACACACCAGTTTTGGGTTTACTGGTTTCAAGAAGCACTGCCTGATGTGAACCATGCCTTGCAGAAAAGAGATCTCAGAAGACCTACAATCAAGAATTGTTGACTTGCATGAAGCTGGAAAGGGTTACAAAAGTATCTCCAAAAGTCTTGATGTTCATGTGTCCATGGTAAGACAGACTGTCTTCAAATGGAGAAAGTTCAGCTCTCCCTAGGCATGGTCGTCCTGTAAAGATGACTGCAAGAGCACAGCGCAGAATGCTTAATGAGGTAAAGAAGAATCCTAGAGTGTCAGCTAAAGACTTACAGAAATCTCTGGCACATGCTAAAATTTTTGTTGACACATCTACAATAAGGAAAACATTACACAAGAATGGAGTACATGAGAGGACACCACGGAGGAAGCCATTGCTGTCCAAAAAGAATATTGCAGCACGTTTGAAGTTTGTAAACGAGCACCTGGATGTTCCACAGCACTACTGGCAAAATATTCTGTGGACAGATGAAACCAAAATTGAGTTGTTTGGGAAAAACACACAACACTATGTGTGGAGAAAAAAAAGGCACAGCACACCAACATCAAAACCTCATCCTCACTGTAAAACATGGCGGAGGGAGCATCATGGTTTGGGGCTGCTTTGCTGCCTCAGGGCCTGGACGGATTGTTGTCACTGATGGAAAAATGAATTCCAGAGTTTATCAAGACATTTTGCAGGAAAACGTAAGACCATCTGTCCGCCAACTGAAGTTCCACAGAGGATGGGTGATACAACAGGACAATGAGCCAAAGCATACAAGTAATTCAACAAAAGAATGGCTTCAACAAAACAAAATACGCCTTCTGGAGTGGCCCAGTCAGAGTCCTGACCTCAACCCGATTGAAATGCTGTGGCATGACCTTAAGAGAGCGATTCACACCAGACATCCCAAGAATATTGCTACACTGAAACAGTTTTGTGAAGAGGAGTGGTCCAAAATTACTCCAGATCGTTGTGCAGGTCTGATCTGCAACTACAGGAAATGTTTGGTTGAGGTTATTGCTGCCAAAGGAGGGTCAACCAGTTATTAAGTCCAAAGGTTCACATACTTTTTCCACCCTGCACTGTGAATGTTTACATGTTCTGTTCAATAAAAACATGAATACATATGTTTGTTGTATTATTTTAAGCAGATTGTGTTTTTCAAATTGTTGTGAATTAGATAAAGATCAGAGCACATTTTATGACCAATTCATGCAAAACTCCACGTAATCCAAAAGGGTTCACATACTTTTTCTTGCCACTGTATATGCTGTAAGAGTTTTCAAACCGATTTCCTTGTTCAGGTACCCTTTAATTTTAAATATAATAAATTTAAATATTTTCTACTAATTACCTAAGACCCATCCCAAATATACATAAACTTTGGCATGTCGTGCTTTACATCTCTGCAGAGCTTCATTCACAGAGCACTTGGATCATTCTGGGGTGCAGTGCGATCTGAGTGTCTCGTTGTGGGGTGTTCCAACCTTGAAAGTTAGGTTCTATCCACTGACCAGCTGTGAGACTGGGTCACATAAATCATCAGGTGTAAACTTAATCAGAGCTCTGACAAACGTACCAGAGTCTCTAATGTCTATGGGATTGCTAAATTAACAACAACAATTCCGGTTAAATTTACACCTAACTTTGGGCTGGATTCTAAATGCCCTTTTCCCATTGAGTTGTTATCAATAAGTGTGCTGTTAAGTATAATGGCCTCCTTAACCTTACTGCCAGACATGGTTGTATCCAGTGGTGGGGCCTCAATGCCTGCGAGCCATACTCCGTCCTCGGGTCCACCTATGCAGCTGGCGTATGTCACGCATCACTCGCTGCAGGGGGACGGCCTAAATTCAGATTATGACTCTGTAATTTTCTTTATTGTTTTTCAGGGTTATATAGAAGAGAAACTCGAAAAATTTGAATATCGTGCAAAAGTTCATTTATTTCAGTAATGCAACTTAAAAGGTGAAACTAATATATGAGATAGTTCAAGCTGTGATTTGTCATAATTGTGAGGATTATGGTTTACAGCTCATGAAAACCCCAAATCCACAATCTCAGAAAATTAGAATATTGTGAAAAGGTGCAATATTCCAGGCTCAAAGTAATTAGCTAATTAAGCCATAACACCTGCAAAGGGTTCCTGAGCCTTTAAATGGTCTCTCAGTCTGGTTCAGTAGGAATCACAATCATGGGAAAGACTGCTGACCTGACAGTTGTGCAGAAAACCATCATTGACACCCTCCATAAGGAGGGAAAGCCTCAAACTGTAATTGCAAAAGAAGTTGGATGTTCCCAAAGTGCTGTATCAAAGCACATTAATAGAAAGTTATGTGGAAGGGAAAAGTGTGGAAGAAAAAGGTGCAAGCAGCAGGGATGACCGCAGCAAGGAGAGGATTGTCAGGAAAAGGCTATTCAAAAGTGTTGGGGACTTTGACAAGGAGTGGACTGAGGCTGGAGTCAGTGCATCAAGAGCCACCACACACAGACGGATCCTGGACATGGGCTTCAAATGTCGTATTCCTCTTGTCAAGCGGCTCCTGAACAACAAACAACATCAGAAGCGTCTTACCTGGGCTAAAGAAAAACAGACCTGGTCTGTTGCTCAGTGGTCCAAAGTATTCTTTTCTGATGAGAACAGCTTTTGCATCTCATTTGGAAACCAAGAACTCAGAGTATGGAGGAAGAATGGAGAGGCACACACTGCAAAATGCTTGAAGTCCAGTGTGAAGTTTCCACAGTCTGTGTTGATTTGGGGAGCCATGTCATCTGCTGATGTTGGTCCACTGTGCTCCATTAAGTCCAGGGCCAACACAGTCGTCTACCAGGAGATTTTGGAGCACTTCATGCTTCCTTCCGCAGATGAGCTTTATGGGGATGCGGACTTCCTTTTCCAGCAGGACTTGGCACCTGCCCACACTGCCAAAAGCACCTGTAATGGGAGCTATATCGCTTCCCCAAGAGTAGCGGAGTTAGGATCCTTAAGGGCAACAATACTTTCTAGATGAACACAGAAACTGCACAAAATACAGGTATAATTCAAGAACCAAGAGACTCAAAGGACTAGCTGAGGTGCCTCTAGGCTCTGAGGGTTTTGTGACCGACAGAAAGCCTAGGACACACTCAGAAACATGATATGATGAGTGACAGTTCGTGAAGTATGCAAGGTGCAGGGCGGTCAGGAATGCAGAAACCAAACGGCGAGTGATAAAACCAGCAACCAGCATGGGGTTAAATCACTAAACCACTCAGACAGACAAATACACACGATAGAGATTGAGAATAGTCAAAGCCAAGCCGGGTCAAATACAGGAGCAGGAATCTCATACAAGCAGGGTCGTCACCAGGGAATCAAATCAGATACAAGACGTAGCAGTGCGTGAACTAAACTCCACAACAGGGCGATGAGGCAAGGCCTAGAGTCCTGTTTTAAAACCTGCGGCTCCTTGTAATCACACCTGACCCCACCTCCTCAGATGCCCATCTGCCAGCAGAAGGTGCTGGCACCCGGCCAGCCAGTGGTCCCCCTTGCCCAGACCCCCCAGGGGGCACAGCGGGGGCTGCGGATGTAACAGCACCAAAACCTGGTTCAATGACTATGGGATTACTGTGCTAGATTGGCCAGCAAACTCGCCTGACCTGAACCCCATAGAGAATCTATGGGGCATTACCAAGAGAAAGATGAGAGACATGAGACCGAACAATGCAGAAGAGCTGAAGGCCGCTATTGGAGCATCCTGATCTTCCATAACACCTCAGCAGTGCCACAGGCTGATAGCTTACATGCCACGCCGCATTGAGGCAGTAATTTCTGCAAAAGGGGCCCAAACCAAGTACTGAGTACATATGCAGCTTATACTTTTCAGAGGTCCCATATTGTTCTATGTACATTCCTTGTTTTATTGATTGCATGTAATATTCTAATTTTCTGAGTTTGGGGTTTTCATGAGCTGTAAACCATAATCCTCACAATTATGACAAATCACGTCTGGAACTATCTCATATATTAGTTTCACCTTTTAAGTTGCATTACTGATATAAATGAACTTTTGCACGATATTCACATTTTTCGAGTTTCACCTGTAGTATAAAACAAAGGCGGTTATAAAACGTCCCACTGCGGCACTTTTCAGCTATTATAGACAATAGAGATAAAGAAAGCAAGCATCTTAATACAACGGAAATAAAATACAAGGCATTTCAGAATATACTGTATATATTAAAAAAAACATGCAAAAAACATGGCGCAGATTTGTGCTTACACAAATAGCTAAAACAATACCACCAGGACTCCTTATTGGGAGAGTAAGGTGTCACCGCTTTGACTGAGATGGGTTGAAAGACTTAACTCACTCATTTTTCCTTTCACTTCTGAATACATACAGGTCTATTCAATAAAGGTCAAACTCAGGAGAATTGGCAGGTGAAGTGAAAAATCCAGGTCAAAATAGCCAAATTCTCCCATTTATCTCGCTTTCCAAATCTGCTATTTGGTCTAGATTATTCTCTTCGTCTGCCAATTCTCCTGAGTTTCACCTTTTATTGAATAGACCTGATAATAATGATAACATCATTGAATTCCCAGAAATGAGATAAAGTCCAGTAAAAGAAACTTAACTAGCCAATAGAGTCACATATCTTTGAGTTGTGTTCAAGCTTTACATAGAGGTGTGCATTTTTAACATAGACGAGGCTACTTGGAATTCTACCCTTCTCTGCATACTCATCCAAACGGAGTAGGCAATTTAACCCTTTCAGGTATGTTTACACCTGACTCCGAATAATACTTATTTTAGTGAAGAGCTCTGTGGTGTAACAAGTGGAAAAATTAATACTAATAACAAAAGTAGTTTCCACAGATGTACGGTGAATATGGTAGAAAAGTAGTTTGGATGGATATTTGTTACATTTTCTTTTTATAATTTCCACAGTGTGGTGATTCCCTGTCGAAAAAAACCGGGATCTTCCTCACACGCTTCCCTTGAAATTAATGATGGAATAAAATTATTCTAACAATATTTATATCATCACTGTTTAGTTCTACGAAGGCAGAGGAAGCACTTTATTCTCTATTCTGTAGAACTCTATCATCAAACCATAGTCTTTGAAATCTCCATTAAGTTGATAACGAGGCTCTAATAATAAATTCAGAGATAAGCACTTTGATGTTCTTCTCTTATTCTATTTTTTATTTTATTTTAGGATCTTCCTCACACGCTTCCCTTGAAATAAATGATGGAATAAAATTATTCTAACAATATTTATATCATTACTGTTTAGTTCTACGAAGGCAGAGGAAGCACTTTATTCTCTATTCTGTAGAACTCTATCATCAAACCATAGTCTTTGAAATCTCCATTAAGTTGATAACGAGGCTCTAACAATAAATTCAGAGATAAGCACTTTGATGTTCTTCTCTTATTCTATTTTTTATTTTAGTTTAGGATCTTCCTCACACGCTTCCCTTGAAATAAATGATGGAATAAAATTATTCTAACAATATTTATATCATCACTGTTTAGTTCTACGAAGGCAGAGGAAGCACTTTATTCTCTATTCTGTAGAACTCTATCATCAAACCATAGTCTTTGAAATCTCCATTAAGTTGATAACGAGGCTCTAACAATAAATTCAGAGATAAGCACTTTGATGTTCTTCTCTTATTCTATTTTTTATTTTAGTTTAGGATGCGCTTCTTTAATTTCGTATCCCAACAGCGATTAACCAACAGCATCTCAAACATAACCAATTGATGTGGTGTGAATGAAATCAATTAAACTGTTAAGTGAACTGTATAGTTGGATTTGTTACCGATGTACCCATGTGTCCATCATTAGCCAGCTGCCTGCAGATTTGACTTTGGTCCTTAGTTTTTCCATAATTATTTTTCTTTATGTTTTGGGCTAGGTTAATGAACTGATTATATTACTATCATTCATTGACTTTCTATGATAAAAGTAACTTCACAGCATTTGCCTTTTTAACGAAAAAGTAACTCTGTTCTGGGTTTCTATAATGTTCTATAGTGGAACCTGGGTAAATATGCAGAAGGCACAAATAAAACGCAGAAAAGCACCGTCCAAGGACAAGGTCATGCAGAAAGAGATTGCTCCAGTAAAAGATTGGTCCAGACAAACAAGGTAGAAAAGCAAAAAAAATGAGTAAAAACACTTACAGGGTTATTCAAAGAGCTCCAAATTGTGGCCGAAAGGTAACTGAATGCTGAAATTCAGCGTACGGTTAACTTTTCTGGCCATTCGGCTATTCAAAGAGCAGACAGTTCGCCAAATGTTGGCGAATTGCCTGCACATACGGTGCCTGTCGGTGCCTGTTCGAGGGCAGTGAAATCCCCATAGAGAAGCAATGCTTCGTCTATTCAGAGAACAAAAACCAGCAGTGAAAAGTTGACGAATTTCCCTGCTGTTCGGTGGTTTAATTCGGCAGATTTATTCAGGAGAATCCCATAGGCTTCAATGTTAAAAATGTTCCTGTTTTAATTCAATATCTAATAAACCGTTGATTATAATATTCTGCAGTAAAAAGTCTCTTTGTTTATAGATCTTTTAGGATCTTTTAGGCATTTTTCTGGATTTTGTTTGGCGAAAATGTTTCTTTTTTGGTTTTTTTTTAAAATCGTTTTTTTCTTTTTTCCGTAACAGCCCTTTTTATTATCATTCATTGGATCTTATATGTAAATTTCAGACATTTTCGTTCTGTAGTTTCTTTGCAAACAGCGTTTCACTTTTCAAACATTAACAGGGTTATCCAAAGAGATCCGAATTGCTTGAGAAAGGTAACCAAACGCTGAAAATCAGCGTTCAGTTGCCTTTCCTGGCCATTCGGCTATCCAGAGAGCAGGCAATTCACCAAATCCTAGCGAATTGCTTGAACATACGGTGCCTGTTCGGTGCCTGTTCGAGGGCAGTGAAAACCCCATGAAAAAGCACTGCTTCGGCTATTCAGAGAACACAAACCAGCAGTGAAAGGTTCCCGAAATGCCTT
This sequence comes from Leptobrachium leishanense, assembly GCA_009667805.1. NCBI lineage: Eukaryota > Metazoa > Chordata > Amphibia > Anura > Megophryidae > Leptobrachium > Leptobrachium leishanense. The sequence continues at coordinate 285,699,868 of CM019067.1, read as the reverse complement.
GCCATTCGGTGGTTTAATTCGGCAAGTTTATTCAGGAGAATCCCATAGGCTCCCCAGATTGTGAGTTCCTACGAGAATAGGGCCCTCATCTCCTCCTGTACTGTTTGTCAAATGTTGTTCAATGTATTGTAACCCTGTCTATACTGTGCTTATTGTAGCTTATAGTGCTGCGGAATATGCTGGCGCTTTATAAATAAAGAATAATAATAATAATAATAGGCTTCAATGTTAAAAATATTCCCGTTTTAATTCAATATCTAATAAACCATTCATTATAAAATTCTGCAGTAAAGAGTCTCTTTATTTATAGATTTTTTTAGGATATTTTAAGCATTTTTCTGAAATTTCCTTTTTTTTTTTAAAAGTCTGATTTTTTTTTTGATTTTTTTAAGTTTACTTATTTTTTCTGTAACAGCCCTCTTTATTATCATTCATTGGATCTCATATGTAAATTTCAGACATTTCCGCTCAGTAGTTTCTTTGCAAACAGCGTTTCACTTTTCAATCATCCATACAAACTGTTTTGCTAATTTATTCACTGCCTCGTCTGCGGTCTCGGCTGCTTCGCTGCGTGTGCTCGGCTCCTGCTCGGGTTTTTCGACGGGTTAATCCAGATGTTTTGGGGGGTTTTTGGCGTGCATTCGGTGAGTTTTGCGGTTCGTTTTCATCGGGTTTGCGGTAGCTTTTCCCTGCAATTCGGGGACTCTGTGGTGCTTGCTGAATACACCGCAGAGTCACCGAAATGGGATCGGCAAAACAAACCGAATTGACGAGAACGAAAAGTCACCGAATGTGCGGTGACTTTTCGAATCTCTTTGAATTACCCTGTAAGGCGTACTTTTTTTTTTTGTTCACTCCATTCGTCTGCGGTGTGTGCTTTTTCCGGCGGCTGCTCTGCGCTGTGATCGGCTACTGTTCGGGTTTCTCCGGCGTGTTCGGCGGGGTTAATCCAGAGGTTTTTGCGGGTTTCGGTGTGCGTTCGCCGGGCTTTGCAGTGAGTGTTTGTCGGGTTTGTGTCAGCTTTTCCCTGCACTACGATGGACCTGTGGTGCTTGCTGAATACAGGGTTGCCGAAATGGGATCGCCGAATCGCCCCGAATGCGTGCGGTGACTTTTCGATTCTCTTTGAATAACACTGTTAGATAATCAACAGATGTAGGGAGAGCTTATAAGTAGGTGAAGTCATGTCTTTGAATAGATAGAGGTCCACCTAGTGGATATGGCTATGAATCAAAATGAATGCTTTTCAGTGCAGGTGAGCATGTTCTTGCACCTTCATGACTGTCAAACCACCGCACACCCCTTCCCATCAATAACAGCTAGCGCATGATGAAGTGTGTACAGCCCCACTTCTGTGGCCAATATGCTCTGAGATAGATGAGGCACAAAGAAAATGGGGATGAAAGGAAAGTGAAAATTAAAGGGCTCAAATCCTGCAGGGTGTGCAGGATCTCCATCATTCAGGTATGAAATACTCACCATTGGAGACTATACCTGCAGCGTACATATATAGGTACCAACGGTAAGTTGGATAGATATTTATAAAAAGTATAGGTAACACATATGTACAATTATCTATCAAGTCCTATTTATAACAAAAGGGGTGCAAGCAAAAAAAAATCTTGGTTGTTATAAATATGATACTACATCCATGCAGGTAGCATCCAATTAAAATCTAGTACACCCTAACACATGAGATCCGGCAGGTCGGTGTAGTGATCTACAGAGGGATGGAGTCACCGTTCTCGCCGCGGGATGGGAAGTGAGTATGTGAATTTTTTTTGGGGTGTTTCAGCTGGTGCTGACTGATTCCGCAGAGTCAGAGTCAGTCAGCAACAGGTCCTAGCTGTGGATAACTTTCGAGTTAACCGCAGCAGGACAATAATTAACGTTAGGACTTTGTAATCCTAATGCTAATTAACTCTTTGCGCGCCCCATGTAAAGCATAGGGAGCGTAAAGTCCAGTAAGCTTGCGTCGAAAAGCTCAAGATCTGAATCGTTAACGGGTTTTTTAACACTTCCCGTTAATGCCTAGTTAACCTAATGAGTGTCTGAGCACCAAGGGAGATGTGCTTCCCAAGCACCTGAAGGGCCAAGGTTGCTGACCCCTGATCTAATACATCACACTATATCTAACACTAACAAATGTTGTGTATTTATCACCCTCTTACACAAAGTAGCAAACCAGCACCAACAAGAACTGCACTGGGAAAGATAAGGCCTTTATCCAGACCATTTATTTTAAAATCTTGTTTTTTTATCTTGATCATTTCCTTCTAAAATCTGCACTAACTCGTTCTTTCAGGAATGCAGAATGAATATTTAGCATTAAGGTATTGTGTATGTCTTTATGATAAACATTGCGTGATGACTGAAATAACTATGCATGCGCACAGTTCAGACAATTATATGTATACATTCGAAACCTTCAACTATTTATAAGAAAAAATAAACTATTAATAACACCCAGCCAATGCCGTAAGGGAAAGTAAGGCATTGCTTACAAGGACAAGCCCTTGCCATTAGCAAATATATATTTGTGAGAAGATACTTCCTCAATACACTTGATAATTATCTTTTCTTTAACACTGAGTACTGGATTTTCTATTTAAAGCCTTTAAAATGTCTATTAAATGTGTTTTTTTCCCCCCATAGGGGTTATTCAAAGAGAGCCGAACTGGCCCTGAAATTGCACCAAACAGTGAATTTCCCCGTACGTTGCAATTTTGTGGCCATTCGGCTATTCAAAAGCTGGAAATTCGCCAAATATTGGCGAATTGCCAGTGAAATACAGTGCCTGTTCGACAGCAGTTAAATCCCCATAGAAAAGCAATGCCTAATCTATTCAGAGAACACCGAACAACAGTGAAATGTCAGAGAATTTCCCTGCTGTTCGGTGTTTTCATTCGGCAGGTTTAATCACGCGAATCCCATAGGTTTCAATGTTAAAAATATTCCCGTTTTTATTCAATATCTAATAAACCATTTATTCTTTCAATCAGCAGCAAAAAAAGTCTATTTATTCACTATTTAGGATTTTCTAGGCATTTTTCGGATTTTTTTCTGCAAATGTTTTTTTTCTTCTTTCATATAGCAGTATTTATTTTTTCTATAACAGACCTTTTTATTATTATCCATAAGACCTCATACATAATTTTCAGGCATTTTCATTCAGTAATTTGTTGTTAAACACGTTTTTAAACTTGCATTATTTATTTTTTTACCCGACGGCGGCTTGTCGGCTTTTTTCTGCGTTGTTCGGCAGCCCGTTCGGTGGGTCATCAATTGCATTAGGTGGTGTGTTCAGTGGGTCGTCAGCTGCTTTCGGGCACGTTTTGGCAACTGTCCGGCGGGTTTGCAGTGACTGTCCAGTGGGTTGATGGCGGGTTTGTGGCAGCTGTCCGGCTGGTTTGCAGCACTGTTCGGCAGCTGATTCACCGCACTTCAGGGACCCTAAGGTGCATGGTGAATTCACAGTAGGGTCAGCGAATCGGATTCTTCAAAGTGCGCCATTTCGGTGCTCTCTAAATAACCCTGCATGTGTGATGCGTGTAAGGATTAAGTGTATTAGTGCCTTTTTTAACTCTCGATTGCTAAAACAAAATAAACATTCCCCCTCAAACTGTGGGAGGCGGCACACGAGGAAACATTTTGCGTCCGTTTGATCGTACTGTTTGACGTCAGTCGTAGCTTTATAAAGGAGTCCGTTAAACACACCACACGAAGCAAATGCGCACTTGTTCACGGACGTGCAAAGCATAAAGCCACGGACGCAAAAATAACATCGACGTGAAAAAGCTAAACAGACGCAGAAACAACGCCGCCATGTTTTTTCCTAGGGTGTGGAGACATCAGACGTTACGGACTCACTTTACGCAAATACTCACAATATCTCCCGTGAAACGGACGCAGTACAGTATACTTGTGTGCCGCCTCCCTATATCCTGATGGTATAATAGTTGAAAAGGCAAGATATAATATAACGTTCTGCTGGATGTGGAATGAGGGTACAAAATCTCTCCAGCAATACTACTAGAGAAATTGGATTCTACACATGACTTACTGCTGATAGCTTCTCATACAGAGCATCTCCGCCAAGTTTGAGGACAGGATGTTAATCTTTGTACTTATAAGCCATCCCACAGTTTCCATGTTATGCAAATAAGATTGCAATTCTATTTAACTATCACCGCTTAATAAAAACATCTTATACAAGTCAACATGATTAAACACATCTTATGGAGGATGGCCATTAGACCTACCTCCCTTATGTCAGCCATTACTGCTACACTATACCTCTTAAGCCGTCATGCTGTCATTGCATTTAATGGCCAAAAAAGATCACTTCTGAAAACAGTGACACATGACAAGCATTATATAATTATCCATTACCTAACATACAGCATATATAGACAGGTTGTCCATATAATTCCCAAACCTGCAGAATTACATGATGTGCACAACGAACGGGAATACGTTAAGACAAAAAAATAGAAAGTCATATATTACAGTCTGTTACTAAATGTTAATTACACTGAAAGCAACTTTTTTCGTTCACAATTTTGCTTTTTTGACATAAGTAAGGACACACAGGAAAAAAGTCATACTAAAATAAACAGGTATAGAAAGTAAGCCGTGTCAATGATATCTAACCATTGTCGCCGTAAGAAAGCCCAGTAGTCAAAAATTTTTTCCAAACCAGTAAGGCTGGGGTCAGACTAACGCATTTTTAACGTGCGTTTAGGCGCACTTAATCACGGTCGTAGTAGCAGCAAATGACGGGCAATGACGGCCAATATACGAAGTACGGCCGCAGGAAAGTCCGGCTGCGCAACGCAATTGGAAAATGAACGTATTTTTTCGAGAACGCAGAACCGCTAGTACTGACTAGGGATGAGCCGAACACCCCCCGAGTTCGGTTCGAGCCCGAACCCGAACTTCCCATTTGTTCGGGACCAAACCCAAACCCGAACCCGAACTCCCATGCAAGTCAATGGGGCTGAAAATTCGGTTTTTTAGGCTAGGGTCAGACGAACGCAGTGCGAACGCGCGTGCAGGCGCACTTAATCACGGCCGTAGTAGCAGCAAGTGCCAGGCAATGACGGCCAATATACGAAGTACGGTCGCACAAAAGTCCGGCTGCGCAACGCAAGTGGAAAACGAACGCATTTTGTCGAGAACGTAAAACCTCTAGTACGGTTGTACAGAGTGCGCTGCGTCCGCTAGAGGCGTGTGTGCGTGAATTGGAGACGTCAGACACTGCTAATGTCCGGCCAACATAACGTCCAGATGCACAAAGTGTTTTATTGATGATCCGTACAAAATCACGGATGCAAATGCGCATCGTATGACCGCTATCGCGTACTCCGTGAAAAAATGCGTCCATTCGTTCGAACGCACTTTTTCACAGACAACGCGAAAATGCGTTCGTCTGACCCTAGCCTAAGAGTGCCCTCCAAGAGGGCATATATGCTACATATTTGCCATAAAAGGTGTATGGGGGTCCGGGTAGTGCCCTGGGGGACAGGAAACAAGGACAAAAAGTTTTAAAAAAAACGTTTTTAAAGGGACAGTGAGTTTTCCATGAAATAAGGGTTAAAAATAAAAATGAAAAATTCCTTCAAATATCGTGCCTAGGAGGTCCCCATAACCTGCCCGTGAAGTGGCGGATTTCTAGGATGTATAGAAATATGTAAAAACCAAAAAATGACATTTCAAATGACGGTAAATGCTTTTCCTTTAATCTATCCATAAACAACTGCTTGGGGCGGCAGTCTGTATGAAAAGAGGACACATTTTCGGACACGCAGAAAAAGTTTACTGATTTTGTTGGCGGTGAAAAGCAGGAGAATGGAAACTTCTAGACCAAAAAGCCGATTTGGAAAGTGAGATAAATGGGAGAATTTTTCTGGTTCGGCTATTTTGACCTAGAATTTTCCATTCTCCAGTCATTCTCCTGAGTTTCACCTTTCTCTGAATAACCCTGTCAGGGTTATTCAGAGAGCGGTGAAGAGCAGGAGAATGACTGGAGAATGGAAAATTCTAGGTCAAAATAGCCAAACCAGAAAAATTATCCCATTTAGGCTAGGGTCAGACTAGCGAATTTTTAACGTGCGTTTAGGCGCACTTAATCACGGCCACACTAGCAGCAAATGACGGGCAATGACGGCCAATATACGAAGTACGGTCGCACGAAAGTCCGGCTGCGCAAGCAAGTGGAAAATGAACGCATTTTTTCGAGAACGCAGAACCACTAGTACGGACGTACAGAGTGCGCTGCGTCCACTAGTGGCGTGTGTGCCTGACTTGGAGACGTCAGACCCTGCTCATGTCCGGCCAACATAACGTCCAGACACCCAAAGTTTCCTGGTTTGGATCCGTAAAAAATCACGCACAAAAATGTGCATCGTATGACCGTTTTCGCGCAATCCGTGAAAAAATACGGCAGTGCGTTCGGACGCACTTTTTGACGGTCGCTGCGAAAAATGCGTTAGTCTGACCCTAGCCTTATCTCACTTTCCAAATGGCTATTTGGTCCAGATTGTTCTCTTTTCCTGCCATTCTCCTGGTTTTCACCTTTCTCTGAACAACCCTGAGAGAGAGGTGAAAGCCAGGAGAACTGGCAAGAGAAGAGAACAATCTAGACCAAATAGCCGATTTGGAAAGTGAGATAAATGGGAGAATTTTTCTGGTTTGGCCATTTTGACCTAGAATTTTCACTTCTCCAGTTATTCTCCTGCTTTTCACCGCTCTCTGAATAACCCTGTGAATGTTTAATCCCGAGGTGAAAAATAACATTGCTTTAGATTTTTTTCAAACACCAGTTAAATGCAGCATATTAGGATGTTTTAGGGAAATTAATTCTCAAATCTCAATCAGAAGCAGACACCACCCCACCCTCAGTACAAATATTGTACAATGTATCAAATTGATTACCAGACTAAAAACACCTGGTGTTATGCCCGTTTGTGAACAGAGGTCATTTAGAGTTGATAATCTTTCCACGTACACATTAGTCCAACAATGGACTGGACAAAATTATTGGCACCCTTTCAAAATTGTGGATAAATAAGATTGTTTCAAGCATGTGATGCTCCTGTAAACTCACCTGGGGCAAGTAACAGGTGTGGGCAATATAAAAATCACACCTGAAAGCAGATAAAATGGAGAGAAGTTCACTTAGTCTTTGCATTGTGTGTCTGTGTGTGCCACACTAAGCATGGACAACAGAAAGAGGAGAAGAGAACTGTCTGAGGACTTGAGAACCAAAATTGTCCAGTCCATTTTTGGAGTTTTGTGTGACATTATGTCCAATTTGCTTTTTTTCCTCCCTTTTTTTGTTTTGTTCCAATACACACAAAGGGAATAAACATGTGTATAGCAAAACATGTGTTACTGCAATACTTTTCTGTGTGAAATACTTGATTTTCTGGAAAAATGTCTGGGGTGCCAACAATTTCGGCCATGACTGTATTATATATCAATCTTTCCAGCAGACTCGGCAGACTCATAATACAGTGGCAAGAAAAAGTATGTGAACCCTTTGGGATTATGTGGAGTTTTGCATGAATTGGTCATAAAATGTGCTCTGATCTTCATCTAAGTCACAACAATTTGAAAAACCCAGTCTGCTTAAAATAATACAACACAAACATTATATGTTTTCATGTGTTTACTGAACATAACATGTAAACATTCACAGTGCAGGGTGGAAAAAGTATGTGAACCCCTAGCCTAATGACTTCGCCAAGAGTTGAATGGAGCCAGGAGTGAGCCAACCTTGAGTCCCATCAGTGTGATATTATTGGATGTTTTGCTGAAAGCTGTCCTGCCCTTTAAAAACACACACCAGTTTTGGGTTTACTGGTTTCAAGAAGTAGTGCCTGATGTGAACCATGCCTCGCAGAAAAGAGCTCTCAGAAGACCTACGATCAAGAATTGTTGACTTGCATGAAGCTGGAAAGGGTTACAAAAGTATCTCCAAAAGTCTTGATGTTCATGTGTCCACGGTAAGACAGACTGTCTACAAATGGAGAAAGTTCAGCACTGTTGCTACTCTCCCTAGGCGTGGTTGTCCTGTAAAGATGACTGCAAGAGCACAGCGCAGAATGCTTAATGAGGTAAAGAAGAATCCTAGAGTGTCAGCTAAAGACTTACAGAAATCTCTGGCACATGCTAACATTTTTGTTGACACATCTGCAATAAGGAAAACATTAATCAAGAATGGAGTACATGGGAGGACACCACGGAGGAAGGCATTGCTGTCCAAAAAGAATATTGCAGCACGTTTGAAGTTTGCAAAAGAGCACCTGGATGTTCTACAGCACTACTGGCAAAATATTCTGTGGACAGATGAAACCAAAATTGAGTTGTTTGGAAAAAACACACAACACTATGTGTGGAGAAAAAAAGGCACAGCACACCAAAATCAAAACCTCATCCCCACTGTAAAACATGGCGGGAGCATCATGGTTTGGGGCTGCTTTGCTGCCTCAAGGCCTGAACGGATTGTTGTCATTGATGGAAAATGAATTCCAGAGTTTATCAAGACATTTTGCAGGAAAACGTAAGACCATCTGTCTGCCAACTGAAGCTCCGCAGAGGATGGGTGATGCAACAGGACAATGACCCAAAGCATACAAGTAATTCAACAAAAGAATGGCTTCAACAAAACAAAATACGCCTTCTGGAGTGGCCCAGTCAGAGTCCTGACCTCAACCCGATTGAAATGCTGTGGCATGACCTTAAGAGAGCGATTCACACCAGACATCCCAAGAATATTGCTACACTGAAACAGTTTTGTGAAGAGGAGTGGTCCAAAATTACTCCAGATCGTTGTGCAGGTCTGATCTGCAACTACAGGAAACGTTTGGTCGAGGTTATTGCTGCCAAAGGAGGGTCAACCAGTTATTAAGTCCAAAGGTTCACATACTTTTTCCACCCTGCACTGTGAATGTTTACATGTTCTGTTCAATAAAAACATGAAAACATATAATGTTTGTGTTGTATTATTTTAAGCAGACTGTGTTTTTCAAATTGTTGTGACTTAGATGAAGATCAGAGCACATTTTAAGACCAATTCATGCAAAACTCCACGTAATCCCAAAGGGTTCACATACTTTTTCTTGCCACTGTATATCATTACTATATGTGTACGTCATGTCCTGTCTGAATATTATAACAAAAAATGCAATAAAATTTTAATTTTCAATAATTTACAATGTGTAAAGTGTTTTTTTTTCACATTTTAACATGCGAGCATTTGTGGTTGTATTTTCTATGGGTTGCGCTTGTTAAAAAAATTAGAAATGAGGACTCGTTACATTTATTTGGGGGGAAAATTACGCGATTTTTAACAAACGCACCCCATACAAAAATCGTTAGTGCAGCATCATTGTTCACATTATAATTGAAATGGGAACAATATTGCTGCATTAACAAAACAAACAAAAAAAACTTGTGTTTTTTTTAAATATATATATATATATATATTTTTTAATAACTTCTTACATGGTCATGTTTGATATCATTGGAAAGGCCATGCTCTGGCGGATCCAACGATACCAAACATTAACCCCTATCTGCCACGGATCGGGAGATAGGGGGGTTCCAATGAACCTCCTATCTCCACCATTGGTGGCAGTTCGGGGTTAACTCCAGGACTGATGTCATCGCGCAATGCACGATGATGCCAGTCGTCAGGGGGAGTTCCCGGAAGCTTGTCTGACATCCAAGATGTCGGCCAGCTCCGGGAGAGGATCACGATCCGGCGCTTTTTGGCGCCGAATCGTGATCTGGCCCCCAAGGGATTAAAGCCAGACACTGTTTGGAAGGGCAGGCTGTGCCCTTCCAAACATTGCCTGCCTTTAGCCGCTGGCCCCCGGTGATCGGGAGGGAGAGAGGTCCGAAGGACGTACCCCCCCTCCCTTTCAGGGGAGGAAATCTCTGGGCAGCTAGGGGTTAACCGCCTAACTGACGTCATTACACCATGCATGATGAGGCAGTTGACGAGGGGGACCCGGAGGTGAAACTGACATCAACGTGCTGCCGCTGTGACGTCACTTCGCCGGCAGGGGTATAAATACGCAGATCTGACTTCAAGGAAGCGAGAGAGGTGAATATCGTGGCTGGGGGCTAAAACGCATGGGACATGCTATGCCATCCTGTAGCGTTAAAGCCCACTTGCTGCAGGACAGCATAGCATGTCCTGCATCATAAAGGGGTTAAAGTTAACAGCATATCACAGAGATAAGGGCACAGTTGTGAGATGCAAGCATGGATATCTGTACTGTTTGCTCCCTTGGGAAGCAGGTTCCCAGAGAATCAGTTCAGGCTTCCCTCTGTGGGAACTAAAGTAAGTTGGGGACTTGAGCTCGCCACCTAACCCACTCTCTCTGTCTTCTTCCCCATGAGAACCCATCTGAGGATATGAGTACGCACCAGAGAAAACTGAAATGTGGATGGATGCTCTGGGTTGTGGGAGATGGGATGATGGGCCACAACTAGTGATGAGCTGAACACCCCCGTGTTCGGTTCGCATTCGAACTCGAACAATTTCAAAAGTTCGAGTTCGAACTCGAACACGAACCAAACTCAATGCAAGTCAATGGGACTCGAAAGTTCGATTTTTAGAGTGCCCTCCAAGAGGGCATATATGCAAGATATTTGCCATAAAAGGTGTATGGGGGTCCGGGTTGTGCCCTGGGGGACAGGAAACAAGGACAAAAAGTAAACAAAAAAAAAACGTTTTAAAGGAACAGTGAGTTTTCCATGAAATAAAGGTTAAGAATAAAAACAAAGTCCTTAAAATATCGTGCCTAGGTCCCCATAACCTGTCCGTGAAGTGGCGGATTTGTAGGATGTATAGAAACATTTAAAAACAAAAAAATGACATTTCAGATGACGGTAAATGGTTTTCCTTTAATCTATTCATAAACAACTGCTTGGGGCGGCAGTCTGTATGAAAAGAGGAGACGTTTTAGGACACACAGAACAAGTTTAGTGATATTTGGCTAAATTATGGTGAAACTTATGCAGGCTTTGGATGAAAGTAACAATAGGTGCTTTCAAATTGGGCCTTTAGTGTCAGCAACAGTGCCGTCACACCGTAACCCCTCTGTGGTATTGTGGAAGAGTGCAGGGTTGGACCCTGTGGTCAAATATTACAATGATATGAATCTGGTATAGGCGTCAGTGGCAGTGCACCCAAATATTGTGCCTTTGGTGGCAGCAAGTGCCTTCACACCATAAGTAACCCCTCTGTGGTAATGTGGAAGAGTGCAGGGTTGACTCTGCGGTCCAATATTAAAATGATATGAATCTGGTACAGTTGTCAGTGCACCCAAATATTGTGCCTTTGGTGGCAGCAAGTGCCTTCACACTGTAACCCCTTTGTGGTATTGTGGAAGAGTGCAGTGGTGGAGGTTTTGGGAAAGCAGAAGAGATCCCCGATCTATTCAGTTACGTCAACTCAGCATCAGGGGATTGATAGCTGCTGATCCAGGACTGATTAATTTTTATAAATGTCAGCCGGTCTACAGAGTGGGTGGACAGATGCACTCTTTTGTCTGTGACAAAACCTCCAGCGGCACTGAACGTCCTTTCAGAAAGCACACCGGATGAAGCACAACCTAGTAGCTGCATAGCATATTGGCTAAATTCTGGCCAGTGATCCAATCTCAACACCCAGTAAGCCAGTGGATCATCTGCTGTAAAGGTATCCAGGTCTGCCCTTGCCCCTAGGTAGTCCTACACCATATGGTGAAGACGCTGGCAATGGGTACCTACATTTGACGTTCCTGGGCGTCGTGGACTAAATTTTTTTTAAAAAGGCATCAGTCAAGCGGCCCCGGCCTTCACTACTCTTCCTATGATCATCCGCAGCCTCAGAAGCACCTGTGTCATCACTTGGTAAGCTACCATTGCCTGGAAAGGTGTTACACAAGTGTCGCTTTAGAGCGTCCTCAAGTTGTTTCATCCTGTGCTCCCTTTGTGCGGGCAGGATGAGCTCTGCAACTTTACCCTTGTATCGTGGATCAAGAAGGGTTGCCAACCAGTAATGATCCCTCTCCTTGATAGCACAAATCCTGCGGTACTTTAGCAGGCTTTGCAGGTTAAGGGAGCCCATGCAGCGTAGGTTGGAGGTGGCATTTGCTTCCGAGTCTTCCTGGTCAATGAGGATGACCCCATCGTGCACTTCCTCCTCCCAGCCACGTACTAGTCCTTGGGTTTCTGGGCACACAAAACCCTCCCTGGAGGAATCCCCACCTTCAATGCCCCCACTACTTAAATATTCCTCCTCCTCCTCATCCTCCTCCTGTCTGATCTGAGGACCCGCAGGAATGCTGTCTGCGTAAAGACTGGGGCCTTGAGAGCTAGGGAAGGCCTCCTCTTCCTCCCGCTGCTCTGCCTCTATTTCCACATCTATAATTCCCCGCAGAGTGTGCTCCAGCAGGAACACTAAAGGAATTGTGTCACTGATGCATGCACTGTCCCTGCTCACCATCCTCGTTGCCTCCTCAAATGGTGACAGTTGACCTGAACCTGTCCTTGTGCCATACTCACACAGGTAGTCATTGATGGCCCTCTGCTGCTTGTGCAGACGCTGCAGCATTGCTAACGTTGAGTTCCACCTGGTGGGCATGTCCCAGATCAGACGGTTTGTGGGAAGGTTGAATTGTCTTTGAATTTCTGCCAGGAGAACACTTGCTGGGAATGGCCGTCTGAAGTGGCTGCAGACTTTTCTGGCCTGGCTGAGAAGCTCTGCCAACCCTGAGTACCTGGTTACTAAATGCTGTACCACCAGATTTAGGACGTGTGCTAGACATGGTACATGCGTCAACTTACCCTGGCACAGGGCGGAGAGAAGGTTGCTGCCATTATCACAGACGACCATTCCCAGCTAAAGCTGGCGTGGTGTTAACCATCTCTGCACCTGCCCCTGCAGAGCTGACAGAATTTCTGGCCCGGTGTGGCCCCTGTCCCCTAAACAAACCAGCTCAAGCACAGTATGGCATCTTTATGCTTGAGCCATTGCGTAGCCCCTGCTACACGTCGGTTTAACTGCCACTTCGCCAGAGACAGAGAAGAGGAGGAGGAGGAAGAGGTGGTGGAGCAGACAGACCTCATACAAGCAGCTTTCTGGAGGTGTGCTGGATGAACAAGCTCCAGCACAGAGCCCCATCCTGGATCCCTCCCAGCTGCTATCAGAGTTACCCAGTGTGCCATGAAAGAAATGTAATGGCCCTGTCCATGCTTGCTGGACCACGTGTCTAAAGTCATGTGCACCTTGCTGCTGACTGCCTTTCCCAATGACTCCATAACATTGTGTTCCACGTGCTGGTATAGTGCTGGAATAGCCTTCCGTGAAAAGAAATGGCGTTTTGGAACCTGCCACTGTGGTACAGCACATTCAGCAAATTCACGGAATGAAGCAGAGTCCACCAGCTGGAAAGGCAGCAGCTGTAATGCGAGTAATTTTGCTAACCTGGCATTTAGACGCTGTGCTTGGGGATGGTTGGGACTATATTTTTTCTTGCGCTGCAGCAGCTGGGGCAACATAATCTGACTGCGTAAATCTTCAGCTGATGGGATGCAGTCACATTCTGAGGAAGGACCTGGTACACCCATTACTGTAGCATCATCCCTGTCAGTGGAGGTTGTAGGCAATGACATGGCAGGACATATAGTGGGGGTAGAGCCAGATGAAGAGGAGGAGGACCTATGCAAAGTGTTGTGCCAATGGGATGCATGGCAGGTAGTCATATGTCGCCTCAAGCACGTGGTACCTAAGTGTGGGATGTCTTTCCCACGCTTGATCCTTATCTGACATAGATTACAAATAGCAATGGTGCGGTCTGCTGCACATTTCTTAAAGAACTCCCAGACAGCAGACTTCCTGTACATGTGCTTTGAGACAACAGGGCTCTGCACCTGAGCAGCTGTGACTTCTGATGCCTTAGACTGGCTACGGTTGGGCATAGAGGACATTGTGCCTCGTGTTTGTTGTGCCTCCTCCTCCTCACTTTACTTCTCTGTTCGATCAGGCACCCAGGTGAAGTCAGTGACCTCATCATCATCATCACCCCCTATCTCCTCGTCACTGGAGCCAACCTCGCAATATGCTGCAGCTGCTGGGGGAACATGAGTGCCAGTTATTTGTGTGTCACTGGCACCCCCTTCCTCTAGGTTGATTATACTCCCTTCCTCAACCTCAGAGATTGAATCAGAGCACTGTAGTTGCTGCGCATCCTCAAGCATCATGTCACTGTCATTGTAGTCAAACAATTCAGCTGACTCCTCCGTGTATGTTGGTGAGGCTACGGCAGGAGTAGCTGTGGACATGGAGGCTGCATTAGATGCTTTGGCAGCTGAGGTGGACTGTAAACCACTACAAGCCTGGTTAGCCAATCCACCAAATCCTCTGTATGTTGCTGCTGCTTAAGACGGCCAGCACCAGTTAGAAAGGACAAGCGTGCCCCTGCAGAGGATGCACCACGTCCACCACGACCAGAGGCACAGCCTCCCGACACAGAGGCTGCTTGCCCTCTTATCTGTGTCTGGGAGCATCTGCCTGTCCTTTTTTGTCTTTCTGACATGGTGAGTGATATATAGATTAAAGATATAAAGAACTCTGATTCAACTCTGTTATAAAAAATGGAGATATGCAGAACTCTGATTCAACTGTGTTATCTAGATTAAAGATTTCCAGAACTCTGATATAACTCAGTGACACACCCTGAAAGCTGGCAGCCAGTGAGAAGATACAGATTAAAATTCACAGAAATCTGCTACAAGTCTGTGAGACCCCCTGATGGGTGGCAGTGACAAGACACAGATTACAATTCCCACATATCTTGTAGAAGTGAGACCCCCACAATATCTGCTGGCAGTGAGAATACACAGATTACAACAATTCCCAGATATTTTGTAGAAGTGAGACCCCCACAATAGCTGCTGGCAGTGAGAACACACAGATTACAACAATTCCCAGAAATCTTGTAGAAGTAAGACCCCCCCCCCCCCAATAGCTGCTGGCAGTGAGAACACACAGATTGCAACAATTCCCAGAAATCTTGTAGAAGTGAGACCCCCCCCCAATAACTGCTGGCAGTATGAACACACACTAACAGAACAATCTCCTCTGAAAAAACACGTGCTGGGGCTGCGAGGGACGCTTTATATAGTGTGCTGCGGGATTTAGCTCTGTGAGCCCATGATTGGGCAAAATTTGCCCAATCAGGACTCTGAGCTGTGATTGGCATAGTCTTGCACCTGTCTTGCACCTGACCCGTGGTCAGGTGCAAGGCTGTAGCCAATTAAAAGCTTCAGGCCAGTGGAAAAGTGCATTGTGGTCCATTGTGGTGCATTGTGGTTCGAACTCGAATCGAACACGCGGAAATGTTCGGAGTTCGGCGAACAGCCGAACGGCCGATGTTCGATGTGAACTCCGAACAGATCAAACCGAACAGCTCATCCCTAGCCACCACCTGTTGCGCAGACCTTTCTGTGTTCCTCTGTCATCTCAGCTTTGACCTGTAAGTTACAGTTGATCATGTACTTCTTAATGGCATCAGATGCGGTAGTCTGTACTTAATAATTTGGACAGCATCATCTACTACTACTACTGTTCCTGGACTCCATCATAGGCAATGACACTTTTCTCCATAATAGCTTTTTATCTTTATTATTGTACTTACAGCCTTATTTCAAGAGTACTGGATTTTAGTGGTATTCCTTGGACCTCTCCCAGTACCAGTGTCCTAAGGAAGGGTGAGGAGTACATTGTGATAGTGCCATAGTGCACTGATGAGCATGCTTATCCCATCACGTTTGTGTGTGCACTTACCAACAAAATCCGTACAGTGTGCAATAATTTGCCCTATGGTTGTTGAGTATTTTTCAAGTTTACATTTTCTGTTTGTTATGATCATATATGTAAATATTTATACCAGGCTATGGGGAATAATTTGTAAGAAAGGTCACCTACCTCACTACCATATTTAATATACAAGATATATTCATGGTCTTTTTCATTTCAGTGTTATTATTTTTCACTTTTTACGAGATTTATATATTTTTTTATTCACTATCGAGTATTCGTTTTTGGTTATTTTCCTCATACTCAATTATTTATACCTATTGTTAAGCGTTGTATACACATCTTGTAAGTGTTAGAATTTATTATTCTAGATTACCAGACCACATACATTCATACACTAAGACCAGGAACATGTCACTCATGATGTGCACTGAGCTTCTTCGTTTTCTCTAGAAGAACGTGCGATGACTGTAGTTGGGGCTTGTTTGTGAACTATATCATATGAATGCACAAGTATATCTTGCTGCTCTGTGGCATCTTTCATGTAGTGTTTACCCTTTCCACCTGAGAGCCAAGGTCTAATAATGATAGCCGGAGGATAGTATTCGAGACATTCTCCGCCGTTCTATTAAAAATTGACTCCATGTGAAAAGCTGTATCTGGGTAGAGAAGACAGTGCACTCTAATGTATCTACCAAAATACCAGTGGCGTGCGGTGAGGTCAGTGGCTGGTGAGGCACTGGCTAGTATCAGAGCCAGATATACACAGGGTTACGCAGTCGCAATTTATGCATTTGATTATCGTTATATAGGATAATAGAGTTTCACTATTTATAAAGTAAAGTTCTCTCTTTTTTTTTTTTTACAGTTCTAGGAGCATGCACTTACAATACTGACTAATAGAGGGCGCTATTACACCTTTTACTTTAAAGTAAAGTTTGCATATTGTTTTTTAGTTCTAGGAGCATGCTCTTACAATACTGACTAATAGAGGGTGCTATTACACCTTTTTACTTTAAAGTAAAGTTTGCATATTGTTTTTTAGTTCTAGGAGCATGCACTTACAATACTGACTAATAGAGGGCGCTATTACACACATGCTGACTGCTGAGCTCTGCCTGCCCGCCCCCCCCCCACGACTGACAAGGACAGTCACATGACTGTCCTGCGTCAATCAATCAATGGGGAGCTCTGCCTCCCATGGGGGGCGTTTTTTTTTTAAAAAAAAACATAATTGCTTGAGACCAGCGGAGCTTTCCCATTGGCTCAGGCTTTCAATTGCTCTCAGTGTCTCTGGAGGCACTGAAGAGCGTAGAAACAGGTAGAACCAAGTCAGCTTGAGCTACGCAATTAGCGTAGCATTCAGCTGCGCAAATTGTATAGGCTATGCTGGCTCAGTGCTGCCCCTGCTGTCTGTGTAGTGAATCTCACACACACACACAGCAACCCGGCAAACTGAAAGTACGGGGGGGGAGTGGAGGACAGAGAAGCACAGCGAGGGAGCATGGAGAGGTGAGTATGAAAACTTTTTTCAATGAATAACATTTTATTTACAGATTAAATATACATACATGTCAATACAGCAAAATGAGCACATTAATTTACTGGAATGGCAGGGGAGGCTGCACGTCCCTGAAAAATGCCTCATTATGAATATAATGCAATCCTATATACAATATCTTATGTTCCAGGTAGAACATACTAATACATTCCCCTTACATTACCTGTTCCTATCTATTTCTACAAATATATGAGACTCCATCACTACAAATCATAGATATTTTTTTCGCGACTTGCCACATGCTATGTACTCGTTGCAGCCAAAGGGTAATAAAGACTCCGTTTGGCAGCAGTGACCCTGACAACATTGACTTTAAACTTTGTAGTACCATAACACACTCTTGTAACTCTGCAATTAACATTACAAATAGCCATGCGGCAGAAGTGGAAGAAAAGTGATGGGAACCTGTAGAGACAACACATTTCAAACATAACGATCTACCTACTTTGCATTTTGCACATAGTTACCACGCAAACATTATTGAGGTATGCTATTTATTAACGAAAAGCAGAGGGGGAATTTCCGAAGGGTGGATTTTGGTATGTGGAGTAATGATCCTTACTTGAGGTGACCTGTTTATTTTGCTCCTCCCTTGACACACTAGCCATTGAACAGTCATGTCCAATCATTCCGTTGGGCCAGTATGAAAGGGTGGGAGCCAGGGTCTTGTTTTGTTGCCTGCAGCCAAAGTTTATTTGTATGTGAGGTCCATAATGTGGCTGAGCAGTATTATTAGTCAATAACTGCTTACAGCACTAGCATTGTCCACCCTTCTCACCCAATGACCTAGCACAGTGATGGCGAACCTTTTTGAACCCGAGTGCCCAAACTGATCACTAAACCAACTTATGTGTCTCAAAGTGCCAACCCTGCAATTAGTCCAATTTGACTCAAACCACTGTACATACACGTACACAGCCCTATTATATATCTATACATCCACCTACACACCCCTATTACAGTCAGGTCCAGAAATATTGGGACATTGACACAATTCTAACCTCTTTGGCTCTATACACCACCACAATGGAGTTGGAATGAAACAAACACAATGTGCTTTAACTGCAGACTGTCAGCTTTAATTTGAGGGTATGTACATCCAACTCAGGTGAACGGTGTAGGACGTACAGCAGTTTGCAGATGTGCCTCCCACTTGTTAAGGGACCAAAGGTAATGGGACAATTGGCTTCTCAGATGTTCCATGGCCAGGTGTGTGATATTCCCTCATTACCCCAATTACAATGTGCAGATAAAAAGGCCCAGAGTTAATTTCAAGTGTGCTATTTACATTTGGAATCTGTTGCTGTCAACTCTCAAGATGAGATCCTAAGCGCTGTCACTATCAGTGAAGCAAGCCATCATTAGGCTGAAGAAACAAAACAAACCCATCAGAGAGATAGCAAGAACATTAGGCGTGGCCAAAACAATGGTTTGGAACATTCTCAAAAAGAAGGAACGCACCGGTGAGCTCAGCAACACCAAAAGACCCGGGAGACCACGGAAAACAACTGTGGTGGATGACCAAAGAATTCTTTCCCTGGTGAAGAAAACACCCTTCACAACAGTTGACCAGATCAAGAACACTCTCCAGGAGGTAGGTGAATGTGTGTCAAAGTCAACAATAAAGAGAAGACGTCACCAGAGTAAAAACAGAGGGTTCACCACAAGATGTAATCCATTGGTGAGCCTCAAAAACAGGTGTTGTTTGGCAAACTCTAATCTGGCCTTCCTAACAAAGCCTTCACAGTTCTGGAACAAGATCCTATGGACAGATGAGACCAAGATCAACTTGTACCAGAGTGCTGGGAAGAGAAGAGTATGGAGAAGGAAAGGAACTGCTCATGATCCTAAGCATACCACCTCATCAGTGAAGCATGGTGGTGGTAGTGTCATGGTGTGGGCATGTATGGCTGCCAATGGAACTGGTTGTCTTGTATTTATTGATGATGTGACTGCTGACAAAAGCAGCAGGATGAATTCTGAAGTGTTTCGGGCAATATTATCTGCTCACATTCAGCGAAATGCTGCAGAACTCATTGGGCGGCGCTTCACAGTGCAGATGGACAATGGCCCAAAGCATACTGCAAAAGCAACCAAAAAGTTTTTGAAGGGACAGAAGTGGAATGTTATGCAATGGCCAAGTCAATCACCTGACCTGAATCCCATTGAGCATGCATTTCACTTGCTGAAGACAAAACTGAAGGGAAAATGCCCCAAGAACAAGCAGGAACTGAAGACAGTTGCAGTAGAGGCCTGGCAGAGCATCACCAGGGATGAAACCCAGCGTCTGGTGATGTCTATGCGTTCCAGACTTCAGGCTGTGATTGACTGAAAACGATTTGCAACCAAGTATTAGGAAGGGAAAGTTTGATTTCTGATTATTATTCTGTCCCATTACCTTTGGTCCCTTAACAAGTGGGAGGCACATCTGCAAACTGCTGTAAGTCCTACACTGTTCACCTGAGTTGGATGTACATACCCTCAAATTAAAGCTGACAGTCTGCAGCTAAAGCACATTGTTTTTGTTTTATTCCAACTCCATTGTGGTGGTGTATAGAGCCAAAGATGTTAGAATTGTGTCGATGTCCCAATATTTCTGGACCTGACTGTATATTCCTATACGGGCACCTACAAACCCCTTCTTCGCCTACAAACACATTTTTTTCCTCATTTTATGTCCCCCTATTTTATAATTTCCACATTCCTACACATTTTATTTCCTAATCCCCAAGTTTATTAACTATTTCCCCACCCCCCCCCCACAATTTTTGTGAGTGTATCACATAGTTGCACAGCGAGAAAATTCACAGTAATGTGCGGTGTGTATGAGCGTATCACAGAACCCCACAGCAATAACGCTCACAGTAATGTGCGGTATATGTCAGCGTATCAGAAATAAAGCTCACAGTAATGTGCAGTGTATATTCGCGCTACTGTGAGATTTATTCCTGTCGAGCTCTGCAATACGCTCATACACACTGCACATTGCTGCGAGTTTTACTGCTGTGCAGCTCTGTAATGTGTAGTGTCTACAAGTGTATGTATAATGTACAGTATCTTATAAACCTGAAGAGTGATTGGCAGCGTCCCACGTGTGGCATGGTGAAGCCTTAGCTGCAATGAGTAGGTGATGGCTTCCGCAGCAGAACGGTTGCCATCTGTAAGACTGGAGGCGGCACAATGGATTCCCCAATTCACTGGTGGGCCCATGTGGATTTTCTTAACTAAGTAAAATATTTAAAAAATTGTGTGAATAAAATAACTCTTTAACACAACAATCTACATGTGGGGGTTGCGTTGTATGTGTGGGGTTTTGTATTGGTGTAGTCTTCTGTGGACTTGGCACAAGGGGGCCCCATGATCTCCTATTGCTGGGGGCCCCAATAGTGGTCAGTCTACTCCTGGTTAGGACTTTGTAGTCCTAATGCTAATTACTGATTGCGCTCCCCATGTTAAGCATGGAGAGCGCAAAAAACATTAAGCTCGTGCAAGCGAGCGCAATCCCCCATGCGCTAACAGATTTTTTTTAACCCCTTAGCGCTAGGGTTGTAATATGGGGGCATGCGGTAAAGTCACTTAACCATTAAGGTTGTAATAAGGCTCATAGTGTGCGATATATATGAGTATCACAGAGCTCCAAAGCAATAAAACTCACAGTAATGTGCAGTGTGTATGAGCATAGCACATAGCTCCACAGTGCAGCATCATTGTTGAAGTTGAAGTTGAAGTGGTAGAGGCCAAAACAGTAATTGAATTTAAGCAAGCATGGGATAGGCATAAGGCTATCCTAAACAAAAGATAAATCCAGGTAAAGTATCCATGTAATTGGGCAGACTAGATGGGCCGAAAGGTTCTTATCTGCCAACATTTTTCTATGTTTCTATGTTTCTATTGTTCACTTTATAATTGAAAAGTGACCAATAGTGCTGCATTAGAAAAAAACAAGAAAAAAAATGAATTATTTATTTTTGCATTTATATGGAATGTGGCCATGTTTGGTATCATTGGAAAGACCATGCTCTGGCCTTTCCAATGATACCTAATATGACCCTTTATTTTCTATAAGTCCAGAGAACAGACCCCTGTATCTCCTTTTATAGGGAATTCCCTGCCCGGCGGGGGTCCCACATCTGAGGTCCTCTCGCCCATGTGCGATGACATCAGTGGGTGGGGATTGGTCCCACAGGTGGGACTTACAGCCATGATATCAGCCCCCTGCGGGCAGGGCCGGTGCAAGCATTTTTGTCTAGTCAGGCGAAGGTGCGTTTTGGTGCCCCCCCATCCGTGTCATGTCAAGCCAATCAGGATAGAGGTGCCATAATAATCTCTATATATGCACACATACATATATACACACTCTAGTGTCGCACCGATACCACTTTAAGACCGAGTACAAGTACCAATACGTTTTTTCAGGTATTCACCAATATCATGCCCACTCAGATACATATATACAGACCAGAACATGTCCAGATAAATATATATATACACACAGAGACCTCAGACCAGAACATGTCCAGATATATATATATATTGCCCCCAGCTCACATGGATATATTTGCCCCAGCTCACAAGGGTATATATATTGCCCCCAGCTCACATGGATATATTTGCCCCAGCTCACAAGGGTATATTTGCCCCAGCTCACATGGATATATTTGCCCCCAGCTCACATATGGGTATATTTGCCCCCATCTCACATATGGGTATATTTACCACAGCTCACACATGGGTATATTTGTCCCCAGAGCTCACACATGGGTATATTTGCCCCAGCTCACATATGGATATATTTGTCCCAACTCACATATGGGTATATTTGCCCCCTGCTCACATATGGGTATATTTGCCCCCAGAGCTCACACATGGATATATTTGCCCCCAGAGCTCACACATGGGTAAATTTGCCCCCAGCTCACATAATTCTTCCCCTCAATTAATTTCACCCCCTCAATTCATTCTCCCCCTCAATTCCTCCACCCCTTCAATTCATTCTCCCCTTTAATTCATTTCATACCCCTGCTCACACGCGCACATCACCCCTGATCACACGCGCACATCACCCCTGATCACACGCGCACATCACCCCTGATCACACATCACCCCTGCTCACACACACACACACACATCACCCCTGCTCACACGCGCACATCACCCCTGATCAGACATCACCCCTGCTCACACACACACATCACCCCTGCTCACACACACACACATCACCCCTGCTCACACACACACACACACATCACCCCTGCTCACACACACACACATCACCCCTGCTCACACACACACACACACATCACCCCTGCTCACACACACACACATCACCCCTGCTCACACACACACACATCACCCCTGCTCACACACACACACACATCACCCCTGCTCACACATCACCCCTGCTCACACACACATCACCCCTGCTCACACATCACCCCTGCTCACACATCACCCCTGCTCACACATCACCCCTGCTCACACGCACACATCACCCTGCTCACACATCACCCCTGCTCGCACAAACACATCACCCCTGCTCACACATCACCCCTGCTCACACGCACACATCACCCCTGCTCACACATCACCCCTGCTCACACATCACCCCTGCTCACACATCACCCCTGCTCACACAAACACACATCACCCTGCTCACACATCACCCCTGCTCACACACACACATCACCCCTGCTCACACATCACCCCTGCTCACACACACACATCACCCCTGCTCACACGCACACATCACCCTGCTCAACACATCACCCCTGCTCACACACACACATCACCCCTGCTCACACGCACACATCACCCCTGCTCACACATCACCCCTGCTCACACACACACATCACCCCTGCTCACACATCACCCCTGCTCACACACACACATCACCCCTGCTCACACGCACACATCACCCCTGCTCACACATCACCCCTGCTCACACACACATACATCACCCCTGCACACACACACCCACCCCCCATACTCACACCCACCTCCCCATGCTCACACACACCCAATGCTCTCATTCACCCATGCTCACACACACAGACACACACTCCATGCTTACACACCCACCTCCCCCATGCTCACCCCCATACTCACACCCCCTGCTTGCTACTTACCCTAGGATTCAAATCCCTGGCTGCCTCCGTGGTTACAGCTCAGCTGGTCTCTCTCCACTCCCCCCACCCTGCACGTGCTGGACACTTCCCGCACAGGAGCAGGGGAGGGAGGCTCTGCTAGCTGCTGTGAGGAGGAAGGGGGTGGATGGGCGGGGCCAGCATCTTCCCATGTGAGCTGTGGTCTGGCAGCCTCGTCTTCCTCCTCCTCTGCACCCCCCCCCCCCCGCAGGGCCTTTACTTCCGGTGCAGCGTGTGGGAGTGGGATCCCACACGCTGCCGAGTAAATGGGAAACCTTGTGCCCGATTCTGGCAAGGCCTCCGCTCGCTGGGTGGTCCAGATTTTTCCGCCCCTCAACTGGCAGAAAGCCAGAATAGTAAGGCAGCCGCCTGTGCTGCCTTACACTAGCGCCGGCCCTGCCTGCGGGAGAAGTCCACGATTGGCGCAAGCCTGGCGTCGATCAACGTAACTTTTGCCATGGTCTGCAGACATCCACTGCATCCTAGCGGAGGAGCATCTGCCCTGCTGGTAGGTGCCGGTACTGAGTACCGGCGCACACCAGCAGAAAAAAAACCCTGGCGAACCTTTGGCTCGTGTGCTAACAAAGAGGGCCCCGCGTGCCATAGGTTCGCCATCGCTGACCTAGGAGGCTCTTCCGAATTTTGTAGTGGTCATTTTGGAATCCACTCCATGTGACAGTACTTCTGTAATTCTAGTGATGGCATGTGATTGCCCCCTTTGATCCTGTACTTGGTTATTTCTTGAAGCATTATCAAAGGTACCCCTGTTTCCAATATCCATTTCTCTTCCCCTTCCTCCAATCCCCACAATAAAAATAACTCAACTTATCATCGTAATGAGAAAAATTCATGCCATTGTGTAAAATAAAATATACATGTACGTAAAGTACACTTGATAAAATAGAGTAAGCGTATGGTTGGATGTGTGTATTGGATGATCCTGATTTGGGGGTGACCTGTATATTGTGCCCCTCTATTGACAATAAAAGACATTGGGCACCCATGTCCAATCATTCCAATGGAACAGTACCACGGAGAGGACACTAGAGTCTTGTTGTGTTGCCTGCAGCCAAAGTTGGCATGTGTGTGAGATCCATAATGTGGCTGGGCAGTCTTATTAGTCACTAACTGTTTACAGCACTAACATTGTTTACCCTTCTCACCCAGTGACCTAGGATGCTCTTCCGAGTCTTGTAGTGATCGTTTTGGAATCTACTCCTTTAGACAGTAATACACCAATCCAAGTGAGGGCATGTGATCTCCTCCTTTTATCGTGTTCATAGTTATTTCTTGGAGAATTGCCGAAGGTGCCCCTGCTTCTGATATCCACTTCTCTTCCCACATCCTCTATTCCCAAAAATAAAAATAACTTGCCTTACCATCCAAATGAGCAAAAGTAATGTCATGATGTAAAATATATTATACATGTGATATAATATACAAATGATATAATGTGGATTTATCGTATGGATGGATTTGGGATTATGTCAACACCATAGCTATCTGTATGTATTATCTCAATTGCAAAGCTGTGCGCCTTCATAAAATAATGCCTACTCAGTCGTAGGCTTCTGTAATGCACATAAACAGCTAAACAGGTGTCACATCCTCGGCTTCTGCGGTGCTCCCTGGGGGGTCTGGACGCCCGGCGGCATCGCTGGCTGGCCGGGTGCCCGGAGTTCGGGCGGACCGGCCGGCGTCTGGAGAGGCGGGGCTTGGCATGATGACGCAGAGCCACCGGCTTTAAAGACAGGGCACGAGATTCAGCACGTCGCCCTGACATGGAGTAATTTCCCGCATCGCCAGCTACATTCACTTTGTGTCTCAGTGTTTACCTTGCCTAGTTGCCGTTATTGCCTGGTATGAAGACCCCGCTTGTGTTTGACCCGGACTGTCTGTTTGACCATTCTCTCTCTGACTCTCTTTGTATACTCATAGTGCTTTCTGCGGACACTGAGTGTATGTGCAGGATATATCATCCAACCTGCGATTGTAGGCCCACCCTGCAAGGTGCTGAATCCATTGAACCCTCATTCTACCTTGCTGAGACAAACTATATGGGTGTCCTCTCTGTTGCCAACCCTGCCTGTACGACTACCACCTCTGTTGCCAACATTGACCGTATGACTACCCCCTCTCGTGCCAACTCAGATTTAACCTTTGACCACGCTTATGCTAACCCATGTTGTATGACGTTTCTGCACTAGGGATGTGCGTTTCGGGTTTCGGAATTTCGGAATTTTCACGAAATTTCCCGATTCGTGTTTTCGGATGCGGCGAATTTCCGAAAAATTTTTGATTCGAAAAGTTCAGATCCGAAATGTTTTCCGAGCCGAAACGAAATATTTTCGGATTTTTCGAATGGGCTTGAAATGTGTCAAACGAGGAGAACAGATGTTCCGAAAAACGAAAATTTTCCGAAAAACGAAAATTTTTCGAAAAACGAAAATTTTGTAAAAACGAACATTTTCTGAAAAACGAAAATTTTTCGAAAAAACGAAAAGTCGATACAAAAAAACGGGCAAAATGACACAAAAAATAAGAAAAATGGTCGATATGCCGAAAAATGTGCAATTCCGAAAAACGAAAATTTTCCGAAAAACGAAAATTTTCCCAAAAACGAAAATTTTGTAAAAACGAAAATGTTCTGAAAAACGAAAATTTTTCGAAAAAACGAAAAGTCGATACAAAACCGAGCACAGTGACACGAAAATACGAAAAATGGTCGAAATTCCGAAAAAAAAATGTACCCGAAAAACGGGTCGAACCGAATCGAATCGAAACCGAAATCGGTCGAAACGAGCCGAATCGAAAAGTTTAAAAATCCGAAAAATCGAACCGAATCGAACCGAAAAAAAAATCGGTGCACAAGCCTATTCTGCACTATCTCTATCCATGCATAGTTAACTTGCTTTAGCTCAGTAGACACTTGGTCACGAAATCATTTGGTGCTGAATGGTATTTAGTATTGTTGTTCTGTCTGACATCCCTGGCTGGGAGTGCTAGGATTAGCAGTCCTGACTGCTGGAAAATTGAGAATCACATAGGTCTGTCCAAAAGGATCCAAATTACGGTTATCTGGGGTGAGTGCCATAGCGAACGTGACAACAGGGTTCACAATGCCTTGGCGCATAATGAACCCTGTTTTATGATTAAAATATATTTTTTCCCATTAAACCGTTTATGAGATGGTATACCACTCCAGCATTCCGACCCAGGGCAGATCCTTCCATACCGGACCAGTGATGGAGGATGTGTGGTGCCTTTGGCACGCAAGCCCATATGTGGTTGTTCGCTACTGGGAGGATTGGGTGCCTTAGTAGGCCATGTCTTTGGGTTGACGGTCCTGCTGGAGCCTTGGACGCACCTCTTTGCTAGGCCGATTCCAAATCTCACATCTCCTCAGAATCGTTTGTTGTCTAAAATCCTTCTTGCCGTTAGAAAGGCAGTTGCCGAGCAATGGCGCTCCACTTCCTTCCCACCACAATCCCGATTATTCCATATTATCATATACGATTATGGATGAACTCATGGCTACTATTAACCATACAATACCTGCCAACTCGAATACGTGGGAGGCTTGGGACTCTTTTGGTGGGTGAGGGTTGTGTTGTGGGGTAGCGGCCGCCTATGATTACTTGGGGGGGCAGTTTATGCTGTCGCCGATGCTTGATGTAATCTTGTTGAGATGTTTGATGGGTTTCTTTTGCTTGTGTGTGCGCCCATGGAGGTATCCGCCCCCTCCCCTGTTTTTTGTTTGTTTTTCTTCTCTTATTTCTTACTTCTTTTTCCTGTCGTCTCCCTCTTCTTCTGGGAGTTTGGTTTCAATGCAAAATGTTTGTTTTTTGTGCTTTTATTTGTCAAAGTCTTTAGATATGTATGTACCAACCTGTTCTGCTTAAATAAAGTCATAAAAAGTATGCATATATATATATTTTGCCATATTTAATGTCCATGTGCTCATGAATAACTTTAGTAAACAGTATAGCAATACTGTATCTGCAATGGGAGAAAAGTAAAACTTATTCATTTTATAAAAAATATCTATCAAAATCTAATAAAAAAATGTGATTATCCAGCAGTACTTTACACTTATTAGAAAATACTATTTATTATTAGCCAAAGTGTTATTTCGGGTGCTACATTCTGCAACGTTACACAGCCAAAGATATAGATTGCAAGAGTCTGTTTATAATAAAAGACATTTCTGACAATTAGTCAATTCCTTCATGTTCTCAAACGCAGTCATTATTTTCCGAGCAATTTCATGTACAGAAAAACAATTGGATCCTAATTCTTGCTATATTAAGATTTCTTCATCAAGAATCATTAGTGGGACCGTTTTGTTTAATAATTTATTTTAGTGCATACTTATTGTTTTCGGGAGAAACGAAAAATAAGTGGAACGAGCTCTTTTCTGCACTTGGCATGTGGTCTGTCCACCATAGGTGCCTGTATAATGTTATCTTGTTCAGCATATAGTAGAAACACTAAAGCTGTTCACATGTGAATTAGCAAAGGGGATTTATAAACAAAAAAACGGCAGATTGTGTGCCAAACGCCATAACGAAATCCCAAAGTGACAATAACTTCTCGAGTGATTAAGGTTTATTGCGTACAGGTGCTTTTGTAATTTTATATATAAGCACCCAACAGAGATACGACTGATAAACACAACTAGGTTGGTTTAGACACGTCCTAATATCTCCCGTTCGCTTTTGTTTGTCTTGACACAATCAACAAATTCCTTCCTTGTCTAATGGATTATATAGCATTTTAACTTATTACACAAATTTAATTTTTATGCTTCGAACAATTATGTTATTGTCACACTCATAAAATAATAATTAAAACTATAGATACTAGTCTTTTGGTGGTTATATGGAGGGAACAAAAAAAAAATCACATCCTTGTTTGGGATATATGCCATAGTGAAAAGATCCAAATAACATGTACATGGGCACAATGCCATCCACACAGATGGTCATATGAGCAGACAGCCAAGAGATCATGTTTGCACATCAAGATCAAGACTGGGTGCTGTGGGCATGACTTTGAGCAGTAAAAACACTGCATGCCCAGTCACTGTGATGTAGAATATCTACCAGTAAAGCAGAGCTTTTTTTGCTGTATATAGGGACACCAGCTGAAGATTCTTATCAGGATGAAGAAACCATTCTTTATGTGCTTTGTTTCGTATTGTTTTTGCACTAGGCACAACCCCAGTTGTCAGAAGATACTTTCTAGCGGTGTCTTCTTAGATTCTAGTCATTTTATCAAGACAAAGGAAGGTTACTTTATTAATCCCAAAAAAGTGGAACATGGTGTAGCGCTCACTCCCGGAGGAGCCGCTGAAAATGAACCACGGGTCAGTCTCCCCGCACTAGGGAATAAATATACTCCAACACAGTTGTGAGTTTTTATCATTTAAATAGTTTACTAAAATAATAAGCAGATGTTGAGACACGGTATTCACAAGTATTATTACAGTATTTTCGTATCACGGTAAATCGCGTAGCGGAAAAGAAACGAAACACGAGGCTTCGTATTTCGGAAAAATAAAATATTCGCAACCGAACAGAAAAGAAATGCAATTTCCGATAGTTCAGAAAAGGGGACACGTAGCGAAACCCAAAACATACAATCCCTTCGTATTACGGTAAACGCGCAGCGGAAAAGAGAAAAATATCATTCGGAACGTATCTTTATCTTTAACCCCTGTTCCGATTCGTAACAGAATGAGTCCTGCACAGGTTAAGTCCCGGAATGTAAAAGGTGTATATGTGTGTGTATGGTACCCGGGTACTGTTCAACTGGCCAGTGAATTTACTTAAGGAATGTCTTCGACTAGTCAAGTTGGGGCCCTGTGGACTTTAAAGAGAAAACAGCAGCGTGTCCTTTAATCACAAAACAGCCTTGGAGGCCTCTCACCCATCCGACGATTGCTTTAGGCTCCGCTGACCCAGGACGTCTCTCCGCTCGATTTTGACTGGGGATACTAGCGGCCGGATCCGTTGTCTGACTTTATGCAGCTTGTCCAGCTCACCGCCTGCTCTCCATACCCGATCAACTCGCGGTGACTCCTCACTCGAGGTCTTCGGTTCCTCCGGTCTGCAGCAATTCCTGGATTCTGGCAAGTCTCCTTCTCCTCAGGTTGAGTGACCCAATAAGGACTGACAGGTCTCACTCGGGCTCTGGCCTAGGCCCTCTCGCGATCTCTTCAGTGCGTCTGCTTTCTCTCGTTCCCTGGCGCGCTCTGACAGCTATTTCCACGAGGCTCAGGATGTACAGCGTCTGTGTCCCACCCACTTCCTGTGTCTGTTTGCAAAGCATGCCAGGAAACGTAGTCCCAATGTCCAGTGTCTCTAATCGCGATTGTCTCCATCTTGTGGCCAAAAATAGGTACTGCCAGCAGCAAGATTTTAACACAGTGCTACACTCTCCCCCTCCTAGAACTCTTGGGTCTCTCCAAGGAGGTACAACAGTTACATTACATTTCCACAATATTTGAATACAGTTTACATAACATGTACAGGTTCAGCAGCATACATGTAGTGGGTTAGGAACACTTCCTCAAGTTGACTCATATTTTGAGCTACCTCAGCAGACACTTCGGGCAACCTTTGCACTGTCGTGATGGCCTCTTCAGTGCTATGTCCTGGTGAGTCGTAGGTGAGTCGTTGGGGCGGTCGAACAGAGCGTTTTGGTTCTGGCTCAATCAGTTCCTCTTCAGGTGGAAGTACTATAGGGGTTGGCTCAGTCCTTCTCTCTATCACTGGAGCAGACGTTTCTTCAGAGTATGATCCCTCCAGTGAAGGCTGTCACGGATCCCTCTGATTACCAAAAGTGTGGTCCCTTTACGCAGACCGCTCTCTACCCTTCCGATCCTTGAATGGTCGGCAAAACTAGAAAGACAATTAACCAGACAATATATAAACAAGGGGTAACACCAGACAGAGGTATGGAATAGAGTATTGTCACGAATCCTTCTGACTACCAAGATATTGATCTCTTTATGTAGCTCCCTTTCTACTCTTCCGATCCTTGAATGGTCGGCAAAGCTATATAGACAATGAAGCAGGTAACAGATAAAGAAAGGGAAACACCAGACAGGGGTACAGACCAGATCACAAGTCCTCCTAGGACTTTAGTAATAGCAGAGGTAATCTGATGCGTGCTTAGGGTGCCACATAGACTGACCTCGGTACCAACGTTAAGGGCAGAACCTAGAGCAGAGTAAATGCCAATACCAGGGGTCATACACAGGAGGGTTCGTTTGCCAATGCCAGGAGTCATACACAGGAGGGTTCGTTTGTCAATGCCAAGGGTCATACACAGGAGGGTTCGTTTGCCAATGCCAAGGGTCATACACAGGAGGGTTCGTTTGCCAATGCCAAGGGTCATACACAGGAGGGTTCGTTTGCCAATGCAAGGGTCATACACAGGAGGGTTTGTTTGCCAATGCCAAGGGTCATACACAGGAGGGTTCGTTTGCCAATGCCAAGGGTTATACACAGGAGGATTCGTTTGCCAAATATCACAAGAGCTCTGCGGGAGGTGAATACCACGTCAGGGCACCGGTGTAATGGTGAGACTGGGTTTTAAACCCGGCGGGTCCGCGTCACAACGCCAGGCCCCGCCCCTCGGCGTCCCACGTGAGCGCACCCGGAAGCGTTTACATTCGGCGCCTGGCCAGCGAGCAGCGAGGAAGCTGCTGCCAGGCGCCCCATCCCCTGACCCACCGTGACAGAACCCCCCCTCCAGGGGCGGCCACTGGACGACCCCCAGGGGCACGGGGGTGCGCCGAATAGAAGGCCTTCACTAGCCTAGGAGCATGGACTTCCGCAGCCGGTACCCAAGAACGATCCTCCGGACCGTAACCCACCCAATCGACCAAGTACTGCAAAGACCCCTAGACATCCTGGCACCCAGAATGGCCTTAACTTCGAACTCCTCCTCGCCCTCCACAGAGACAGGAGGCGGTGGAGCATGGACTTTGGTGTACCGGTTACATAACAACGGCTTCAAAAGGTTTACATGGAATACATTGTGTATCTTAAAATGGGGGGGTAACGCCAAAGCATAGGAGACAGGGTTGAGTCGCCGTAGAATCTTATAGGGGCCGATATACCTAGGAGCCAACTTCATGGAAGGCACTAAGAGCTTGATGTTACGTGAAGACAGCCAAACCCTGTCCCCAACTTGATACACGGGTGCCTGCCTCCTGTGTCTGTCGGCCTTAGTTTTCTGGATGGCACTACTCTCCTCCAGTGCCCGTCTCACTCTCCCCCAAGTCTCTTTCAATGATGCCAGTTGCTCATCTAAAGCAGGAATCGTGGTATCAGGAAACGTGGCGGGGAGCACGGGAGGATCAAAACCATAAACAGCGAAGAAAGGAGAATGCCTGTGGATTCACTCACTGCGCTGTTCAAAGCATATTCTGCCCATGGTAGCAGGTCTGACCAGTTATCTTGTTGTTCTGAGATAAAGCACCTGAGATATTTCTCTATATTTTGGTTTGCTCGTTCTGCTGCTCCGTTGGTCTGGGGGTGATAAGCCGAAGAGAAAGAGAGGTCTATCCCTACGTTCTTACAAAACCCTCTCCAGAATCCGGAGATGAATTGGGTCCCCCTATCAGAGACAATCTCCAGAGGGACACCGTGTATGCGGACCACGTTGGCAATGAATATGGGCACCAGTTCAGCTGCCGAAGGTAGTTTCCGAAGAGGAACATAGTGGCCCATCTTGGAAAATCGATCTATGATCGTAAGTATCACTGTATTCCCTCTTGACTCAGGTAACTCTACTATAAAATCCATGGCTACATGTGACCAGGGTCGTTCGGGGATCGGCAAAGGCTGGAGTAAGCCAATGGGTGCTGTTTTGGGACTTTTCTGCCTTGTGCACACTTCGCAAACGGCAATGTAATCTTTGACATCTCGGCGCAACGTGGGCCACCAGAGGAGTTTACTGATACTAGACACAGTCTTGGTGATACCCATATGCCCGAAGTTTTATTATCATGATAGATGTTAAGTACTTCCTCTCTTTCGTTCTCAGGTACAAAGAGTCTCGCAGGAGGTTTTCCCCCAGGAGCTGCGCCCTGGACGGTCTGCAACCTTTTCATTAGAGGAGACGAGACACTGATCGTGGTAGCGGCTATAATCCTTTCCTGGGGTACAATGGGATGCTGATCTTGGATATTATGTTCATAAGACTCATACTGTCTCGACAATGCGTCTGCTTTAATGTTTCTGGACCCAGGTCTATAGGTAAGCACGAAATTAAAACTTGAAAGAAACAATGACCATCTCGCTTGTCTGGAATTTAAACGTTTGGCATCTCCAATGTACGTGAGATTCTTATGGTCGGTTATGATAACGATGGGGTCCTTAGACCCCTCTAATAAGTATCTCCATTCGGCCAAGGCCGCGATGACTGCTAACAATTCTCTATTTCCAATGTCATAGTTCTTCTCTGCCGGGGACAACTTCCGAGAATAGAAGCCGCATGGATGCAAGGGTTTGTCAGGAGCCTCCCTTTGGGACAAGACTGCACCAAGACCTAGTTCGGAGGCGTCAACTTCTACTTGGAAAGGCAGAGCCGGATCTGGATGTCGGAGAACAGGGGCAGTAGTAAAAGCTTGCTTTAGTGCCTCAAAGGCTTGAGTGGCTTGAGGTGTCCATTTCTGATTTCCCACCCCTTTCTTTGTCATAGCCGTGAGGGGGGCCACCAAGGCCGAAAAATCTTTAATGAACCTTCGGTAATAGTTCGTAAACCCCAGAAACCTCTGAATGGCTTTAAGTCCTTGGGGTAGGGGCCAGTCAAGAATAGCTGAGAGCTTCTTAGGATCCATTTGAAAACCCCCAGGAGTTATTATATAACCAAGGAATTGCACAGTTACTATGTCGAATAGACATTTTTCTAGCTTACAGTACAATCCAGCCTTCAATAGTTTTTTCAACACTTGTTTCACGTGGACATGATGAGTGTGCACATCAGGAGAGTATATCAGGATATCATCCAGATATACTATGACGAATTCTTGCAGAAATTCCCTTAGAGTGTCGTTTATAAGGTCCTGGAAGACGGCTGGCGCATTACACAACCCAAAAGGCATCACCAGGTATTCATAATGCCCGCTACGTGTATTAAAAGCCGTTTTCCATTCGTCTCCCTTTTTAACCCTGACCAGGTTGTACGCTCCGCGTAAATCAAGCTTCGTATAGACACGAGCCCCTTTTAATCGGTCGAACAATTCTGTTATGAGAGGTATGGGATATGCATTTCTTATAGTGATCCTATTCAAACCCCTATAATCGATGCAAGGTCGCAGATCTCCCTCTTTCTTGGAAACAAAAAAGAAACCTGCTCCTGCTGGAGAGGAGGACCGTCTAATGAATCCTCGTTCCAGATTCTCCTTATGTATTCCTCCATAATGTCGTTCTCTCTTTGTGATAAAGGGTATACGTGACCCCTAGGAGGCATCGTACCGGGGAGTAAATCAATGGCACAGTCATATGGACGATGTGGTGGTAGGACCTCAGTCCTGGCTTTAGAGAACACCTCCTTTAATGCCAGGTAACATTCAGGAACCTCTGTGGACAAAGGAGGGGCTGTGGCAATATTGAGGCTACCAATCACATTAACTGTGCCTAGGCACTTAGACTGACAACTCTGACCCCAACATTTTATGTCTCTCTGGACCCAATCGACAACTGGGTTGTGCTCTGTTAGCCATGGAAACCCAAGAACGACAGGACATGAGGGTGATTCAATAATTTGAAATCTTATTGTTTCCTGGTGCAAAACTCCTGTTTTCATACATACATCGACTGTGTCGTGAGTGATATGTGGACATGACAGGGGTTTACCATCTATGGCCTCCACCATTAGAGGTCTTTCCTTGAGAACCAGAGGTATGAGGTTTTTGGCAGCAAAATTCTTATCCATAAAATTGCCTGAGGCCCCAGAGTCTAAGAACGCCTCAGTCTTGAGGTGAACCCCCTCCCAGGTTAGGGAGATCGGTAACAGAATCCTGGATTTTTTTTTCTCATTATCCACAAAGGAGGCACACAGAGAACCGACAACCTGGGTGTCTCCTGTTCTGAATCCCACTCTGCTATGTTCAACCCTGCCAACCCTGGGTCTCTGAGGACATCGAAGGCGGAAGTGATCTGCCCCTGCACAATAGAAGCAGAGCCCCTTTTCTCTTCTGTGTGCTCTTTCTGCTTCTGAAATACCTGTCTTCCCTATTTGCATGGGTTCAACGACTGGTAAATCT
The DNA here is from genome assembly GCA_009667805.1 of Leptobrachium leishanense. Lineage (NCBI taxonomy): Eukaryota > Metazoa > Chordata > Amphibia > Anura > Megophryidae > Leptobrachium > Leptobrachium leishanense. The sequence continues at coordinate 285,665,060 of CM019067.1, read as the reverse complement.
GTTTTCACATTCTCCGAACCACCTGACGTACTGGTGTGTCTGGGTAACGAGGGTAAAGGAGGCAAGACCCTTCTGGGTCTATCTCTGGGGTGTCTCCTTTCCCTGATTTGATCGTCCATGGCTATACAGAAATCTATCAGGTGGTCCAGACTTTCTGGTAATTTTAAGGGAGCCAGCTCAAACATAAAAGCCTCGTTCAAGCCTTCGGTAAAGGCCAAGGTTAAAACGTCGTTCGGCCAAAGTACCTCAGAAGTCAAAGTTTTAAACTCTATGGCATAATCGGCGACCCTCTTATTACCTTGTTTGATGTGAAACAAGGACCTACCCGCATTGGTAGCCCTTCTAGAGGGATCAAAGGTACGTCTTAACTCAGAGGTAAAACCCTCATAGTCATAAATGATGGGTTTCTTATTTTCCCACAATGGCGTAGCCCACAATAAAGCTTTTTCTGTTAAATGATTAATCAGATATCCTACTTTGGCTTTATCAGACATACAAGAACCTGGATTGTTCTCAAACACGATCTCGAGTTGAGTCAAAAACCCCGACATAGGCTTGGTGTACCATCATAGCGTAGGGGTGCCTTCATACTAAGCCTATGTCCTTCAGGGGGGACGGAACTGACCCTAGGTAACACTGGATCTGGAGGGTTTGTGGTACCTGTATTGGACCGATTTAACAGGGTTTGCAGAGCGAGAGAAATCTGGTCCATCCTATGGTCCTGTTCCTCTTGTCTGGCTGCGATACGTGCCAGCTGGTTAGAGAGGTCTGCGGGATCCATTGGCCCTGACGTAATGTCACGGATCCCTCTGATTACCAAAAGTGTGGTCCCTTTACGCAGACCGCTCTCTACCCTTCCGATCCTTGAATGGTCGGCAAAACTAGAAAGACAATTAACCAGACAATATATAAACAAGGGGTAACACCAGACAGAGGTATGGAATAGAGTATTGTCACGAATCCTTCTGACTACCAAGATATTGATCTCTTTATGTAGCTCCCTTTCTACTCTTCCGATCCTTGAATGGTCGGCAAAGCTATATAGACAATGAAGCAGGTAACAGATAAAGAAAGGGAAACACCAGACAGGGGTACAGACCAGATCACAAGTCCTCCCTAGGACTTTAGTAATAGCAGAGGTAATCTGATGCGTGCTTAGGGTGCCACATAGACTGACCTCGGTACCAACGTTAAGGGCAGAACCTAGAGCAGAGTAAATGCCAATACCAGGGGTCATACACAGGAGGGTTCGTTTGCCAATGCCAGGAGTCATACACAGGAGGGTTCGTTTGCCAATGCCAAGGGTCATACACAGGAGGGTTCGTTTGCCAATGCCAAGGGTCATACACAGGAGGGTTCGTTTGCCAATGCCAAGGGTCATACACAGGAGGGTTCGTTTGCCAATGCCAAGGGTCATACACAGGAGGGTTCGTTTGCCAATGCCAAGGGTCATACACAGGAGGGTTCGTTTGCCAATGCCAAGGGTTATACACAGGAGGATTCGTTTGCCAAATATCACAAGAGCTCTGCGGGAGGTGAATACCACGTCAGGGCACCGGTGTAATGGTGAGACTGGGTTTTAAACCCGGCGGGTCCGCGTCACAACGCCAGGCCCCGCCCCTCGGCGTCCCACGTGAGCGCACCCGGAAGCATTTACATTCGGCGCCTGGCCAGCGAGCAGCGAGGAAGCTGCTGCCAGGCGCCCCATCCCCTGACCCACCGTGACAAAGGCATAGAACTATAATCGCCTGAATAAGCTTCAACTTCCGGAGCTACCGGGATCCCAACAGCCTCAGGGACTTCCAGCTGAAATTCAGGAACTTCAGGGATTTCAGCAGTCTCAGGGACTTCTAGCAGAAATTCAGGAGCTTCAGGCCTCAAGTTACTCTCCCACCGTTCAGGAACAACAACAACCTCCTCAGGCTCCGGTGAGCGCATCCAGTCTAGACAATAACTCTCTTCTTCACTGTCTCTTTCGCTCTCTTCGGCAACCCGGGTCTGTTGAGACCGAGTAACAGGAGGCAAACGTGGAACAGGCGGATTTGGCAGAGGCAGTTCGTCCCCAACTGGCATCCTCACAGCCTATCTCAAAGGTAACAGATGATTCCGGTGCCAGTTCTTGAGAGGCCCAGCCTTTCCATCCGGGCGAATCTGATACACTGGTAGACCCGGCAGTTGTTTGCAAACAATGTAAACCTGAGAACTCCACCTATCCGCCAACTTGTGTCTCGCAGCAGCACCCAAGTTCTTCAATAGAACCCTATCACCGGGTTGTAGATCTTGTATTCGAACTTTTAAGTCATAGTTCCTTTTGTTTCTTTGCTACCTGTTTCCTGAGGTCAAACGGGCCTGTTCAAACGCAGAAGCCAGATTCTTTCGAAGTCTATCCACGTAGTTTCTATGGGAAACTACTGACGTCTGGTCTAGAGATAACCCAAATGCCAAATCAACCGGCAGTCGAGCCTCCCTTCCGAACATAAGACGGTACGATGAGTATCCAGTTGCATCGCTCTCCGTACTGTTATATGCATGCACCAGAGTAGCTATGTGACGACTCCAACTCTGCTTCTCCACGTTCGACAAAGTCCCCAGCATGTTCAGCAGCGTGCGATTAAACCTTTCAGGCTGAGCATCACCTTGAGGGTGATATGGTGTAGTTCGGGTCTTTTGGATTCCCAACAGTTCCAACAATTGTCCAACAAGTCGGCTTTCAAAGTCTCTACCCTGATCAGAGTGTATTCTCCTCGGCAGGCCGTAGTGAACAAAGAACTTTTCCATCAGAACCTTGGCTACTGTCGGAGCGCGTTGATCTTTCGTGGAAAAGGCTTGGGCGTAACGGGTGAAATGATCAGTCACTATCAGAATATTCCCTTGCCCGCTAGCATCCGGCTCTAAGCACAGGAAGTCAATGCACACCAAATCCATGGGTCCCTGACTCTGTAGATGGCTCATTGGAGCGGTTTGGGTTGGTAGAGTCTTCCTCTGAATACACCTCAGACAGGAATGGCAGTAACTTTCTACTTCAGCCCTCATGCAAGGCCAATAAAACCTATCTCGCACCAGCTTAAAAGTTCTCTCTGCACCTAAATGTCCATGCTCATCATGTAGTGATCGCAGCACACTCTCCCTATGTTTAGTGGGGAGGAATAACTGTTGAATCTCTTCAGCGTTGGTTGAGGGGTCCCTTCGGTAGACCACCCCATCCAACATCTTTAACCGCTCCCACTCTTTATAGACCAATCTGGCTCCACTCGGGGAGTTAGTTAACAAAATCTCTCGCTGGTTTGCAGTCAGGGCCTTTATGGTCAAGGCAATTAAAGGGTCTCTGGCCTGATCCGCTTTCAGGTCCTGTTTTGAAAAGGTAGGTAGACTTTCATCTCTCAATTGGGTAGGGTTGCAGTAGAACTCAGGAACAGCCGCAGCCATGACTCCGATGGCCTCCGCTTCAATCCCTCCCTTGACCCGGCGCTCTGCTCCTTGACACAAAGCTTGGACCCCGTCTGGAGTTAATTGAGTCCATTCTGCAGCGTAGGGTCTTCTCGACAAAGCATCAGCATCTCGATTATTCACCCCAGGGCGATACTTCAGGCTGAACCTAAACCCTGACAGAGCGGCCAACCACCGATGTCCTGTTGCGTCCAGTTTCGCAGTAGTGAGGATGTAGGTAAGCGGATTATTATCCGTCTTTATTACAAACTCAGCTCCATACAGATAGTCCTTTAGCTTGTCTACCACTGCCCACTTTAAGGCTAGGAACTCCAACTTGTGTGTAGGGTAGTTCTTCTCTGAAGGCGTAAGGCTCCGACTCACGTACGCTACAGGCCTCAGCAATCCACCATACTCCTGATACAGGACTCCTCCTAGCCCTTCTCTGCTGGCATCCACATGTAACTCATACGGCTTGTGAGGGTCCGCGTAGGCCAAGACAGGAGCTTGAGTTAGACTCTCTTTTAGCTTCAAGAAAGCACCTTCACACTGACTAGTCCATTCGCACTGTATGGACTCTCGAGCTTTCCTTGGTCCTGGAGCTGACGGGTTTCGGTCAGAGGCCTTACAGCCTTCTTCTGTGTTTTCCTTCTGTAGGAGCTTGTTCAGTGGTTGAGCTATTTTTGCAAATCCTCCTACAAATCTTCGATAATATGAACAGAACCCCAAGAAAGATCTAAGTTCAGTGACGTTTCTGGGTCTGGGCCAAGAAGCTACGGCCTCCAACTTCCGAGGATCTGTCGAAACACCTTCTGCTGAGACCACATGTCCCAGATACGTAACAGACGGTAGACAGAATTAGCATTTCTCCAGAGACAGTTTCAATCCCTCTTCATGGAGCCTCTTCAAGACCTTCTCCAAACGTTGCTCATGCTCTTCCAGAGTCTTCCCAAACACGATTATGTCATCCAGGTACACTAATACTTCGATCAGATTCATGTCCCCGACTGTCTTCTCCATTAACCGTTGGAACGTGGCTGGAGCCCCCGTAAGGCCTTGAGGCATTCTGTTAAATTCAAAGAACCCCAGTGGACAGATGAACGCAGTTTTCTCTTTGTCTTCGGGATGCATTGGTATCTGGTGATACCCGCTTCGTAGGTCTAGTACACTAAACCATTTCGCTCCAGACAAACACTGTAAGGCATCTTCTATCCGAGGAGTAGCATATTGGTCTGGGATGGTTCTTCGGTTCAACGTGCGGTAGTCTATGCATAGGCGGACAGAACCGTTCTTCTTCCGGACCATCACTATTGGAGATGCGTATGGACTCCTGAACTCTTGGATCACCTTGGTTCTTTGCAATTCATTCAGCTGTTCTCGCAGATCATCTAAGTCTCCCAGCGGAACTCGCCTTGACCTTTCACGAAACGGCTTGTCCTCTTGTAATCGAATGCGGTGTTCAGTACTTTTAGCTAGGCCTACGTCGAACTCATCTTTCGAGAACAATTCTCTCCACTTTAGAACTTGAGACTGAAGACGTTTCTTCCACTCGGATGAAATGGGAGCGTCCTTGGGGTAGAATCTTTCATCTGGAATCTCTTTATCCACTCCCCCTCCTAAATCGGTGGAGAGGGGCGTAGCGGACTCTACTTGCCCGATAGGCATTCGTGCTTTAAGGACTACTGGAGAATCAGACACATTACACACACTGACTGAGACTCTTCCTCGTGTTCTTTTCAGAGCTTTAGTGGAGATTATTTCAGGGATTACTTCGACTCCGGCCTCACTCCCATGATTAAAATCGGTTTCCAGCACCACATAGGGACCTGGTTGCGACCCGTTCAACTTGACTGAAGCCCGGAAGCTCGCTACTTCTCCTGCTTGCAGAACCTTCTCCGTTCCTCCTAATCTCCATAGGCGCCCCACCTCGGCAGGTGCCTTCTGTTCTTCAACCATCCTCTGATAGATTGAACGTAACATTGGGTGTACTCCTTTAGTAGGACCCTCTTCCAGCACGATAGGTGTCAGGAGACGTCGCACCAAATCAGTATTCGTCCCCACTATCATGGAACTCCTGTTTGCCCCTGGAGGCCAAGGACACACAATGGCCAATGCATCACAACCTCCGGACTGCCCGACGACTTCGGATCCCATCTCCAACTTCACCTGTAGATACCCGTCATAAGGGAGTTTCTCCGTTCCGATATCCCAGATTTCCAAATCCTTCAATTTCTGTAGAGGAATGTGCTTCAAGTGTCTCTCATAGAAGTCTCGGTAGATCAATGTCACTTGAGCCCCTGAATCCAACAGGGCTTTAGTGTAGACTCCCTCCACTTGGATTGGCACAATAGGAGAAGGACCTATCAGTTGGTCAGGAAACTTGGTGGCGGTATCAGGACACTTAGACCCAGTTTGCTGTACCCTGGCCTTTTTCTTGGCCCGTGTAGGTTTTGGGTGTGCATTGCTTCCCCATGACGTAGGTCCGGACGCTAAGGGAGTGACTCTTTCAGTCCTGGCAGGCTCGGCAGTTGGCCAGACTTTGGGCCTTCTCGCCCTCTTAGTCTTGGCTTGATTTTTGGAGCGGGTTTCAACCTTCGGGCCCCTGGTTTGCTCCCTTACCAGGACCCTCTGGAGTTTCCCGCCTGCAGGGCGGACAACAGTTTCTCCACAGCTTTTAGAAGTTCTTCGACCGGTTTCTTTTCAGCCCTCCCTTGTGGGCATTGAGCCCTGAAATGGCCGATTTCCCCGCAGCCAAAACATTTCTTTCTTGGGTGTGTGAGCATATTTCCTTCTGGCAGTTCACTTGGAGACCCCCTGTTTGAGGCTACAGCAACCCCTTCAGTTCTGGTGTCCTTAGCCGACAGCAACGTCATTAACTCCATCATTTGCAACATCTGGGTTTTTAAAGCCAGCACTTCAGTCTGTATGTCTGCCACACAGAGAGTTCCTACTTCTGCGGTGAAAGCTGTGTGCGAAGCATTTACGACCTTTTTAGCCTTAATCAAGGCCTCTTCTTCTCGGATAGCTTTGATCAGTTTGGAATAGGTTAGTCTCGTGTTCTGGTATCTAGTCTGAAATCTCAACATTATGGGATCCTGCGGGAGTGCTCCTTTGAAAATTTGATCCATCAAAGCTTTGCTTGCCTGACTCGGTTGCATGCCCCCTTTAAGAATGACCTGATGGATGATTTTATCCAGCCGCCAGACATATGTGGACAATTCTTCTCCTTCCTTTTGATAGGTGTGAGAGAACTTGTGAATAAGCTCGGCACAATCCTCCACTCCCCCGAAATTTTCCTGTAAAGCTTCTAGATACTCTGCAGCAGTGCAGTCGGGCTTGTCCCTTTTTAGATTTTGAATGACGTCTGAAGCAGGACCTCTTAGGCTCTCGATCAACCTTTGCCTCTTCACGGTGTCAGCAACTTCCCATTCTTCCACTGCTTGCACTGCCTGATCTATCCAAGTCTCAAAGTCCTCTTCTCCAGTCGGCACAGGGACCTTACCAGAATAAAACCGTAACTTGCGATATCCATAATTTGGGGACGCAGCAGAGTTTTTGGCTAGTGTTTCCACCAGTTTCCCCATAGTGGTGAAAAATGTAGCAGGAGGGAACCCTGTAGTTGGGGAAACATCGGGAACATTCGCGTGATCACCACGTGGCGTACTTGGCTGAATCAGTTGGACTTCCACCTCATCGGTCAGCTTCACGCTCGCGCCCTGAAAACACACTGGAACACCCTTTCTCCACTCAAAAAGAACATACGTGTGAGGGGTATCTGGGTTCGCTTTAATGTCCAGGATTAACCCCCGATTATCTGGTGTCAATCTGATCTTCGGCCCAAGTGTCTGCAGGAATATCTATAACTATACATAATTCTATCTGACTACTGTGCTCTTCGCACCATTTGGCAGCAGTGTCTGGATCCATATTTAACCCTTTAAATGCGGTTTTTCCAGAAACTGAATCCCGGAAACGAGCCCCCACGTGTAGCGCTCACTCCCGGAGGAGCCGCTGAAAATGAACCACGGGTCAGTCTCCCCGCACTAGGGAATAAATATACTCCAACACAGTTGTGAGTTTTTATCATTTAAATAGTTTACTAAAATAATAAGCAGATGTTGAGACACGGTATTCACAAGTATTATTACAGTATTTTCGTATCACGGTAAACCGCGTAGCGGAAAAGAAACGAAACACGAGGCTTCGTATTTCGGAAAAATAAAATATTCGCAACCGAACAGAAAAGAAATGCAATTTCCCGATAGTTCAGAAAAGGGGACACGTAGCGAAACCCAAAACATACAATCCCTTCGTATTACGGTAAACGCGCAGCGGAAAAGAGAAAAATATCATTCGGAACGTATCTTTATCTTTAACCCCTGTTCCGATTCGTAACAGAATGAGTCCTGCACAGGTTAAGTCCCGGAATGTAAAAGGTGTATATGTGTGTGTATGGTACCCGGGTACTGTTCAACTGGCCAGTGAATTTACTTAAGGAATGTCTTCGACTAGTCAAGTTGGGGCCCTGTGGACTTTAAAGAGAAAACAGCAGCGTGTCCTTTAATCACAAAACAGCCTTGGAGGCCTCTCACCCATCCGACGATTGCTTTAGGCTCCGCTGACCCAGGACGTCTCTCCGCTCGATTTTGACTGGGGATACTAGCGGCCGGATCCGTTGTCTGACTTTATGCAGCTTTTCCAGCTCACCGCCTGCTCTCCATACCTGATCAACTCGCGGTGACTCCTCACTCGAGGTCTTCGGTTCCTCCGGTCTGCAGCAATTCCTGGATTCTGGCAAGTCTCCTTCTCCTCAGGTTGAGTGACCCAATAAGGACTGACAGGTCTCACTTGGGCTCTGGCCTAGGCCCTCTCGCGATCTCTTCAGTGCGTCTGCTTTCTCTCGTTCCCTGGCACGCTCTGACAGCTATTTCCACGAGGCTCAGGATGTACAGCGTCTGTGTCCCACCCACTTCCTGTGTCTGTTTGCAAAGCATGCCAGGAAACGTAGTCCCAATGTCCAGTGTCTCTAATCGCGATTGTCTCCATCTTGTGGCCAAAAATAGGTACTGCCAGCAGCAAGATTTTAACACAGCGCTACAATGGTTTGGGAGAAATAGAGGGGAAACCATAAAACAGACCAGCTAATCAACGTCTTCGACTGTTTTCTAGTTTGGCTGCATTGTCCCACCATTAAGGCTAGGGTCAGACAAACGCATTTTTCACGTCTACCGTCAAAAAAGTGCGTTGATGCGTCCGAACGCATTTTTTCACGGAATACGCGATAGCGGTCATACGATGCGCAATTTCGGCCGTGATTTGGTACAGATCCAAACCAGGAAACTTTGGGTGTCTGGACATTATGTTGGCCGGACATGAGCTGCGTCTGACGTTTCCTAATCACGCACACACGCCGCTGTGTGGACACAGCACACTCTGTACATCAGTACTAGCGGTTCGACGTTCTTGCAAAAATGCGTTCGTTTGCCACTTGCGTTCCGCAGCCGAACTTTCATGCGGCCGTACTTCGTGTGTGGGCCTGCGTTGGACGTCATTTGCTGCTACCACGGCCGTAATAAAGTGCGGCTAAACGCACGTTCGCACTGCGTTCGTCTGACCCCAGCCTTCGACATCTCTAGTGATGTCTCAACATTTTTTGATTTTTGCATATAAACACCAGGTTAGTACCAGATCTAGTGGGTGTGAGTGTATATATATATATATACTGGATGTTTGTCTTTTGGTTATAGGAAAAAAGGGGAAATTAAATTACAATTGCAAGTGTTTACAAAGCGCCAACAAATTTTGTAGCATAGGACAAAACATAGCAAATTACCAAAAATATTAGACACACTTAAATGATAAAAAAAGAGGACCCTGCTCAAGAGCTTACAATCTAAGAGTGGGTGACACACAGAGGCGAGGGTAAATGGCAGAGTATGAGAAGTAATATTTTGCTTGGGGGTTGGGTGGGAGATGGATCAGGAAAGGTGCAGTAGGGATGTGCATTTCGGGTTTCGGAATTTCGGAATTTTCACGAAATTTCCCGATTCGTGTTTTCGGATTCGGCCGAATTTCCGAATCGGGTCGGACCCGAAAACCGATAGATCCGAAAAGTTTTCCGAGCCGAAACTAAAAATTTTCGGATTTTTCGAATGGACTTGAAATGTGTCAAATCGAAATTTATTTTTGCTCTATTCATGATTTCGGTTCCATTCGTGATTTCGGTTCCATTTCGGTAATTCTGGACATCGTATATTTAACTATTTTTCGGTTATATCGCTGATTCTGTAAATTTTGTATTTGTAAATGCGTATCACTTGTTTCTTGTGGCATTCAGGTCAGTTTAGCGTTTTTTAAATCGTTTTGTTCATTTTTTTTGTTCTTTGGCTTTCATACCATTTTAATATGATTAAATTAAGTTGTGAAATGTATATTCAATTATTCATAAGAAAAAAAGGATCTTTATTTAATAAAAAAAACACGATAGAATCGCCAGAATTATCGTAGACACTTTGAAACGAGGAGAACAGACGTTCCGAAAAAACGAAAATTTCCGAAATTTCCGAAATTTCCGAAAAGTCGATACAAAAAACGAGCAAAGTGACCCGAAAATCCGAAAAATGGTCGAAATTCCGAAAAAAAAATGTACACAAAAAACGAGCCGAACCGAACGAATCGAAACAGAAATCGGTCGAAACGAGCCGAATCGAAAATTTAAAACATCCGAACAAATTGAACCGAATCGAACCGAAAAAAAAAATCGGTGCACAAGACTAAGGTGCAGTAGGTTGTACCTTATAGTTGTCAGGTTTCTCTAGAGCATGTCTGGTCAACTATGGCCCTCCTGATGCTTTGAAACTACATTTCCCGTGATGCTCGGCTGCTCATTAGGTTTGCAGAGCCTCACGAGAAATATAGTTCCAAAACATTTGGAGGGCCAGGGTTGCTGACCCCTGATTTATAGAAATATTTAATATTACAATATGTCATTGACAAAGCAAGTCTCTGATTTGCTCAGATCTGTAAATGTTTCGCAATGAATTACATTCTCTCTCTCTCTCATATAGTTCAGAAAAATGCATACTTCAAAGTTATTAATGGTTTATGTATACAGTTGCATTTTTTAGATGATTAAATCAACCATTACACAATGAAACACATGAGGAAACTGAAGTAGTCACGAACAGTGACCAATACTAAAAGGGGATAAAAATAGCCTGTGTCTCAAAAAGCCATAAAACTAGTGAGGTAACATTTTTTTTCTATAACATCACAAATAAGGGAAGGGCAGAGCCTGAAAGATATGTAATAACTACATTATGTGGCACTAACTGAAGTTTTTATTTTTTTACAGATTCAAAGCCGTTGGCTAACATATCCTTCTCCTCACCAATCCCCACATCATGTTAGGGGCCCTTCCGTGTACCCACCATTTCTTTAACTCTAGTGATAATGGTCCTGATGACCAATAAGGCTCCTCTTGTCTTGTCAATCTACAATCTGGTCTACAATCATGGAAATGCAGACTACGATCCCACTCAGAAGATGTTGCCAACAAGTTTCTATGGGCAAGACACCTAACGATATGGATGCGCTTAACCCACAAAATACTTGTACTTAATACTTATCATATAGATTATAAATTCCTTTGAGAACAGGGTCCCTCTGAATCAGGCCGTATCCTCCATGTGTGGTATTATAATATATCAACAATTATTATTATTCTTTATTTATATAGCGCCAGTATATTCCACGGTGCTGTACAATAGGCACAGTATAGACAGGGTTACAATACATTGAACAACATTTGACAAACAGTACAGGAGGAGATGAGGGCCATATTCCCGTAGGAACTCAATCTAGGAGGGTTGGGTTGGGGTTGGAAACAGGAGGAGAGGACTGCAAGGTGAGAGTGATTGATGGTTGCGTCAGTGAGTTGGGTGGTAGGCTTCCCTAAATAGGAACATTTTAAGGCAGCGTTTGAAGGAAGAGAAATTAGGGGAAAGTCTGACCGTACAAGGGAGAGTGTTCCAGAGAATGGGGGCTGTGCGTGAGAAGTCCTGCAGTCTATCATGGGAAGAGGTGATGCAGGGAGATGCTAGGCGCAGGTCGCTGTTTGATCTTAGGGAGCGGGCTGGGGTGTATTTGGTGATTAGTGAGGACAGGTAGTGGGGAGCTGAGTTAGTGAGGGTTTTGTAGGTCAGGGTAAGGATTTTAAACTTAATTCTGCAGTGGATGGGGAGCCAGTGAAGGGACTCGCAGAGGGGAGCGGCAGAGTCAGAGCGGTGGTTGAGGTGGATGAGCCTGGCAGAGACGTTCAGGATGGATTGTAGGGGGGAGAGGTGGGAGAGAGGGAGGCCAGATAAGAGATTATTGCAATAGTCAAGTCGGGAGATTACCAGGGCGTGTATGAGTTGTTTTTTGGTGACAGCGGTAAGAAATGGCCGAATTCTGGAAATATTACGTAGTTGGTATCGGCAGGAGGAGGAAAAAGACTGGATGTGGGGGATGAAGGAAAGAGCAGAGTCAAGTGTAACTCCAAGACAGTGAACTTGGTTTGATGGGGAGATGGTGATACCCTCCACCGTGATAGAGAAGTCAGGAGGTGGGGAGGCATTAGAGGGAGGAATTAGTAGGAGCTCAGTCTTGTATCAATGTATCTTGTAAAGTGCTGTGGAAACTGTGGCGCTATATAAATAAAGGATAATAATAATAGAAACACAGAAGGGGATTCACTCAGTAAACCTCAACACTGATGGGTGCTCATGGACTCCGAAGCAGCCAGAACTCTTCATTGAATGAAATTCGAGACAGGACACCAGGAACACCAGTAGATTAATGGCAGTTTATTGAGGAGATTTGAAACAATTCAGCTGCAAACACCACCTTTCTCAAGTCTATAACAAGAGCTGAAACATTGCTGGTCTCTTTAAACTGCCATTTATCTACTGGACTGCCTGGTCTTCCCATCACCACAAGTTTACGACTTTGCAGCTGCCTATTACCCAAATGGACCAGAATTGGGACCGAGCTTGCTACAATACACTCAGCTAGATTACAAAATGCATTGGAGATTACTAAAATCACACTAAGCATCCATGTTATTTTCTCTACTCTGTTTGATTAATTATTATCTCATGGTTTTAACATTTCGATAATTTAGATATGTCTAGAGTCCAACATTTGGCTTGGTGAGTTTGCGACGATCAAGTTGACCTTTAGAAATCAGGTACCTTACAAGATCTATGCATTGTTCATGGTGTTCCGACCAATATGTCCTAATAATTATTGTTGAGTATACATTTTTCACATTATGTTCCGCTGCACAAAACTGTATTGTTTTGGCTGTATTGTGCTAACCTTTTGACGCTTTAGCACTGGGCCAGTTGCCTAGCTTCATTGCTACTACAGCTGCTCCTCAGTGTTCTCAATTATTGGTTCAGGAATTAAATCTCTGCAGACTGATAACCACGAATCGGCCTTAAATGGCAACTCCTCACAACATTCATCCAAAGATTATGCAAATCAACACAGAGAAACGCATAGAGTGAAGTGTCTGTTATGGTATTATGATAGAAAAAGGGTGAGTATCTACATGAGATTTTTCTCTAAGGGGGAAATTACCGTATACACAGAGGGCCCTATTACATTCTTCACGCAAACGTTAATGCGTTCGCAAAAACGCATAAACGCGAGGGGCAAAACCCTTTGCGCTGAACGTCATATTACAATCTCAGCACAACAAACGCGCGTATACATCTACCGCGGGTGAACCTGCGCGAGCTTACTGTACTTTGCGCGTTCTATACTTAACAATGTGAGCGCAAATGCATTTGTGCATTGGTACGCAGATGATATTACAATCTTTGCGCAGTTTGTAACGCACAGCCTTTGCGCGCATAATTTTAGCAACTCCTAAAAGCTGGTGTTAATGGCAAATTCCATCAACCTGGCCAAAACCAAATACACGAGCCCAAAAAAAAATACGCAGCAAAGTATAGTTACACATTCTACACATACCAAGCCAATAAATTTGAGAAGTTGTGTGTGTTTTTTTTTTTTATACAGCATATATGCACAGATTGACTTTGGCCGCACACTGATTTCTGCGCGCGCGTTTTTCCGCGTCCGTTTTACGCACTTAATTTTTTGATGGATAAAAAAATGCGCGAGGATTGTAATACCAGTGTTGATTTACGCGTGTTAACGTTTGACGCTTCGCGCAAAAATTCATGCATTTACTGTGCATTTTTGCATGAAGAATGTAATAGGGCCCAGGGTGTTTATAAAGTAAGTCCAACTTTCAAAAACATATTATGCAAATGCCATGGTAAATTAGAGGGGTTATTCAAAGAGAGCTGAACTTGCCACCCAATTGCATCAAACGGTGATTTTCCCCATACCATGCAATTTTGTGGTAATTTGGCTATTCAGAAAGCTGTAGATTCACCAAATATTGGCAAATTGGCAGCGAAATACGATGACCTTTGGCGGCAGTGAAATTCCCTATAGAGAAGTAATGGTTAATCTACTCAGAGACAAATTTTCGCTGGTTCAGATTGACAGGTTTAAACAGGCAAATCCCATAGGTTTCAATGTAAAAATATTCCCAGTTTTTATAAAAATTTTATTCAACCGTTTATTCTTTTCATTTGAAGCAAAAAGTCTTATTACTTTATTTTTTTCAGATCTTTTTTAGGCATTTTTCAGGATTTTTTTTGACCCGGGAAGCGGGAAGAGGCGGGAAAATACTCCAAACACCCTAGCCACTTTAAAAAAACTAAAGTGGTCAGGGTGTGTAGAATATCCCTTTAAGTACAGGGAAAGTGATCCTACTGCTATGGGCTCCATTCACCATATGGCAATTCCCAGCTTTCTCTGATTTGTGGTAGACAGACTTTAAACTTTTCCTTAGAAATTACAATGCCAGGTCTCCTATCAGAACATAGAATACCAGAACTAAACGCACATTCCAAAGTTTATTGCCATGTCGGCGGTTCCCAACCTTTTACCTAATGTACCCCAAACATGTCAGTGTACGAGGAGATTGTTTCACTGCAATTTTGGGCTCAAAGAGGAGGCAGGTATTGGAGTAGGAATACACAAGGAGTACACAACATATCAGGGCAGGCACACATGAGGTATGGCAGGGGTGGATCTGGTATAAACAAAGGAAATAGAAGAGCACAAATATATATATAGATGATAGGGTATAGAAGACTCAGGGGAAACTGCGGCAAAGGGGAGACCAGAGCAAGACTGGGGCACATTGAGACCGGGGCACAGGGGAGACCAAGGGGAGATTGGGGCACAGGGAAACTGAGACTGAACAGGAACAGGGCTGGGCACAGGTAAGACCAGGACAAGACTGGGGCACATTGAAACTGAGACTGAACAGAAACAGGGCTGAACACAGGCAGGTGGACAGGACAGGAACGGGGCTGCTGGCTGGACACAGGCAGGTGATCAGGATAGCAATGGGGTTTGACACAGAGAGCACAAGGAGACACAGGTCTAATACACAGACACAGGGAGAGAGCAGACAGGGCACAAGGAGTCTTACAGGAAGACAAGGGAGAGGCAGGGATGGGCACGTAGACTTACTGGGGCAGGAGGCATGGAGGCTGGCAGGAGTGGGAAACAGGCAGGACCTGGAGACTGTGGTACACTAGCAGGAACAGAAGATGGGAATAACAAGCTGCAGACTAGGATCACCGGCTGGTTGGGAGAGTAGCTTTTTGGAGTACACCTCTGATGGTGATTGCTCACACAATGTTGAAGCATGGTATTGAGTAGGGATAAGCCGAACACCCCCCGAGTTCGGTTCGGATCCGAACCCGAACTTTCCAAATGTTCGAATCCGAACCCGAACTCGAACTCAATACAAGTCAATGGGGCTGAAAATTCGGTTTTTAGAGTGCCCTCCAAGAGGGCATATATGCTAGATATTTGCCATAAAAGGTGTATGGGGGTCCGGGTAGTGCCCTGGGGGACAGGAAACAAGGACAAAAAGTTAAAATAAAACGTTTTTTTTTTTTAAATTCTTTATTTTAGAATTTTTGCAGAGTCAGACAAAACACCAACAGCGGAAAATGGCCGCGCAGGACCGTGAAAAGACATCGAAAGAGATCTTAATAAAAGCAAAACATACAAGAACAAATAAAGCCATAGCTAAGAGGAGTCGTATTATGTCATCCGCCGTAATATATAGTAAGTCCTCAGTAGGGAAAAGACTCATCAGAACAAAAACAACACTCTGAATGACTTTCGACAGGTGTCAGCGGGATCATCCCCAGGTGGGGGGGTCTCGTCAAAATATAAAAGAATAAAAAACAAAAGTGGCCTTGTAGCGCCAAAACATAAAACAGTCTCTGCGGAGATAACCCCAACCGGGGCCCTCCATTTCTCATCAGGAAACGAGAACAAAAAGACAAGAAATGTCCACAGAGTGCGTCCAGAAGAAAAGCACAAAAATAAAAGGGGGGTCATCAAAAACGCAGGATGTCAGAAATAAGAGCAAGGGGTGTCCTCAGCCAGTGTCTCTAAATGGTAGTGGACCTACCGCAGGTAAAGCGAAGCCGAGCAGGCCAGGTACATCCTTCAGGGATGCAGAACTAAAGTCCATCGCAACAACGCTGATGGCGCTCGGCACCCGGCGGAGCGCCAGTCTCCATGCCCCCACCCCCGCCAAAGCGGCGCCAAACCAGGATCCAGGCCTGCACTGCCCACCCTCAGCACAGTAGCCGTCGATCCCCCTCAGCACCGCCAAAAACGACAGCAGGGCCCCAGAGTCCAGCATCAGTGTCTCAGCCGAGACATCGATCTCATCACCCCTTCCGGCAGCAGCTGCAAAGCATGCCTCCTCGTGGTGCCTGACTGTTGCGGCCTGGACCTCAGCTCCCATGTCTTCCTCCTCCCGGCAGCCCTGCAGCGCGAGCATCGCCCTGCGCCAGATGCCCCTGGTGAGTGGGCCCTCCATATCCTCCCCATCCAGTAACTGCAAGCAGGCCTCCAGGCCTGCCAGAAAGGCATCTGTACTTGCTGTGAAAGGGGGGTTTCTTCCCTCCGAACAGCCGACAAGCCGTCCATCGCTCCCACCAGGTAGCCATCCAGAGCAGTCAGAAGACGTGGGCCCCCAGTCCCCTCAACCCTCAGTGAAGGCCCCGTTCGGGCCGATGCGGCAGGACAGCCGGGCAGAGATTCGAAAAAGGCCGGTGTAAAGGCCGCAAGATGGCCGCCGGCACTTCGCTCCAGCAACATGCCAGCTATTATAAAGTGTCTCTGGTCCGGAGGGGGGGAACCATGCGGCCTCCAGACAACTGGGTTCCGGTGGCCAGCTAGTCTGGTCCCCAAAACAAAATTAGCACTGCAGGAAAGTCCGAGTAAGGGTCCCAGAGAGCGGCAGACGTGCGGAGCTCCTCTAGAACACGTCTGCTCCCTTCAGTAGCTGGCCACGCCCCCCAAAATAAAACGTTTTTAAAGGGACAGTGAGTTGTTCCATGAAATAAGGGTTAAAAATAAAAACGAAAAATTCCTTCAAATATCGTGCCTAGGAGGTCCCCATAACCTGCCCGTGAAGTGGCGGATTTCTAGGATGTATAGAAACACTTAAAAACAAATAAATGACGTTTCATATGACGGTAAATGCTTTTCCTTTAATCTATCCATAAACAACTGCTTGGGGCGGCAGTCTGTATGAAAAGAGGAGACGTTTTAGGAGTCGGACACGCAGAACAGGTTTAGTGATTTTTTTGGCTAAATTATTGTGAAACTTATGCAGGCTTTGGATGAAAGTAACAATAGGTGCTTTAAGGCTGGGGTCAGACTAGCGCAGTTTTAACGTGTGTTTAGGCACACTTAATCACGGCCGCACTAACCGCAAATGACACGCAATGACGGCCAATATACGAAGTACGGCCGCACGAAAGTCCGGCCGCTCAACGCAAGTGGAAAATGAACGCATTTTTTCGAGAACGCTGAACCGCTAGTACTGACGTACAGAGTGCGCTGCGTCCGTATAGCGGCGTGTGTACGTGATTAGGAGACGTCAGACGCTGCTCATGTCCGGCCAACATAACGTCCAGACACCCAAAGTTTCCTGGTTTGAATCCGTAAAAAATCACGCACAAAAATGCGCATCGTATGACCGTTTAAGCGCTTTCCGTGAAAAAACACCTCAATGCGTTCGGACGCACTTTTTGACGTTCGCTGCGAAAAATGCGTTCGTTTGACCCTAGCCTAAAATTGGGCCTTTAGCGTCGGCAACAGTGCCGTCACACAGTCTCACCCCTCTGAGGATATGAATCTGATACAGGCATCAGTGGCAGTGCAGCCAAATATTGTGCCTTTGGTGCCAGGCCAGCAAGTGCCATCATACAGTAACCACTCTGTGGTATTGTGGAAGAGTGCAAGGGTGGACCATGCGGTCAGGGCCGGTGATAGACTAAATTGCGCCCTAGGCAAGACCAGCTACTTGCACCCCCCCAAAAAAAAACGACACAACATGAAACTGCTAAATTTCTTTTTACTTAAGAATAAAGTTTGAAAAGCCACCAATAGTAAAGGTAAAATAAATATAAATAAACTGTATTAAACCATTTTAAATTAACTGTACTGAACAAACTTAAATTAACGAAAAAAATAAATAAAAGTTGTCACGTAAGTTTCAATTTCAGACACATCAAAATTTCACTTTGCGTGCCTTATCCTTTGCAAATTTTCATCATGCGTTTATATATATATTGCCCAGGCCAATCCCCTGGTGGAGATAGGGGGCTCATTTGAACCCCGATATCTCCAGGCATCTAGTGGGTCATGGAGGGTGTCAATCGAAAGGCCTGAGCATGGCCTTTCAAATGATACCCAACATGACCAGGTATAAAGTAAAAAAAAGAAAAAAGAAAAGAAAAACATGTATTTTTTTGTGTGATATTTTTATTAATGCAGCAATATTGTTCACACTGCAATTATAATGTGAACGATGATGCACTAATGATTTTTTTTTATGGGGTGTGTTTGCTATAAATCACGTAATTCCCCCCACAAAATGTAAAAAGTCCCCATTTCTAATTTTTGTACAAGCGCACCCCATAGAAAACATACCGCAAACGCTCATGTGCTAAAATGTGAAAAAAAACAACACTTTACACACTGCAGATGATTAAAAATTCAATTTTTATTGCATTTTGTTCATTATATACAGCCAGGACAGGACATATACATATAAAAATTATATATTATGAATCTGCCGAGTCTGCCGGAAAGGACGATATCTAACATGTCGGTCATTTAACAAAATGTGGCTTCAAAATTGTGTTTAAACATGATGAGTGAAAGCGGTAAAAATGAGCTGAGCACCCAGCGGTGAAATAGAGCATATTAGAAGTTTTAGGAGGGAAATTAACACTTCTCAAATCTCAATCAGAAGCAGACACCACTCCACCCCTCAGTATAGTCTACAATGTATCAAATTGATTAGACCAGACTAAAAACACCTGTTATGACGTTTGAAAAACACAGGTCATTCAGAGTTGAGAATCTTTGCATGTACACATTAGTTTGTAATTTAATATCTAATAAACCGTTGCTTATAATATTCTGCAGTCAAGAGTCTCTTTATTTCTAGATTTTTTTGTATTTTTTTAAGCATTTGCTATACTTTTTTCAAAATTTCTTTTTTTTTGCGAACTCGAACCGAACACACCCAAAAAGTTCAAAGTTCGCGAAGTTTCGAACAACCAAAGTTCGGTTCGAACTCCTAACCGTCCGAACCGAACAGCTCATCCCTAGTATGGAGGGCATGATTCGCTTTTAAAGGAAGTCTGACATCCCAAGTAGGTGCATCTGGCTTCTCTGCAGTAGATGGTAATACCAGTATCTACTATGTGTCACCTGGCTCAGTATGTGACACCTGAGAACCAGGACTGGGAACCATTGCCATAGAGCAGTGTTTCCCAAACCTGTCCTCAGGACCCTCAGCCTCACCAGGTTTGCCAGATATGTGAAGCACAGCACAGGTGATAGGATTCGCTGCTCAGTGATTGCAGGATTCAGTTTGTATTTCCCCAAGGTGATCTGCAAAATCTGGCCTGGTTGAGGGTCCCGAGGACAGGTATGGGAAACAGTGCCTTAGAGTAATAGAACTGAGCACTTACTTTGTGGTATCAATTATGATAACCTTTATGATGCTTCTATGTGCAATGCATTCATAATGCTGTTCCTCTTTTATGGGTGTTTTTATGTTGGAAACATTTTTTTCTATTAAAATTATGAAGTCGTGAATTGTTATAGGAGTTGAAAAGTGGTGCATATAGATCTATATACGATAGTGAAGGCAAAATAATGAAAAGCTCAGTAAAATGCAAACATCTGGAAATGGTAGCGCAGGTGTATATGGTGTTATTATTTTTATTTTTTGCTGAAAGGTCCGTTTTCTGTTTAAAAACCCAAAGAGAGGAAATGTGAGCGTGTTTAAAGAAAAGGTGAATTTTAATTCATTGACGTGAGTGATCTGAGCTCTGCAGGGAGTCTTTACATGAAGTAGTGAAAATATTTTTATAAATTAGTGGAAACCAAGTAAATTTAGTATCAGTGCTAGATAAATAGCAGAGGTGTGAAGAGGACTCATGCTGTGGAGCTCACATGCTCTCTGTGAAGTGTTAGACAGGAAATGAATTAAATGTTGCCAAAATGTATCAGAAAACAGTATCTTGATTTAAGTAATTGATTTTGATACCTGAAAGATAAATGTACTCCGTTTCCTTTGCTCCTCATGTTAGCTTGTTACTCAAGCTTTTCTAGTTTAATGTCATTAAATGTTATATTTGTTTATTTTATTATTTTCTTCGCTGTTATTTATAATGATAGCATTGCTTAGTTTGTTTATATAATTTATAATTCAAATAATTTTTTTAATATTTAGAGTTTTTTCAATGCTAACATTGATATATAAATATGTTTATTATTTATATATTTTATTGTTGATGTTGAAATGTTTTTGGGTAGTATTATCATTATACTTTTTTTATATAATGCCAAAATATTCCGCAGCGTTGATTTGTATACTGGCAGTATAGTGTACTGCATGCATTTTAAACTATGCATTTTCTTATATTTTCATGCAACTTCTTACTGAACATGGTAACCACCATGATAAATAGAATATATACACTATATTGCCAAAAGTATTCGCTCACCCATCCAAATATTCAGAATCAGGTGTTCCAATCACTTCCATGGCCACAGGTGTATAAAATCAAGCACCTAGGCATGCAGACTGATTTTACAAACATTTGTGAAAGAATGGGTCGCTGTCAGGAGCTCAGTAAATTCCAGCGTGGAACTGTAATAGGATGCCACCTGTGCAACAAATCCAGTCGTGAAATTTCCTCGCTCCTAAATATTCCACAGGTAACTGTCAGCTGTATTATAAGAATGTGGAAGTATTTGGGAATGACAGCAACTCAGCCACGAGGTGGTATTCCACCTAAACTGATGGAGCGGGGTGAGGCGCATAGTGCGAAGAGGTCACCAACTTTCTGCAGAGTCAGTCGCTACAGACCTCCAAACTTCATGTGGCCTTCAGATTAGCTCAAGAACAGTGTGCAGGGTGCTTCATGTAATGGGTTTCCATGGCCGAGCAGCTGCATCCAAGCCATACGTCACCAAGTGCAATGCAAAGCGTTGGATGCAGTGGTGTAAAGCACGCCGCCACTGGACTCTAGAGCAGTGGAGACGCGTTCTCTGGAGTGACGAATCGCGCTTCTCCATCTGGCAATCTGATGGACGAGTCTGGGTTTGGTGATTGCCAGGAGAATGGTACTTGTCTAACTGCATTGTGCCAAGTGTAAAGTTTGGTCGAGGGGGGATTATGGTGTGGGGTTGTTTTTCAGGAGCTGGGCTTGGCCCCTTAGTTCCAGTGAAAGGAACTCTGAATGCTTCAGCATACCAAGACATTTTGGACAATTCCATGCTCCCAACTTTGTGGGAACAGTTTGGAGCTGGCCCCTTCCGCTTCCAACATGACTGTGCACCAGTGCACAAAACAAGGTCCATAAAGACAGGGATGACAGGGTCTGGTGTGGATGAACTTCACTGGCCTGCACAGAGTCCTGACCTCAACTCGATAGAACACCTTTGGGATGAATTAGAGCGGAGACTGAGAGCCAGGCCTTCTCGTCCAACATCAGTGTGTGACCTCACAAATGTGCTTCTGGAAGAATGGTCAAAAATTCCCATAAACGCACTCCTAAACCCTGTGGACAGCCTTCCCAGAAGAGTTGAAGCTGTTAGAGCTGCAAAGGGTGGACTGACGTCATATTGAACCCTATGGATTAGGAATGGGATGTCACTTATGTTCATATGCGAGTCAAGGCAGATGAGCGAATACCATTTGGCAATATAGTGTGTAATATATATATATATGTAGACTGTTTACAAAAATGCATTAAAGGGCCACTACCACCAAAAAATGAAATGTCCTTAATGTGTTTATTTTATGTTGCTGATATCTTACATTTGCTTTGTTTTTCTCTTGTATGTTTAGTTAAGAAATTTATTTTCCGGACAGTGGATGCCCCCCCCCCCTCATTCACTATGTTCTACGCCCGCTTCATGCCATTTTTCAATATGAATGGGCGGAGACCACTCTTCATAAGGAGGATAGGGTTAAAATATTCTTTGTCACATGGCAGGGATTTATACTACATTCACATGAAACTGTAATCTCTAAACTTCAAGATGATTTAGAGTATACGAGCTGGTACTTGACACGCTCCGGCCCTCCTTTTATTGCAACTCTCTAGACCTCCCTCTAGCTCTTTTGCGATTTTTGGAGAGCGATGCTAATGCAGACCCCTGCCTATTGTGGTCCAGTGTTTCCTTCCCTTCTGCATGTGGTTGTTGGTAGGGGGGCGGGCAGTTTTGTCTCTGCACAGTATATTACCATTATTGTATTGTTGAGCTGAGTCTATAAATATAGTTTATATTAAATATTTATATTTATATGTGTTACTGGGTGCATACAGTTTGTGATCTTTTGTGTTGTAAACTGCCCACCACAGTATCTTTCCATCACTTGCTCCTCACTGTGTAGCACTGAGCATAGAATGGAGTCTTTGAGTCAGGCAGCTGTCTCACATCATTATATTGTGTGGGATGTATTCAAAGGACATCACCAGGTGGTAGATTAGAAGTCTATTAAGCTCCTTGTCTCATCTCATTCAGCTGCCAGCTCTAATCTCAGGTAACATACAGAACACAATAGCCTTCTGCAGTTTTATCTAAACATTCACTCCTCCACTGACTGTTAAATACTGTAGAAGCAATGCAACAGCTGTAAAGTAAAACGTTTGCACAGATTTAGGGAAATGTTGCGTCATGCGAAAAATCCACAAAATGGAAACAGGAGATAAAAAAATCTAACTTTATTTTTTACTTTTTAGATGCAATTACTTTAAAAAAAACAGCAGCATGTGTTTTATAAGGTGGTTTTATTTGTAATGCACAAGTAATCTAGTTATGCTTATATAAGTGGTAGTGTCCCTTTAAAACATTGTAAAACGTTAACTATAAGTGACTCAATTACAAGGACATAATGGGCTCACAATTCTAGTTTCTACAGCACAAGCTGAAATTTACTCATAATACTCGACTACCCCTTAGACATGGCACCAGTGCAGTGGCGTAGCGTGGGGGGGGGCAGGGGGGGCCGTGGCCCCGGGCGCAGTTTTGTTAGGGGCGCATAATTTCTTTTGAAATTATGCGCCCCCAAAACTTGTGGCCCGACTGACCCGCCGGGCCCTCGGGCGCCGCCCAAGGGCCCGCGGGTTGAAGGGACCCAGATGCCGAGCAGCGGGAGTGCCTGCCGGCTGCCCGGTCCTGAACAGTGAGTCGAGTCCGTCCTGTTGATTTGAAGGGGCCTGCGTGCAGGCGCAGGTCACGTGGTCCGTCTAATCAGGTGGTACTGAGTCTCTGTACCACCTGACTGGCCAGACCGCGTGACCTGTGCACGCACGCAGGCCCCTTCAATCAACAGGACGGACTCGACTCAATGTTCAGGACCGGGCAGCCGGCAGGCACTCCCGCTGCCCGGGAGCTGGGGCAATATCCAGGTGAGAGCTGGGGGCAAATCCATGAGCTGGGGACTATCCATGAGCTGGGGGGCAAATCCATGAGCTGGGGGGCAAATCCATGAGCTGGGGACTATCCATGAGCTGGGGGGCAAATCCATGATCTGGGGCAAATCCATGAGCTGGGGACTATCCATGTGCTGGGGACTATCCATGAGCTGGGGGGCAAATCCATGAGCTGGGGCAAATCCATGAGCTGGGGACTATCCATGTGCTGGGGACTATCCATGAGCTGGGGGGCAAATCCATGAGCTGGGGCAAATCCATGAGCTGGGGGGCAAATCCATGAGCTGGGGCAAATCCATGAGCTGGGGCAAATCCATGAGCTGGGGACTATCCATGAGCTGGGGCAAATCCATGAGCTGGGGACTATCCATGTGCTGGGGAATATCCATGAGCTGGGGGGCAAATCCATGAGCTGGGGGGCAAATCCATGAGCTGGGGCAAATCCATGAGCTAGGGACTATCCATGAGCTGGGGGGCATATCCATGTGCTGGGGAATATCCATGAGCTGGGGGGCAAATCCATGAGCTGGGGCATATCCATGTGCTGGGGAATATCCATGAGCTGGGGGCAAATCCATGAGCTGGGGGGCAAATCCATGAGCTGGGGCAAATCCATGAGCTGGGGACTATCCATGAGGTGGGGGGCAAATCCATGAGCTGGGGACTATCCATGAGCTGGGGGGCAAATCCATGAGCTGGGGAATATCCATGAGCTGGGGAATATCCATGTGCTGGGGCAAATCCATGAGCTGGGGAATATCCATGAGCTGGGGGGCAAATCCATGAGCTGGGGAATATCCATGAGCTGGGGGGCAAATCCATGAGCTGGGGCAAATCCATGAGCTAGGGCAAATCCATGAGGTGCTGGGGCAAATCCGTGTGCTGGGGCAAATGTGTGAGCTGGGGCAAATCCGTGAGCTGGGGCAAATCCATGTGTGAACTGGGGCAAATCCATGAGCTGGGGCAAATCCATGTGTGAGCTGGGGTAAATCCATGTGTGAGCTGGGGCAAATCCATGTGTGAGCTGGGGCAAATCCATGTGAGAGCTGGGGCAATATCGATAACGTGTCCACAGGTTGGGGGGGCGCACAATTCTTGGCTGGCCCCGGGCGCTGACAACCCACGCTACGCCACTGCACCAGTGTTCCTAACTATTCACTGATCCAGCGTTCTATGCCCAACCTCTATAAAGAGGTGGCTGCATGCAATAGTACCGGCTGGGTGGAGTAGAGGTAATGTCACTGCTCTGCATGGAGAGAGTCTGTGGAGTCATGGGTTCAATCCCAGTGAGCAACCTCTCCAGTAAGTGTCCTTGGCAAGACACCTAACGGTACATACTCGCCACCCAGGACATACTTGAAAACTAGAGAAATCTCAATGTATCCTTCCTGGTAAAATCCTTTCTGCAAAAATAGGATTTGGAGTCCAAGTTGCCCTGTAACTTATCCTTGCTACTTCATTGTTCAGTAGAAGATGTATACATGTATTATTATTGAGGTTTTTACAAATTAAGATATGGCTGAGAACTGTCAACTAATCCTGGTGGTGTCATGTCATTCAAGCAGTTATACCATGGGTCAAGTCCTAAAAAAAATAAGTATGGGAACTCCTCAAGGATCCTGCCCCCCAGCTCCTTTAATGACTGTCATCATGCACTCTCAAATTTGAGTAACGTGTTTCTATATACACCAGCGTGCGCAGCCCCTGTTACATTAAGGTGTGCACCAACGGAACATTTATCAATTAAAAACATATATTTAGAAGATTTTTCACAAAATTCTCATTTTTTCATTAGAAATAATAAGCCTGTAATCAGAGATACAGTTTTTATGCTGTTCATCATGAACAAGATTAGAGACATCTAAAATGTCAAAGTAGGAGGTGAAAGAGGACCTCTTCACCCAACATGAGGTGCGCCTGGGCGGCACCCTTTGCGTATGCTTACATACCTATATGTTGGGTTATATGGAAAAATAAATAAATCATATGTTTATATTTATTTGAAAAAGAAGCATATGAATGAACACATGAATAAAAGTCTTTTTGTGGGACCAATGAAAACTCCATTCCTCCTGCAAAAATAGTAGAGGAACTGCATTCCCATGCGTTCCTGCTTGACTTGGCTCCTGAGTTATGTCATTGTAAGAAGCACATACATGCAAAAACTAGCTGCTGAATTGTGCATTTATTTACATTTTACAATATAATAATAAGGTTTGAGAAAGGCGGTGAATGATACGGAATGCTGCTGCCTTTTCCTGAATAAAACTTGCCACAATAACTCTCGGAATGACTGGATCCTCTTTTTAATTATGACTAGGTAGATTATTCCAGGCACTTAAGTAGCAGGATATCTCGGAGATCCGTCAGCCAATCATGATGGTGTAATTATAGCATCCTAAAATGCATACATATATATACAACAATAGCTCATCATGCAGTCAGTGCCCAGCAGGACATTCAGATTATTAATACAAAAGGAGTAAAGGGTGTGGAATGGCGCTAATCGCTATCAGCACGAATTATACAAAGGTAGCATACGTCAAAGCTCAAAATTTCAAGTCCCAAGCTACTAACCAGGCTATAAGAGTTACTCGCCACCATTTGCTCCACCTAACCCCTACGCAGCCCTTAACTCTGCCCCTAAACCCCCCTTTAAATTATCTTATGAAATTACACTGTTAAAGTTTTTATTTAGAATAAATTTTCAAAAATAACATTAATACACAAACATCAAACCCCAGATACATATATACCCAGTCGTCAGAGCCCAGTGTGAGCAGAACGAGGAGGCAGGGAAGCTCCTCTCCACCCCCTGCCAGTGACAGAGACGAGCTGAGTCAGGTTAGGCAGCTGATCCCTGCCACCATGCAGTCTGGGGAAGTGGGGGCTGCATTGTGGCACCGCTGAAATACGCAGCATGAAATAATTTATTGTGCTGCCTGTGTGTGCATTTCCACTCGCTCTCACTTAATTTCCACTCGCCAAATGCGAGTAGGCGAGTGGAAATTTTGAGCCCTGGCATATGTGCAGCTCAGAAATTTTGAGCCCTGGCATATGTGCAGCTCACCCAAAACATGTGTATCCCTTACACATAACAATAGGTAGAGTGGAAAATGGGGTACAAGCGCATTATCTATTGCTTCACAAATGTGCTTGTACCCTATTTTCTACTCTGTATTCACATTATGTACTGAGGTGTTTAGAAATCAGGATATGGCTGTGACTTGCCAGCTATTCGTGGTGGTTTACCCTACATTCAAACAATTACAGTGTTCTAAAAGGTATTTACTGTATATACGTTTATCCCTTACCTGTTAAAGTGTACCTCTCCCTAATATTCTCTGGAATATTTCCCTTCTCAGAATCTGAAATATCAGAATTTTTGTACAGAGGATTTTTTTATAGGTATATAAGAGCTAGATAAGGATGAGTCGGTCCCTTTTTATGGCGCTACCTCGTCACCGTTGGTGCTGTGTTATACTTCAGTTACTTCAGGAGCAAAGCCCTCTACTTGCTCCCTTTTAAGCAGCTCTCCATAGTCACAACACAAGCTGCAATCCAGGGTGCTAGGTCAGGGGGACTCACCCTTCACACAAGGTATATAAGAGCACCTACAATTATATTAGTGAGTGATTGTGTCCACAACTCTGCATGACAACACTGAAAAGCATTGCCCAAAAGCATAACAAAAAACCGCTACAAATAACATGACAAATGTCTTACTTTATCCCCAGATGATTATGTAAATTAGCATTTTTATGTAATAGTTTTTATTATTTATCACAGGTAAGATGAAGGACATTGCATAAATTTAAAGAAATGTCCATTCAAAAATACAATTATACCAAATAAACAGTTAAAAAAATGTGAGAAAATTAATTTGAATCTTTTATACTCACTGTACTAGTGCAGCACCTGTCCTCTATTTTCACTGCCATAGGGGGTTCCAAAGATAGGAGGTAGCTCGAAAAAAGTCAGGAGGTAGGAGAGAATAATATGAGCTCATTGGTATTGGAAGTGATGGGGATGGAACATAACCTTTAATATTTTCTAAAACTCCTTACGATGCCTCCTAATTACACTAGAAAGGAAGGGATAATCTGATGTATGTGTTCACTCAGGGGCGTACCTAGAACATTTGGCACCCGGGGCAGATCCTATATTTGGCACCCCCCCCAACTTTAAAATGTAAAAAAAAAATGTCAAAAAAATCACACGCACTTTTTTTAATGTTTTCAAAAATATTTTTAGTTATAGGATTCTGGCAGGACGTTATGTATACATATAATAATGATATATTATGAATCTGCCGATGGTGGATTATTCATGCGTCCTCTGTGCTGTGCAATAAGGGGTGAGTGTAGATTCTTTTTGAATAATTGTTATTTTTAAGTGAGTTTGCAAACTCACAACATATCCATCCTATAGTGGTTTTACTTTTTCTCTGTAACAGACCTTTTTATTATCAATCATAGGACCTTATATGTAAATTCCAGACATTTTTGTTAAGTAGGCCGACTCCCTGCACTTCAGGGACCCTGCAGTGAATGGTGAATTCACTGCAGGGTGGGGAAATTTGATTCCACGAAGTGCAGGGAACAACAGAACACCAAAATGTTGGCATCATTTCAGTGCTCTGTGAGTAACCCATTTAGTGGTGTTTTTTTTTTTGCCGCCCCCTGGAAAGTGCCAGCCTAGGCCTTGCCTACCCAGGACATATTTGAAAATTAGTGAAATCTCAATGTATCCCTCCTGGTAAAATACTTTGCAAAAATAAAATAATAAAACATTTTTTAGGGTGTCACCCTAGGGGGTGTTGTCATCCGAAAATTTGTGAAATCTCAATGTATCCTTCCTTGTAAAATACTTTGCAAAAGTAAAAAAAAAAAAAAAAAAATTATTTTTAGGGTGTCACCCTAGGGGGTGGTGCCACCCGGTGCAGCCCGCCCCTGCCCCCCTAGGTACGCCCCTGTGTTCACTACTAAGGCATAACCTCAACAAAAGATAGCAATCACCAAAACACAGAGGGTAAAGTAGATCTTTGCACATATATATATATACAGTATACTGTATAGATATTATATGTGTACCCAAGTGGCTGTAATACTACACAGCTCCCGAGGTCAGATGATTTTATATTCTTGTTAAAAGTGTTGTAGATAGTTTTAGGATTGAATAAAATAAAAATTATGCTTTCATTTTGTTCACTCTATCAACCTCTGGTGGGGTTGTTTTCATGGTGATTGATACCTGTTAACAAGAGAGGAGATGTAAGCAGGTCAACAATTATGAAAAATGTTGTATATGAGGATCTGTGTTTTGAATTGAATTCCAAAACAGGAAGCCAGTGTAGAGACTGGTAAAGGGGCGATGCATGAGAAGTACAGGATATAAGGTAGATGAGGCAGGCAGTGGCATTTTATTATAGTCTGTAGAGGAAAAATCAGGGATCTTTTAAGGCCAATCAGAAGAGGGTTATAGTAGCCAAGGAGGGAGATTGATAAAATGCTCATCCAAGCTTTTGTTAAGTCTTGAGTTAGAAAGGTGGATATGTGCAATGGCTTTATTTGTAACTGACAATAGAAACGTAACTGTTACCTATGAACAAAACACTAATTAGTACTATTTATCATATGAAAACAGATTGATTAATATTTCACTAGTGCTTATTTTTTACCAGTATGTAGGGATCAATTCTTCTGATTATTATTGCTCCGGTTTTGCAATGGTATGTATGAAAATATCTTCAATTAGTAGTCACGGGAAGCTCTGATTTTACTTTTGATTTCTTAGTCTTGAATCAGCCACATCCTTATTTACTGTGCTTCGGAATGTCCACATATAAGAAAACTATTCTAGCTTTTGGATTTGCAGATTTCCATTCGTCATTGCATTTTTTTTTATGTTTCATATGGCAGTAAATAAACAACATATTTACGCATGTCATTTCAGGAGGCCCATCCACATGTTCCACAATATGCAATGCATACCTGCGATAAATATATGGATGTAAGAAATCTAGAAAAATAAGAAGTAAACTAGTAATAGTAATAATAATAATAAATGGCTCTTGTGTTGTTTCCTGGTTTTAAAAAATGATCTTTTTGTTGATCTTAGTGTTGACTTGAAATACAAACATACCTTTATCCTTCAATACTCTCTCCAGCCCTCCTCTGAAGAATGTCTGAGATACATTAATACATTCAGTGTGTTTGAGAGAACGTGCACAGGTTGCAACATATAAAATAGTCACAAGGGACAATTTTCTCATGTTTTTCACCATTTATAAAGAATTTCACTTCAACTCTTCCAGTCAGTATAGAAGTAAGCTTGAGGAAAATTATAATAAATAGGTTTTTGATACCTGCAGAGAGTTTTATATAAATTATTCATTATTCTATATAATTTTTAAGACATTCAGAACAGATAATAACAATTTCCAAATATAACCCACGATAAGGAAAATGATTTACTTTAGTTTAAAGAAATAAATTTAATAATTTGAATTTATATTAATGACTCTCTGGTTCTGTACACGTTAGAATCTACAGCAAATCGTTTTATCCTGATCTGATTAATAAAGAAGACATGAATGTTGTTTAATCACACAAAACCGGTACCCATTCAAAATAACTCTGATAATATGGTAATTTTAAAAAATGCCTTATGAGCAAGGCTGTAATGACACTGCATTCGTAACAGCTGGTTCCTACATATTGATGTTCAACATAACCCCCTTGGGGACAATATAAATAGTCTAATGCTACCATTTGAGGGAGATGAGAAGTGAATAAACATGTGAAGGATTGGAATACACACCATTTTTGTATCACTTGATATAGAATGCAAGAAATATTTGAGGAAGTTCCCCCAAAACCAAGTTTATCAACCTCTTTATACATATATATTTTCAATACCGGTATGTAAATAGTGGAGGGCAAATAATGAACCAGCATAATGGTATATAGCTAGATGATTGTGATATATAGAATAAGGTCGCTGGGAGAAGTATCAGAGAAATATGTTAATTTCTATCCACATTCTTTTCCCATTGAACAAACCTTATAGCATGCAACTGGAAATAGTGTATAAGCAATAAGTGAGACTATGATCAATTATAAGTGATGCGATGGCCAAGTATGAGAGCTAATATGGTTCATTCTGAGGGTCATTACAAATTTAATCTCTAATACGCAATCACTGTACATCGTCATAGTGCAATGTAATGGCATACTATAACATCTAGGGGAGGTTATTCACTAACCAACGTTGTTTTCCACAGCTGCAGACAATGGGAAAAAACAACACTTGATAAAGCCTCGGGTTTAGAGTAGGCTTCTGCACCGATTTTTTTTTCGGTTCGATTCGGTTCGATTTGTTCGGATGTTTAAAATTTTCGATTCGGCTCGTTTCGACCGATTTCTGTTTCGATTCGGTTCGGTTCGGCTCGTTTTTCGTGTACATTTTTTTTTCGGAATATCGACCATTTTTCGTGTTTTCGGGTCACTTTGCTCGTTTTTTGTATCGACTTTTTGTGATTTCGGAAATTTTCGTTTTTTCGGAACGTCTGTTCTCCTCGTTTCAAAGTGTCTAACTCTATTCGTTTTGACGTAAACTACTATGGTTTACTTTTTTTATACTTTATATCTTTTTTTATAATAAATTTTTGGTTTGTTTTTCGGATCCGTTAATTCATTCCGTCGATACGATAATTCTGGCGATTCTATCGTGTTTTTTTTTTATTAAATAAAGATCCTTTTTTTCTTATGAATATACATTTCACAACTTTATTTAATCATATTAAAATGGTATGAAAGCCAAGGAACAAAAAAAATGAACAAAACGATTTTAAAAAACGCTAAACTGACCCGAATGCCACAAGAAACAAGTGATACGCATTTACAAATACAAAATTTACAGAATCAGCGATATAACCGATAATAGTTAAATATACGATGTCCAGAATTACCGAAATGGAACCGAAATCACGAATGGAACCGAAATCATGAATAGAGCAAAAATAAATTTCGATTTGACACATTTCAAGTCCATTCGAAAAATCCGAATTTTTTTCGTTTCGGCTCGGAAAACTTTTCGGATCTGTCGGTTTTCGGGTCCGATCCGATTCGGAAATTCGGCCGAATCCGAAGACACGAATCGGGAAATTTCGTGAAAATTCCGAAATTCCGAAACCCAAAACGCACATCCCTAGTTTAGAGCTGAAATGTATCTGCTTGACCAAACAAACCAGGTCTAAGTATCTCTGCTGGTGGGACCGTTCCAAAATTCCCCACCAGAATCTGGCACAAGGACGACGCCGTTTCACCAGATTGACACTCTACCTGCTTGTGGTTCTGCTGCAGACGATGCAAGATCATGTCATTCGAGATCAGATCATTGATGATCCACACGCGTCAATATTTATAATGTGAATGCCAAATGCAGATATTGCATTGATGTGACTCGGCATCAACGTAACGACGCTAGCATTGCATCAATCTCTACACATCCTTTCTGGCACTCTCAGATGACGTCATCCATTGGGCTTCTTTGATGTGTATATAATATTTCAGTCTATCATGTGTGTACTCTTCATGTTTGTCTTGTTGGCATATTGATCTTGGCTTGTTTGATTGACTATTCTTGATCTCTGGGTCCCTGTGACTCGACTTGGTTTTTCTGACTACCCTTTTGTGTTTGACCTTGTTTTTCCAGTCCAGCCATTTCATAGACCAGTATCTTTTCTTGTGCTCTTGCGTTTCTCTTTCCGTTTTCCTGTACCCTCTGTCCTTTTGCTGTCTATCCGATCACTTCAAGGACCAGTTTTAGGTTGTGCTGTCTGTCCTATTATCTGCATGCTGTGTTATTAGCGACCGTTACACCCTACAGGCCAAAAGGTCCTAGGACACTGGGGTCTCTCTAAATTTGTGAGAAGTTAAAACATAACTTTTACTAATCAAAAGTAAAAAAACACACTAGAGGTGGTAACACAAACATGACAAACAAATATATACAAAGTTGCCCTGTGTATATCCAGCCAAGCTGCGGGAATACCTAGTGGGGTAGGTTTTTCTAAGTAGATAGATAGTATCTAGGAGTTATAGAAGGAAATGGGCCTTCAAGGGTCCGTGGCTATAGGACGGAAAGAGGAAATAGCTGGCTACCTATCATATCCAGGGCCGGCGCTAGCCTAAGGCAGGTCAGGCGACTGCCTGGGGGCGGACCTGCTGGGGGGGTGGAGATTCTCGTTATTTTGGCCACCCAGAATCATGAAACACCTTCTGCAAAGATGCAGAAGGTGCTTCATACCGGTGCTCCCCTGGCTGTAGCCAGCTGCTCTGTCTGTGTGTGTGGGGGGGGAGGGGGGGCTGCAGGGATTAGAAATAACAAACTGCTTGTTTTTGGGTTTTTTTTATCTGCCGCTGTGTGCAGGCAGGGAAGGGGGAAACACATGGTGGTGGGGGTGGAGCTGTGCAGAGAGGCAGAGGAGGGAGCCTAGGAGGGGCGGAGCTCCAAGTGCACCTCTTATGCTACACCAGGAAGGGAGCTGTGGCGTTTTGAATGTGCTGCTTAGCAACTGGCAGCGTCTATTCAGTGGCCCTGTCAGATTCTCAGGGAGGAGGTAAATGCAACACGCACACACACACTCCCGCCCAGCACTCTTCACTCCAAGCCCAGCCAGCACACTCTTCATTCCAAGCCCAGCCAGCACACTCTTCACTCCTCACTCTCAGCCAGCACACTCACTCACTCTCAGCCAGCACACTCACTCACTCTCAGCCAGCACACTCACTCACTCTCAGCCAGCACACACACTCACTCTCAGCCAGCACACACACTCACTCTCAGCCAGCACACACACACTCACTCACTCTCAGCCAGCACACACACTCACTCACTCTCAGCCAGCACACACACACACACACACACTCTCAGCCAGCACTCACTCACTCTCAGCCAGCACACACACCACTCCCAGGCAGCACACACACCACTCCCAGCCAGCTTTCACACTCAGCCAGCACACACCACTCCCAGTCAGCACACATCACTCCCAGCCAGCTTTCACACTCAGCCAGCAAGCACACATACACACTGCTCCCAGCCAGCTCTCCCACACTCTCAGCCAGCACACACATTCACTCTCAGCCTGCAAACACACACACCACTCCCAGCCAGCTCTCCCACACTCTCAGCCAGCACACACATTCACTCTCAGCCAGCACACACACACCACTCCCAGCCAGCTCTCACACACTCTCAGCCAGCACACACATTCACTCCCAGCCAGATCTCACACTCTCAGCCCGCACACCCATCACTTCCAGCCAGCACACACATTCACACCCAGCCAGCAAGCGCGCGCACACACACACACACCAGCCAGCTCTAACACTCCCAGCCAGCACACACACATCACTCCAAGCCATCTTTCACACACATCACTCCCAGCCAGCACACACATCACTCCCAGCCAGCTTGCACACACATCACTCCCAGCCAGCTTGCACACACATCACTCCCAGCCAGCTTGCACACACTCACATGTCACATCTCTCCCAGTCAGCTTTCGCATACATATCACTCACAGCCAGCTCTTGCATAACACATCTCTCACAGCCAGCTTACATACACTCACAGCCACCTCCCACACATCCCTCACACATGCAACACACCAAAGCTAGCTCACACACACTCACAGCCAGCTAACACACATCACAACACTCACATCCAGCTCACACATACAATAAATCATTCAGAGATAGCTCGCACGCTCACACAATCATAGCTGACACTCACATGCATCACTCACAGCTCAAACATACTCGGTCAACTCACTTCACTGCCAGGCCGCTCACACACTCTTAAGCCACAGACAGCACCACACTCAGTCCCATCTCGCACACTGCCACACACTCAATTATTGTCCTATACATGTAGCCCCGCACAGTCATACAACATTCGGCGCACACCTACATGCACATGTCAGCTTATTGGGAGAGGGGGCGGCAAAATGCACCTTCGCTTGTGCACTCAAAATTCCTTGCACCGGCCCTGATCATATCTATAACATAATTGCTAGCAACAGCAGCCTTGGAAGCCCAGAGTGATATATGGTGTAAAGTAAAGATATCTGGGAGTGCTCCCAAATGTGTACATCAGAGATGAACTCCAACTGGTCAGGCTGTGCAGCCTGGGATTAGGAAAGGCAAACAGATCAAAGAAATTTTAAAAGAAGACACTCATAGCTCTACGCGTTTCGCCAAACTGGCGTCATCAGGATCTTAGACAGAGTGACATGCAGCTCAGAAGACAAAGTCTGAGATTCTACAACTATTGAAAGATTATTTAATTGAGTTAGCGCCTCCACTATTACCTCTATTTTCCAACTAAATTATGCCACTTTATTGTTGTTTGTGTAGAAAAAGAGTTTGTACTGATCAATGTCACATTATTTTTTGGAAAAAATGACTAAGTCAACAAAAGATGTCTGAAATCTCTTGCAAATTATCTCATTGTACAAAACGACAAAAATCAATTCTATTGAAAATAATTCTTACATTCTCTTGACTGAAATAATGACACGTCAAATGATTGCATGATTAGTACATTAGTTTATTAATAAATCTAATCACTCTACATCATTTAGCATTTTATTGTCCAAATTAAAGCTATGTACAGTTGTGTTCAAAATTATTCAACCCCCACTGAAATTGAGTGTTTTGGCCAGTTTGACATTGATTTTGATCATTCAGTCATCTTGCTTACAATTAAATCAAAGAGGCACGTGTAGGTCAGACAAATATAACATAACATTTATAATGAAATAACCACAAATGTCTTTCCTGTGCTCACATCATTATCAGTTTTATTCAACCCCCAAGTGACATTCAATCTTAGTACTTAGTACAACATCCTTTTACAGTTATAACAGCTTTTAAACGTGAAGCATAGCTTGACACAAGTGTCTTGCAGCGATCTACGGGTATCTTCGCCCATTCGTCATGGGCAAAAGCCTCCAGTTCAGTCACATACTTAGGCTTGCGCACTGCAACTGCTTTCTTTAAGTCCCACCAGAGGTTCTCAATCGGATTTAAGTCAGGTGACTGCGATGGCCACTCCAAAATGTTCCAGCCTTTAATCTGCAACCATGCTCTAGTGGACTTGGAGGTATGCTTGGGATCATTGTCCTGTTGAAAGGTCCAACGTCTCCCAAGCCTCAGGTTTGTGACGGACTGCATCACATTGTCATCCAATATCTCCTGGTACTGAAGAGAATTCATGGTACCTTGCACACGCTGAAGCTTCCCTGTACCTGCAGAAGCAAAACAGCCCCAAAGCATGATTAACCCCCGCCATTGCTTCACAGTAGGCAAGGTGTTCTTTTCTTCATAGGCCTTGTTCTTCCTCCTCCAAACATAGCGTTGATCCATGGGCCCAAGCAGTTCTAATTTTGTTTCATCAGTCCACAGAACACTATCCAAAACTTCTGTGGTTTGTCCACATGACTTTTGCATACTGCAGTCGACTCTTCTTATTCTTTGGAGACAGCAAGGGGGTGCGCCTGGGAGTTCTGGCATGGAGGCCTTCATTACGCAGTGTGCGCCGTATTGTCTGAGCTGAAACTTCAGTACCCACATCTGACAAATCTTTTCTCAGTTCCTCAGCAGTCACACGGGGACTTTTCTCCACTCTACGCTTCAGGTAGCGCACAGCAGTCGAAGTCAGCATCTTCTTTCTGCCACGACCAGGTAGCATTTCAACAGTGCCCTTTGCCTTGAATTTGCGAATGATGCTTCCTATGGTCTCTCTTGGTATGTTTAACATCTTTGCAATCTTCTTATAGCCATTGCCCTTCCTGTGAAGAGTAATCACCTCTTCTCTTGTCTTCCTGGACCATTCTCTTGACTTCACCATGTTTGTAACCACACCAGTAAATGTCTAGAGGTGCTGAGTATCACAGTCATTTTAAAGCTGCCTAATTGGTGCTAATTATGCTTTATTGCTGCTCCGTGACATCCACAGGTGTTTTCAATACCTGATTGAAAACACTTGAATGAACCTCTGTTCTTCAGAGTGGTAGTCTTTAAGGGGTTGAATAATTGTGTCAATGAAGAATTCACAAAAGAAACATTTACTACTGTTTTACAAAACCAATTGATGTCATTTTAGTTGCATATGGTTCTTTAAAAAGTCCTTGTAGGATTTCATTCTCAATACAATTACAAATGTAAACTAAATTCCCTAAAACCCTCTACAGCATTGGGGGTTGAATAATTTTGAACACAACTGTAGGTTATTATTAGTTGTCCTATTTCTGGACAACATTTGTTTAAGTGTGAGGCATCTTTTTAGTGCTGACTTATCATTAGTTTTTTTCATTTATTTAGCACCTGTTAGTGAAAGATGCCCAATATCATGAAGTACCCACCATGAGTTTGTGCATCCAGTCATCATGGCATTCACAGCAGATGTCGAGCCTCTGCAAAGCTCATGGCCCTTGTAGCAATGTTTTTTCTGGCCATTCTTCCCATTAGGGATCTGATTATACGAAGATAAAATGTGACTTATTGTAGTTTAGGAGAGTTTCCTCCCAGGTTGGGAGAGGACCATCGTGGACATAATGACATCTACTGAGTCTGACCCATAGATTTTAGGAAGCTATAGAAAGCAAAATTTGGAAATTTGACTCTAATGAGCAAAGAATAACAGAGTCTTGGCTCTGTCACCTGTGACAGAGTGATTAGGAGCAGGGTAGTAGACCATTGAGAATTGAGAATTAAGGCCTTTGAACTATGCTGCTGGAGAAGACTACTGCAAGTCCCGTGGACTGCAAAGCGATCAAACTGGTCAGTCCCAGAGGAGATTAATCCTGACTGCTGTTTAGAAGACCAGATCCTGAAGATGGAACTCATATATTTTGGTCACCTAATGAGAAAGAAGGACTCACTGGAGAAGAGTCTAATGTTGGGAAAGATTGAGAGCAAAAGAAGAAGGGGAGGACAGAGAATGAGGTGGCTGGATGGAGTCACTGAAGCAGTGGGCGTGAGCTTAAATGGACTCCTGAAGATGGTAGAGGACAGGAAGGCCTGGAGAAACGTCCATGGGGTCGCGATGGGTAGGACATGACTTTGCAACTAATATCAACAAAAAGTAGGTTATAGGCTTAT
Source organism: Leptobrachium leishanense (assembly GCA_009667805.1). NCBI lineage: Eukaryota > Metazoa > Chordata > Amphibia > Anura > Megophryidae > Leptobrachium > Leptobrachium leishanense. Next base: position 285,627,325 of record CM019067.1, on the reverse strand, counting down.
TACCAGGTAGAAGGAAAAAGCCCTTTTCCCCCCTATAGGGTTAATTGTCAGCTGGCTCCTGATTAAGTCTGCCCTGCCCTTATAGGAGTTGTGGTTCTCTCTGAGAGGGGCAGTCTTGGTGCTGGGTGCAGCAGGGAAGGAAGATAAATCCTGAAGCCAAAGGATAGTGCATTTTATGTTTGCTTATTGGTAAGCAGTTTAGCCGCCCAATAGTATAGTCAGGAATACTAAATGTTTAGTTAGGCTCCGTATAAGAAGTAGGCGTTTCATTTACATTTGTTTTATTTTCCTATTACATAGTGTATCCTGCAAGTACCATGTCTGCATAATAAAGAAAAACGCGACGCACTGATCCCTATTTCCAGTGGCTATACCATACACCTAAGCTCATAGTTAATACTGTGACCCTTCATTAATCACTAGTATATTTTAGGTTTGCTCATTATATACAGATTTTTCTCAGTTTAAATAATTGCATTATTAAAATTTTAGGTTTCAAACATAAAATAATAATGATAACAAACTAAGTTCAAGCCTTAATCAGCTCATTTTACAATATAAGATAAAGTATACTATTACTAAAAATTGTGGTTAATCTATCATCCCTTCTGCATTTTTGTAACGGAAAAAAAAAACAACATAAATGAAATATTGAAGAAAATTATAGTAAATAATTCAAAATAGCACCGTTTCTTTCCCAAGCAAAAATAAATTAAAATAGATTTCAGTATCTCTATTATATGAAAGCCCAAGCAATTACACGCATAGACAACCCTAATAATTTGTTTATATAAAGATAGGATGATGTACAGTCACCAACTTTGGTACCAGTTTGCAGCATCAAAGTGTATTATATTTTTGTTTTTTTATAATTGGTCTAGGAAATGAATGTATGGGGTTCATCTCTTTTGGTAAGAACACCGTTCTTAATAAAGATCTCAATTCGATCCATATGGAAAAGGAAGAACATTTTACCATTATCCATGTGGTGGTGTGTCGTGAAGGATCCTAAATTGTAAAATATGTTTTCTAGAAGCAGTGAGAACTAAACAATTCAGTTTTGTTGAGTTTGTGTCTTTGAGGAATCACATAGATGGACTTTATCAACAAAACAGACAAATAATCTCTCCCCAAATCCCAAAACCCTGTATGTTAGCTAATGTTAATTTCACCAACTAAAATATGACTAAAGCTAAATGGCATTTTAGTCAAAGGGCTACAGTATGACTAAAACTGGACTCTCTCTAACATTTTTGTCTAACGTTTATCAATCTACGAAAATGCCAATAGATTTTTAGACATTGTAACTTATGCAGGTCTATTCAGTAAAGGGTGAAACTCGAGAGAATTGTCAGGAGAAGAGAAAAATCTAGGTCAAAATAGCCAAACCAAAAATATCTCCCCATTTATCTCACTTTCTAAATCGGCTACTTGGTCTTGATTGTTCTCTTCTCCTGACAGTTCTGCTGAGTTTCACCTTTAGTGAATAGACCTGATAGTCTAGTTTTAGTTGACCGCGTTTTTTCAGTAACAACAGGTCTATTCACTAAAGGTGAAACTCAGGAGAATTGGCAGAACTGGAATATCTAGACCAAATAGCTGATTTGGAAGGTGAGATAAATGGGAGAATTTTTCTGGTTTGGCTATTTTGACCTAGATTTTTCTCTTCTCCTGACAATTCTCCTGAGTTTCACCTTTAAGTGTCTTTGTGTCTGATGAAAATTATTAGTCTACTGGATCAACACTGATGTCAGCAGAAGACCTTTAGCAATGACACAGATTTGCCCTGGTCTGTCCCCACTTCAGACCACAATCAGAATTAAAATGAAGGGAAAAAAATGTGATATTTTCAACTGCATTTCTTGAAAAGAAGCTGTTTTGCATTAGTTTGAGGAGTTTAACTCCTTCACTGCAGATCTAGTTCACCTCTGTGTGCTGAACGCATTTTACCATTTTGTGTGCATCATGTTTAAACGTGATTTGAAGTCATGTTTTACTGTAGAACCCAGACAAATTACATATCCTTATTTTCACAGGCTCGGCAGATTCAAAATATATCCTTATTATATGTATACACCATGTCCTGTCAGAATGCTATAACAAAAAAATGTAAAAATAATTTATATTTACATTCAGATTTCAATCACTTACAGCTTCTAAAATATTTTTTTTCACAATTTATCATCCAAACTCAAAGGTCATCTAAACCTTTTTGGTTACATATATTCTAGGGGGCACTTTGTTACCAAAAAATAGAAATGGGAACCTGTTACTGCATTTTTCTGAAAAAAATACGCAATTTTAACTGAAAAAAAACAACTACACTTTTCGCTTTTATTTTGCCACATGGTGTTTTGGGAATAGTATGACTATGTATAAAACACTGCACCTTGCTCGCTGCATGGGAAATGAGAAGGTGAATAATGGCAGTGGTATTGCTCATTTTATACGTGACAAATGGACAATGCCATTGCTTTGAAACAAAATATAAATAAATATTTATTGTGGTGAAGCAGCTTGTGTTTTATATGGACCAATGTGTAATAACGCTTTGCGCCATCACCTCCACATTTGGTCTCAAATGGGATATGAGAAGGTGAGTTTATTGCTACTTATACACTAGAGCAACTCTATTTTGCTTTAGTTTTTAAACTATGTATGGATCATACAGTTGCTACTTTTTTATTGAGCTATATCTTTCTTATGATATCAAGGGATATAAAACAAAGGGCATGCAGAGCTGGGGGCCCATTGGACTATTATGATTTTAATTTCCTAGGTTTATTAGCATTTTTAATTTTGTACCTGACATGTCATGTTCTCTAAATTCTGGAGCCTTTCACCAGATCAGGGAAGCTGGGGGGGGGGCTCCAGATCAGGGAAGCTGGGGGGGGGCACTCCTCACATCCAGACCCCTTTAAACCTATAAAGTGGTCAGGATGATTAGAGAGTCCCTTTAATGCACCAAAAAGGAAATTTTGTTCCCCTCAGCTTAGGAACCAGATGAATAAGTAAGTCTTACTATAGAAAAATCCAAATCAATTGATACACGGTTCATAATAATGCTTTTATTTTGACTAAAAAGTGGTCATCTTTAATAAAAATTTATTTCAGATGCGCTTTCATTAGCATTTTTGTAGGAAACTTTGTTGTTCTCAAAAATATTTTTACATGAATTACATCAGTTATATAATGCAGATATAAAAATATAAAAATGTCTCCAGAAACTACTTTTTTTGCATAGAATTACGCCAGACACTTCGGGATCTATTCCATAGTTGATGTCAATGTACCATCTCAATATGTAATTGTTAGCGCTAGTATTAGTAAGTTTAATGTCTGGCATTGATATTCCAATCTTGACACTAAACTGGGGTGAAAATGTTTTGCGACTCGCAGCTTGCACGAGCTTGCTGTACTTTGCGTCTCCTATACCTAACACGGGGAGCGGAATCTAGTTTTACAAAGTGCTGGTGCATTTTACCATCAGGACGCAAAATGAAAACTCTAAACACCCCTTAAAAGCAGGTGTTGAATGATTCTGCAAATGCAAAATCATTTAACATGCTCTAACCCCCCTTTAAATCCCATACTCCCCTCTCACCCTGCGGTAAAAAAGGTGGCTCGATCGACTGCTTCTTCTCCCCGGGAGCAGAGTGAGACTGGGAACAAAAAGTTCCTAGTCTCCCTCAACGATCACGCCACGGCGCTGTGTGATCTGGCTAGAGTGAGCTTGCGCCGGGAAGCGCAAGCCTCTATGGAGTCCTATGAACTCCAGGAGCTGATACTCGCAGTGGCGCGGAAGCGCTACTCCGGGTATCAGGGAGGTTAGGACTGTATTCTGGGGCGAGATGCTGAGATAGCACTTTCCCAGGAATACAATGTTAACATGGAGACGGTAAGGGAAAATCTGCAAGCGCGCATTATCCTGCTTATCATCTCCATGTTAGCTATGGCATGGGGCTCTTCTTTTTCCATAGCACTTCTTTCTATAAATAAAAAATCTTCAACAGAATGTGGATTGTATTTTATTATATTTATTTATTGTAACTATGTTATTATACCTAGTTTTCAATTTTCAAAAACTTTGAAATAAAAGCAAAAAAGGGTAAAAAAATGGAAATTCAAGCACAATTTTTTACATTATGTCATCTGTGTCAATCTCAGTCTCACTATCGACGTCTATCAGTTTTACATATACGTAAAACTCTTGTCACAACTTAAAAAGGTGAATCACCACAGCTATTATCCTTTACGTTTTCAGAGAAGTGGGGGCATTTTCTGTCAGTGATCATTTAGTAGTAAAAAACAATTCAGTAGCTGAGTCACAGACCCCAATTCATGGTATTATGAAGACAGCTTCCTCTTTGAACTCCCTTGAAATAAACATCCTGTGCAGGTACAGGAAAAAAATAGATTATCTTGCATAGTTAGTTTTTTTATGATTATTCACTAAACAGTGTATTGTGGTGAAGTAATAGGTCACCATGATGATTTCTCTCCTAGTCAGCCATCCTTCCCAATATTTTTCTGAATAATTCTCAACACCTATTGACATTATTTATTTTTATGTTTTTGTTTATTGTCTAAGGCTAGGGTCAGAGTGGGGCAGTCGGAACGCGCGTGCAGGCGCACTAAATCACGGCGGCAGTAGCAGCACATAACGGCCAATGACGGCCAATATACGCAGTACGTGCGTACAAAAGTGCGCCGACACCACGCAACCGGCAAATGAACGCATTTTTCTCAGAACGTGAAACCGCTGCTACAGACGTACAGAGTGCGCTGCGGCCGCATGGCAGCGTGTGTGCGTGATTAGGAGACGTCAGACGCTGCTAGTGTGCGGCCAACATAACGTTCAAACAGCCGGATTTCCCTAGAATTGCGTTGGTGAGTACCTGCGACTGTGCGACTGTGGTCGTCTGACCACTTAAGCGTATTCCGTGAAAAAATGCGTGCGCACGCATCGACGTACATTTTGACGGTGGCCGCAGAAAATGCGCTCATCTGTCCCTAGCCTTACTGGTGCTTACACATTGCACGGCAGAAAAAATATATATTTTGGTTCTGGGAAAAAAAGGTAAATTCTGATTATGAAATCACTTTTCATGTACTATTTCTGCTTAGGGTTAGAGTTAGTATTAGTGTTAGAGTTACTATTTCTGCTTGTTTTAGGAGTGGGGATACAGTTAGTAACCCTGAGTCTAAGACTGTTTCTTTTTTAAAAGAGTGGGGTTAAGGTTAGGGTTAGTATTAGGCTCATAGTTACTATTTCTGTTTGCTTTAAGAGTTGGGTTAAGGTTAGGGTTAGAATTAGGCTTAGGGATACTATTTCTGTTAGTTTTAAGAGTGGTGTTAAGTTTAGGGTTAGTATTAGGCTCAGGTTTGCTATTTCCGTTTGTGTGAAGAGTATGATTAAGGTTAGGGTTAGTAGTATTAGGCTTAGGGTTACTAATTCCATTTGTTTTAACAGAGGTGTTACGTTTAGGGTTAGTATTAGGCTCAGGGTTACTATTTCTGTTTGTTTTTAGAGTGAGGTTAAGGTTAGGGTTAGTATTAGGCTTAGGGTTACTATTTCCATTTGTTTTAACAGAGGGGTTAAGGTTAGGGTTAGTATTAGGCTTAGGGTTACTATTTCTATTTGTTTTAACAGAGGGGTTAAGGTTAGGGTTAGTATTAGGGTTACTATTTCTGCTTGTTTTAAGAGTGGGGTTAAGGTTAGGGTTAGTATTAGGCTCAGGGTTACTATTTCTGTTTGATTGGGTTAAGGTTAGTTTGGGTTAAGGTTAGTATCAGGCTTAAGGTTACTGGAGTGCGTAGCCTATTACATTAGGGTGTGCACCAGTGGAACATTTTGTAATTGAAAACCCTTGCTTAGAAAATTTTGAACAAAATGTGCATTTTTTATAGGAAATCAGAGATACGTCAGTTTTTAATGGTATTCCTCATGAACTAGATAAGGGGTGTCTAAAATGTCAATGCAAGAGCTGATAGCGGACCTCTTCACCCAACAGTAGGGCACACCAGGCAAACCCACCTATGCTGGGGGTTACTATTTCTGTTTGTTTTAAGAGTGGGTTTATGTTTAGGGTTAGTAGTAATAGGCTTAGGAGAGTGGGTTTATGCTTAGGGTTATTATTAGGCTTAGGATTACTACTTAAGTTTATTTTAAGAGTGGGTTTATGTTTAGGGTTAGTATTTCTGTTTGTTTCAGGAGTCGGGTAAGGGTTAAAGACTTTGCATTGCAGTGAGAGCAAAGTTTGTTCTGAATCGTTACGAATGTATTCAAATTGATTCAGTTAAATTAATTTTGACTGTGCTTTTGCTAGGTGCTCTGGAATTTCGGATTCTTCTAAAATTCCAAATTGCATAACTTCACCCAAATTTAAATTTGTACCAAATAGAAAAACGCATGTTGTCTAGTGGTGCTTCTAATTACAGGATATAAAGATCAACAATACCATAGAGAAAAGATAATGCCATAGAGATACTTAAAGTGGATATTTAGTTACAATATAATATTATTATTATTATTATAGTATAAGATTATAATATGTTATAATTTTCTATTATTAAGAAATAGAAGTTATTAACTCGTTCCCATTGCAGTCTTCTGTGCCTGTTTCATTCCAGCCTACCCATCTAGATTGTCAGTTCTACTCACTAAAGGTGAAACTCAGGAGAATTGGCAGGAGAAGAGAACCATCTAGACCAAATAGCCGATTTGGAAAGTGAGATAAATAGGAGAATTTGTCTGGTTTGTCTTCTTTGACCTAGAATTTTCACTTCTGCCAATTCTCCTGAGTCTCACCGTTAGCGGATAGACCAGTGTAAGTTTCCAGGAGAAAAGCGCCCTCTATTCCTACTGTACAGGTTGAACTATATTTTTCCAATTATAGCCTTGTACAGCACTGCAAAATATGTTGGCGCTTTATAAATAAAGTATAATAATAATCTATCCAAGCTGTAATTTAAACATGTAGGCTGTTTTTAACAAAGAAGTGGTCATTTTGGAATTACGTTTCCAAAATGATCAAGTTCCAAACTGTCATGGGGAACTACATGAAAACAAGGCTTCGGAGAGCATATGAAGCAATTAGTGAGTATTTTGCAGGTTTTCATGATAGAAAAATGAACAGATTTGATAAACACAAGGTATGGGTATTTTTAGAATGTATATTATGATAAATAGAAAGATTTTAGTTTTCAGTTTCCAAATATGGACAGTTTATAAAACTCTACATGAGCACTTTTAGTGAGACAAAGAACTGTACTTTTTTTTTTTAATAAATAGTCAAAGCATTACCGAAATGACAGGAAAATATATATATATATATTTTCAAACTGCATATTCAATTACAGTGAGAAACAAGGGGGGTGTTTGTGAGGGTCCTGAGAACGAGCAACAGCACTAAGGCCTGCTCTACGGTGGGTGCCCGCTCAGGTCTCACAAACAAGGTTTTAGCTTGATTGTGCCATTACAGGGATGAATTTTCCATATGCAAATCAACCTGCTCTCACCCAGAAAGGGTGGCCAGTGCTGATTGCCAAGGACGTCATCCCTGCACGAGAGGTGCAGCAACCCCCGACGATCGTTTCGGCCTTATTGGGCCTCGTCAGGAGGGCTGAGCGCGTCCATAGCAGCCAAGTGGTTAAACGTGATGATCCGTATACTTTCCTTATGGGTTAAGATTAGAGTTAGGGTAAGGATTAGTTATTAGGTTAGGATTACTGTTAGGGTTTATTTTCGGGTTAGTATTTATGGACTAGGTTTAAGGATAGATTATTTTTAAAATAATAAATAAGATCGAAATACTTGAAATACCTACTATTGTTTCTGAAGATATTTAATGGGACACTCTATGCAGTCCCCATTGTAATTTGGAGTGGTCGCTGTGCCCTGATCACCTGATCATCCTCACCCCTTTCAGGTAGTGAGGGGAGGTTCTTCCAGGGTTGAGCAAAGGCTGACCTGAGCTACAGGGATGGGACCAGGAAGTGGGAACCAATTTGGTACCCACTATCTTCCCTCCCAGCCATTTGGTGATGTGGATGTTCTCTGGAGTGTCCGGGTTACTGCTAACACATGGCTTCCTCCATTTACCTTCCCCGTAAGGTAGCAACATTCTTTTTATACTAGTTTCCTTTTTGCCCCATAATTTCTTGATGCGGGGTAAGCCTGGAATAATATTGGACCATGCGTGCGTCAGTTTACAATGCAAATTACAGTTGAATTGGAAAACAACTTTATTCTAACCTGTGATTTTATTCATGCGCCTATTAATGACTTTTTTGTAGGATTTACTATTTGCCACCTGAAAATGGCGCCAATCTCATTGTAAATCACTTTAGAAGTTCTAATGGGTGTGAATGATTATCACAGGCAAAACCCCCTTCCTACTACTATTTAATACCTTACAACAAAGAGTAATATTATTAATTTTATTATTATTAATAATAATAATAAATAATTACCACCATCATTGGTCATCCTCAAATTTAAAGGGCTTCAACAGATCCCTTTGATACTTTAAATGGTAGGCAAATAGAAAGCGAAAGTATTGTTGCATAAAGTCAGGAAACATGATGGATCTCGCACACCGATTAACCTCCTCTATAATATTTCACTCTAATTTTCCATTCAGTCAGGAACATATAATAATTCCCCAGATATTAATTTAATTAATTATTTGGTTATAAAAAGTATTATTCAATAGAGTCCTATGAACATGTAAGTAAAAATTAGACTTGCTCACGGGCATTTATTTAGTTTCATTTCGGATCATTTTGTTGCTTTTTTTTTTCTTCGAGTCGTTCGGTGTGTTACCACGATTCGTATTTTCAGACCGATCCGAAATTTCAGACGGTCTGTTTTCATTTTCAGTTTTTCATTATTCATTCGAATTTCAGTGCTGATCTGAAAATTCAGTATTTCGTCTTCGGGTCCTTTTGTTTTTTCATTTTTTATTGTTAATTTGTATTTGGGGTTGATTTGTATTTCGTTTTTATTAGTTATCGGAATGTAAAACGGATTAATTACTTAGATTAGGGGAGAAAAAAAATATACGTAATCCCACTGTCCTTGCTGCTGAATTATATTTCAATACCAAGTACAGAAGCCAGCCCGTACTACAATAAAATGAAAATACCCGCAAGTACTAAAATAAAATACCAGCCGGTACTATAATAAAATGAAAATACCAGCCATACTAAAATAAAATGCAGCCGGTACAAATTAAAAATACCTGCTGGTACTGCAATAAAAATAACAGCCAGTGATAAAATAAAAATAAAATACATCCGGTACCAAAATAATCCTATAGGTTTCAATGTAAAAAACATTCCCCGTGTTTATTAAATATTTATTCAACTATTTAATCTTTTCACTTGCAGCAAAAAGTCTCTTTATTTATTTTTTAGGCTGGTGTCAGACGAGCGTAGTGTTCACGTCCGTGATTGCGCCTAAAAGTACGTCCGTGATAGCATGAAAGAAAGTCCATTGGAGCCTGACACATGAAGTACGTCCGCACTGAACTGCGGACGCACAACGGCCGCGGCAAACGGACGCAGGTTAGGCAAGAACGTAATACTGCTAGAACGGACGTGCGGAGTGCGCTGCGTCCACAACGTCTGCATAGCTTTGTGTGTGAGTGATGGAGCATGGTCAGACGGACTGCATTTATACGTCCAGCATTTTTGACGGACAGAATGTTTTTTCATTGTAATTTATTTTCCCCTCCTACATCCGTCAAAAATAACTTCAGTGAAAAAACGGACTGTGTGACCACTACTGCGTCATCCGTACTGACGATGTCCGTACTGCACGAACGTACAGCCCGTAGAAATCACGCTCGTCTGACCCCAGCCTTAGGCATTTTTTAGGCATTTTTGGGGATTTTTTGGTGAAATTTGATGTTTCTTCAATTATTTTAACAAGGCTTTTTTTCTTTGCTGCACACAGTTGTAGTATTTTCTTTCAGTCTGGCTGCGTTCAGCAATGAATACTATGTTTCAACACCGTAGATAGCTCAGGAGTCCCGTGGGGCTGAATCAGTACCATGGATAGTAATCACATAAGTTTCAATGTAAAAAAAGATTCCCCATTTCTATTAACTATTTATTCAACCATTTATTTTTTCACTTGCAGCAAAAAGTATCTTTATTTATTTTTATGGATTTTTTGGTGAAGTTTTATGTTTCCTAATCTATTTTAAATCAACAAGGCTTGTTTTTCTTTGCTGAACGCAGTTCTGTTATTTTCTTTCAGTCTGTCTGCGTTCGTCAATGAATACTATCAGGTCTATTCAAAGAAACGTGAAACTCTGGAGAATGACTGGAGAAGTGAAAATTTTAGGTCAAAATAGCCAAACCAGAAAAATTCTCCAATTATCTCACTTTCCAAATCGGCTATTTGGTCTAGATTGTTCTCTTCTCCTGCCAGTTCTCCTGACCTTTCTTTGACTAGACCTGTATGTTTCAGCACCATAGATAGCTCCAGAGCCCCGCGGGGCTACTGTCCTTGGTTCTGAATCAGCACCATGGATATAAACGGTTGAATAAATATTTAATAAAAATGGGGAATAATTTTTACATTGAAAACTATGTGAAAAAATGCCTCTTTGCTTTAAAATAAATTAGGAAACATAACATGTAACCAAGAAATCCTGAAATATGCCTATAAAATCCTAAAAAATAAAGAGACCTTTTGCTGCAAGTTAAAAATATTAACAGTTGAATATATATTTAATAAAAATATGGATTTTTTCCCCATTGAAACCTATAAGATTAAACCTGATTAAACCTGTCGAACGAACCACCGAAAATCATTGTTAGAAATTAGGGTTCGAATTTCCAACCCTAATTTCTAACCTTAGCATCTAACACTAATTTCTAACCCTGATTTTTGTTCTGTTCATTTTTTATTTCAGATCATTTAGTTCCGCTTTTTTCTTTTTTTTTGTTTCAGATGATTTTCGGATCATTTTTCGTTTCGTTTTTTTTTCGTTATGCTTCTGCGATTCATATTTTTGGATGGGCGATTTTCATATTTCGGAAATACTTCTGAAATACGAATCGTGTTATTTTCGTCCAAATTTGTATTCGGAACGAAACAAAATGCACATGTCTAGTAAAAATCTGTAACTGTGACCATCACTGCTAGTAGCTATTCGCAGTAGTACTTTACATAGAAAAGCTGGATTCACAAACAGGTCGATTCACTCGGGAGTAAAGGCAGGAGAAGAGAACAATTTAGACCAAAAAGCCAATTTGGAAAGTGTGATAAATGGGAGACTTTTTTGTGGTTTGGCTGTTTTGACCTAGAATTCACTTTTGCCAATTCTCCAGTTTCACCTTTAGGCTGGGTTCACACCTGGGCGTAGCGCTGCGTCGCGCAATGCGTGCGTTTTTTTTACGCACGTTGCAGCGCATTCGCGGCTATGATATGGCCGCGAACGCGCTGCTGTATGCCCGAAAAGGAGCTCCCGGACTTCTTTTTGCGACGGCCGTTTTAAAGCGCGTTCCTGCGCGCTGTAAAACGCTTAGGTCTGAATGGGTCCCATAGCAAAGCATGGGATTTCCCCGTTCCTGCGTTTTAAAGCGTGCACGAACGCGCGTTAAAACGGCTAGGTGTGAACGGGGCCTTAGTGAATAAAACTGACAGATTCCGTCAACTCATAATATGAACTGAAAGGCAAATCAGCGAATATAAAATCATATGTTGTAATGATATCACCCTGTAAAACTTAGTGGCCAGAGAGGGCATAGTGGGAAAAAAACCCACAAGATATGTGACATAAGAATCAGACATCTCATTCTCTTCTTTTTAGGAAATCAGGTAAAAATATTGTTTTATAGAAGTATAGGTACTTTTTTAGAATAAGGTTCAATCACATCTAACTCCTCCCAACTCTTTTTTATAACATAAATATTTGAGAATGGTGTTTAAATTTCTAAAGTGAGTCATCGTCAAAACATTCCATCCTTACATAGGGCTTTCTATCACCTAGAACATTTCCAGATATTACGATATTAAAACTCAAAAAAACCTTTGAAATCACTTCCCCTTAACAGTCAAACTTTTACTGTTGCCTTTCTTGTATCAAAATGATGTGCATAATAGTATGCCTCTGTGATCTCAAAGAGGTTAACACTGTTCCTATTTACGTGCAATGTTGCATAAATAAAATTGTGACGTGCAAGTGAACTGATTACATAGTGTCACTTTCATTCTGACTTTTAATCTCAAACTGGAAAGCAAAATATGATGTGGGAGTTTACATGAAATTTTTGGTTCGGATTCAAGGTGAGGTTAGCTGATTGCTTCATCAGGTTTGTTCGTTTATTGCCGACAATATTGACCACATGCTGATTCACAACAGCACTTAAAGAACTAAAATGATATGTTTTATTTTGTAATAAAAATACTTGGTATGATTTTAAGGTTTTGCTTATCTTTTGGTTTGGGACAGTATATAATCTCCCAAGGCAGGAAGGTAGACTGTGGAATTGTCTTCATCATGACACCTTGGTTTGCAAGTGATTTTTTTGATTTTATATTCTGGAAATCCAATTTCTCACAGTTTTAGGCTAGTGTCAGATGAACGCAGTCATCACGTCGGTGTTGCCGCACAGTTTAACGTGCACGCACCACGCAGGTGGCAACGGAAGCCATTTAGGCCTCGACGTAAAAGCGCTACGACGGACGCCCAGATTGCACCGCGTCCACGTAGCGGCCTGTGTGCTTGATGACACGACGTCAGACGTAGCGCATTTGCGACGTCCATCACGTTGACGCTCAAAAGTTTTTTTGGTCTGGCTGACTGTACCTGTCTTTTAATTTTAATTAATTTTGATACCTAAGTTTCCCTTTTATTTCTACATCCATTAAAAAAAAACGGACCTTGTTGTGTGTACAGTATCTTCGTACGTACGTATGTCCGATGTGCACGCACGCAGAGTGCACTCAGACTGCGTTCATCTGACATTAGCCTTAGTTTCCAGGAATAGCACAATATATCACATGTCATTCTTTCATAAAAGTTTGTAAATTTTTGTTAAAGGGACACTACCACCAACAATTGAAATGTGTTTCTTTTATATTGCTAATATCATTAATGTATATCAGAAAAGAAGAACTTTTGCCTCAAGGACAATATCATTAATGTACTTTGTTTTTCTCATGTAAGTGAAGTTATGATTTATATCAGTGGTTCCCAAACTGCGGTCCTCAAGTACCCCCAACAGGTCAGGTTTTCCAGATCTCTGAAGAACTCAGATTTGCTGCTCAGTGATTGCAGGATTCAGACTGCATTTCCCCAAGGTGATCCTTAAATCCTGGCCTGTTAGGGGGACCTGAGGACCGCGGTTGGGGACCATTGATTTATATAATTGGTGTTGTAAACTGCTGTGGATTTGCTTAACCTTTTCACTACAAAGCCCTTTTTGTTCAAAAACGTTTTATGAGGGGGATGAATATCAGAATGGTCATAAAGATCAATGATGAGATATTGCAGATCGAACTTACCAAGTTACAGCACTTGGAGCCTCCATGTTCGCACGCTGTAGGCCTTGCTAGAAGAGAGCCATCATGCAACAATGTGTGATTAGCCCTCAGCAGTGTTGCTATCCTGCCTGAAATCAGGTACATTCAGTAGGCAGTCCTGTGGGACGTCTCCTCTACTCACAGCTATCATGCACTCCAGCGTCACGCCACCAGCAAGTGATCATACAATTTTGAAAGGGAATAACTTCAATATATACTGTATATTACATGTGCAAGGTTTTTGCTAACACATATACACTCACAGACCACTTTATTAGGTTGTCAGGATCGGTAGTGGAGACTAGAGGTGGGTGTGTAGGAACCCAAGATGCAGTGCGGTAGACTGGGGGCCCAATGCGAGGTACCGTTTAGGGGAGATCCAAGAGACGTGGTCATTGAAGCAGTTCTGAGGTCGGGGCTGGCAGAAAGCGGGGAGAGTCCAAAACAAGCAAAAGGGTCAAAAAGACAGGAACCAGCACTTAGTACTTGGCACAATAACCACAGGTAAGCACAGAACGTCTGAGCACTCAGGAAGTGGCTTGAGGGGTTTAAATAGGGTGCCCAGGCTTTGGCCACACCCCTTCCACGCCTGCTTGGTCTTCCCTCCTGAGTCTAGTGGCGTTCTGCTCCTTAACACTCCTCCCCCCGATCAGCTGGCTTTGGGCCGCCACTCCCTGGGACCCACCATGCCCACCGCTGATGTCAGACGCCAGCGGAGCTGAGGGCCGGGCTGGTGCCGCTGCAAGCTGCAGCCCATGGTGTGCCCAGGAAAGTTGGTGGATTTGGGTGCTGCCTCGGGTCCTGGAGGCCAGGTCGGACGCCATGCTGGAGGGGTGAGTAGGAGGCGCCGGCCTGGCGGGTTTTACTCCTGACATAGGTACACCTTGCTCGTACTGGGTTGGACCCACTTTTGTCTTTAAAACTGCCTTACTTCTTCATGGAAGAGATTCAACAAGGTGTTGGAAACATTCCTCAGAGATTTTGGTCCATATTGACATGATAGCATCACGCAGTTGCTGCAAATTTGTCGGCTGCACATCCATGATGCAAATCTCCCGTTCCACCACATCCCAAAGGGGATCTATTAGATTGTGATCTGGTGACTGTGGAGGACGCAGAAGTACAGTGAATTCATTGTCATGTTCGAGGAAGCCGTTTGAGATGATTCAAGCTTTGTGACATGGTGCATTACCCTGCTGGAAGTAACCATCAGAAGATGAGTACACTGTGGTCACAAAGGGATGGACATGGTCAGCAACAATACTCATGTAGGCCGTGGCATTTAAACAAAGCTCAATTAGTACTAAGGGGCCCAAAGTGTGTCAAGAAAATATCCCCCTTACCATTACACCACCACCAGCCTGAACTGTTGATACAAGCAGGATGGATGTCGAAGCTGAAATCAATACTCATCAAACCAGGCAACATTTTTCCAATCTTTTATTGTCCAATTTTGGTGAGCTTGTGTGATTTGTAACCTCAGTTTCCTTTTCTTAGCCGATAAGAGTGGCACCTGGTGCGGTCTGCTGCTGCTGTAGCCCATCTGCTTAAGGGTTTGATGTGTTGTGCGTTCAGAGATGGTATTCTGCATACCTTAGATGTAACGAGTGGCTATTTGTGTTACTGTTGCCTTTCTATCATCTCGAACCAGTCTGTCCACTCTCCTCTGACATCAACAAGGCATTTTGGTCCACACAACTGCCAGTCACTGGATAGTTTCTCTTTTATGGACCATTCTCTGAAAAACCCTAGAGATGGTTGTGCCTGAAAATCCCAGTAGATCAGCAGTTTAGGAAATACTCAGACCAGCCTGTCTGGCACCAACAACCATGCCACGTTCATAGTCACTTAAATCCCCTTTCTTCCCCATTCTGATGCTCGGTTTAAGCTTCAGCAAGTTGTCTTCACCACGTCTTCATGCCTAAATGCATTGAGTTGCTGCTATGTGGTTGGCTAATTAGCAATTTGTGTTAAAAAGCAATTGGACAGGTGTACCTAATAAAGTGTCCGGTGAGTGTATAAGGATTGATTACCTGTTAAATCTAGGGATGTGCATGGCTGAAAAATTCATTTTGTTTAGTTTTGTTTCGTTACATTATTAAATAATTTTGTTTTCGGAATTTCATAACTAATTTTGTTTCATATTTCATTTTGTTTTGTTTTTCATATCGATTTTGTATCGATTCGAATTTCATATATCAGTTTGATAGTTGATATCAATTTGATAGTTCATTTCAAATTCGATAGTTGAGATCAGTTTTTCAAATTTTTCTTTTATGATGATGACACAGCGTAAAATGAAATAAATTTGTTAGATACCATTTCGTTTCATTTTGAATTCGTATCTTATCGATTCGTTATTCGGAAGTACTTCCGAACTACGAATTATCAAATTTCGTTACAAATTCCGAATTTTTCCAAAACGAATGCACATCTCTAGTTAAATGAGCCCAACATATTTTTCATGGCATGTGCCCTTTAAGTAGTGTAGCTGCAATGATAGACATTAGGGAAGTAGGTGCGGTGGCCATCTGCCATAACAGGATGCAGCTTACCACGGATGTATTTTTCCACGTTAATATCTATGCGATAAGGGTAACGTGGAGTGCCTTCAGATATGTGCTATTAATCATTATGCAGAAGACCACCCCCTGTATACTACCTGGATAACACAGAAAATGTACTAAACATATTGGGGTATTATGTTTTGGGGGTAAATAAGCAAATAGTTTGTTTGCCGGTTAATTATGAGTGTATAAAAGCATTTAGGCATTTAATAGCTGTGAGCATATACACCTAGTACTCAATTACTAACAGGGTTATTCAAAGAGATCCGAATGGCTGGAGAAAGGTAACTGAACGCTGAAAATCAACGTTCGGTTACCTTTCTTGGCCATTCGGCTATTCAGAGAGCAGGCAATACGCCAAATCCTGGCGAATTGCCTGCACATTCGGTGCCTGTTCGGTGCCTGTTCGAGGGCAGTGAAATCCCCATAAAAAAAGCACTGCTTCGGCTATTCAGAGAACACAAACCAGCAGTGAAAGGTTCCCGAAATGCCCTGCCATTCGGTGGTTTCATTTGACAGGTTTATTCAAGAGAATCCCATAGGCTTCAATATTAAAAATATTCCCGTTTTAATTAAATATCTAATAAACCGTTCATTATAAAATTCTATAGTAAAGAGTCTCTTTATTTATAGACTTTTTAGGATATTTTAAGCATTTTTCTGGATTCTTTTTTTTAAAACAGTCCGATTTTTTTTTTTTAACTTTAC
Organism: Leptobrachium leishanense; assembly: GCA_009667805.1. Classification (NCBI taxonomy): domain Eukaryota; kingdom Metazoa; phylum Chordata; class Amphibia; order Anura; family Megophryidae; genus Leptobrachium; species Leptobrachium leishanense. The sequence goes on along the minus strand of CM019067.1, from coordinate 285,610,507 downwards.
TTATTTTTTCTGTAACAGCCCTTTTTATTATCATTCCCTGGACCTCATATGTAAATTTCAGACATTTTTGCTCCGTAGTTTCTTTGCAAACAGTGTTTCACTTTTCAATCATTCATGCAAACTGTTTTTCTAATTTATTCACTACCTTTTTCTGCAGTGTCGGCTTTTTCCGGCGGCTTCGCTGTGTGTGATTGGCTCCTGCTCGGGTTTTTCCGGCGTCTTCGACGGGTTAATCCAGATGTTTTTATGGGTTTTCGGCGTGCATTTGCCCTGGTTTTCGCCAGGTTTTCGGTGGGTTTTCGGCAGCTTTTCCCTGCACTTCAACAGCCCTGTGGTGCTTGCTGAATACACCGCAGGGTCGCCGAAATGGGAAAGCCAATTTGCACCGAATTGAAGAGAATGAAAAGTCACCGAACGTGCGGTGACTTTTCGATTCTCTTTGAATAACCCTGTAAGTATAATGGTACCGCTCATTAATGATAATAAATCTATTCTGTTTCAGCCAAGTTGCAAACCTCTCTTGCTGCAGGGCTATTGCACTAGGTTACTGTACACTAATGCATCTGTTACTTTACATTAGAAGTGCAAATGTTTTTCAAAGCCAAAAGAATAGTTAGCGATTCCAATATCTTCCATTATAGTAAGCAGTATCACTTAAAGTGACATTAAACCCTCAGATTTTTTAACATAAAACAATACTGTAATGTGACTTACTGTAATCCATGGTAGTTTTCCTTCTCTTTGCTGCTCTTCCTTTTAAATCCTTATCTCTTCTCATGCTAGGGGAGAACTTCCTGTTTCAACAGGACTGCCTTGTCTCTGGAATGGATACATGGTGTCTGTGTATAGGTTTGCAACCTGAGCCAGTATTACAGGAAGTGGCAGCCAGCTGCAAAAGGAAGTTCTCCCCCTGTATGAGAAGAGATACGGATTTAAAAGGAAGAACAGCAAAGAGAAGTAAAACAACCATGGATTACAGTAAGGCACACATTACAGTATTGGTTTAAATTAAAAAATCTGAGGGTTTAATGTCACTGTAACACAAAAAAAATCAACATTATAAATTAGAATACTCACCTCTGGTCCCACGGTATGGAAGGTGGTGTGATCCCTTTCGTCCTTTCCTCCTTTTGTCACATGCAGAAGGACACAGAGAGCAAATAGTTTCCAGTGTTCTTCCACCAATCCTGCCGGATTACCGGGAGTTGCGCACAGCTCTGCTGCTAGTGTCTCTTGATGGTCCCCAATTATTATGAGACAAGATGCTAACCTAGCAGTTTAGGATTATTTGCACTAAAGCCCCTTTGTAAAAAGGATGCCAAACTTTGTCATGACTCACTTTGATGCAAAATATCCCGTAAGGAAGCAATACATTTTTTTTTTCCAAGGGCTGTATTCCAAGCCTAGTGATATGATTTGCTGGTCAGTGATTGCAGGATTCAGTCTGCATTTCCCCAAAGGAATCGTTAAAAAATAGCTCTCGTTAAAGCGAATCTACCACCAAAAAATGAAATGCTCGTATTTTATGTTGCTGATATCTTACATGTTCTTTGTTTTTCTCTTGTATGTTTTAGTTAAGAAAACATTTTGCTCTATATGTGTCACTGGGGGCATATACTGTGTGATATTTTGTGTTGAAAACTGCCCCCACAGTATCTTTACATCACGTGCTCCTCACTGTGTGGTTTTGGCCATATAATGGAGTGAATGGGTTGATCACAGACTCACATCATTGTATTGTGTGGGATGTACTCAAAGGACATCACCGGGGGTAGCTTAGAGGTCTTTTAAACTCCATGTCTTTTTTTTTTGCGAAAGTATTTTACCAGGAAGGATACATTGAAATTTCGCTCGTTTTCAAGTATGTCCTTGGTGGCGAGTATGTACCTTTAGGTGTCTTGCCCAAGAACACTTACTGGAGAGCAGCTCTTGCCGGGATTCAAACCTGTGTCTCCATGGCCTCCACTGTCATAGAGTAGTGATGGCACCTCTACTCCACCCAGCCGGTACTCATTCACTGCCATCTCTTATCTCAGCAACACAATAGACCCCCCTGCAGCCTTATATAAGCATTTTCTCCTCCACCCCACTGACTGTTAAATACTGTAGCAGATAAAACACACCAGTAAAGTAAATCTTTTGCACAGATTTTGGTAAATGCTGCATCATGAGAAAAACCAACAAAATGGAAACAGGAGATAATAACCTCATTTTATTTTTACATGCAATTACTTCAAACAAAGAAAAAACAGCAGCAGGTGTTTTAGAATGTGGTTTTATTTGTAATGCACAAGTAATCTAATTACAGCTTATGTAAGCGGTAGCATCCCTTTACGTTTTCACCAGACCTGGATTCAGACCCTTGGTTTTCTCTGGTTAATAGGATCCTAAACATGGTAAAACTGTGCCACAATTATCGCTCTCCATAATTAATTCAAAGGAGGACATTGCTGTGACCATAGGAGAAATTGCTCCTTTGTCTTGCGTGCAAAAATGTCAGTTTCAGTTTTTTTCTTTGTCCAAAAACGGGCTTCGCCATTAACATTATACATATTCTTGGTCAATTTAGGACACACGACGCTCCATTTCTCAATTCTTTCCAATTAAATGTTACTACAAAGAATTGGTACTGTCTGATTGAGGACTTTTAACCTTTCCAAGGTCCTTCAAAAAATTGATGTGAAAGCCATGGGGTCCGATACAGATGGGGCTCCACCCACGGGTTCCCGGATTGTCGCCCTTGAGGGCAAAACCTGCACTGCAACCTCCTTGGAGGAGGCGGCCACGATCCTTGCTGTGCTAAATATCTCTCCGGAACCACAAGGTTTACTGGTCCCGAGCATTGAGCCCAGCTAGCTGACTCCCCCCCCCCACATTTTTTTTCCCTTGGGTGTTACTCTCTGCGGACTGGCTTATTGTTGCTATAGGGAGCCAGGATTTTCTCGCTTATTCCTTCTCCCCTCTACTCTTTTGTTTAGTTTTGGGACATTGGGATGTAATGGGCGCACTGACCAGGCAGCAACCATGGCTCTGGCTGCCTCTTTTGGCCCCAGGATTCATGGCTCTTTGGCCTCTTCCGTGGCCCCCGGTCTCCCGTGAGGGCTCCCGGGGTGAGCCGGGAACGCCATTTCACTTGGGCAGTCCATCACCCCCCCAAAATGATCTTACCTGGCAACTCTATTCAGAGAGAGATGAAAACCTTGAAAATTGTCAGAAGAGAACAATCTAGACCAAATAGCCAATTTGGAAAGTGATATAAATGGGAGAATTTTTCTGGTTTGACTATTTTGACCAAGAATTTTCAATTCTCCAGTCATTCTCAAGGTTTTCACCTCTTTCTGAATAGCCCTGAAAGTGTTCTTTTATAATCTGTCACCCACCCTACTTTGCCCCCACACCTCGCTGATTTATCCTGCCGAACCTTTGTGCTTAACTGCCACTCGCGGTGGCTTGTTTCTATGTACACCCTGTATTCGTCTAAATAAAAATTTTCAATTGAAAAAAAAAATGATGTGAAAGAAGAACAGAATTGGAGAAAAAATGTTGTGTTCGCCTACATCAGCCTAAAATGTAAAATCCTCAACCAATCCATCGCTTAGTGAATTACCCCATCAACCTTGTGGTTTAGCCACCTGTGTTATCTCCATCTCGTACTTCATAGCACGTGTTTATTTTTGTTTTATTTTTTCATTAACTAATCAAGTTTCAGTCTTTATCAGAATAAATGTTCACTATATTAAATTGTGTTCTATTAAGCGAATTGGTAACAGTGAGGGTAAACACTGATGCAATTCCAGTATTCGAGACGCTCATCCTGCGGTAATGGGTAATTCCATTATTTAATAATATCGTACAAGGAGAGCTAGCCACCGATTATGTAGGTCAGGTCAAGGGAAGTGGTTTTTTTGGGCTCGTTGTGACACAAACGTAAATAATTTTCACCATCTTATAGCCTAAGATGCTTCGATTAACTTCACATCAGCCACAGGTTAAACAAAGTTCACACCCCCTTTCGTAAAGCATCATCCTTTTACTGTACTTATTGTACTCCCCCTGGGGGCTTTGTGACACATTTCAAGCAAATGACGGCTGCTGCCTCGATATCCTTTCCGAACTTGGCATCTGACACATCTGGATTGACCCGCGGGATCCGAAGGATGCAGAAGAGGATACAGTGTCTACAACCCTTACTTATCAGCCGGAAAGAGCGATCTGGAAAGGGAGATAAGGCGGCTCAGTGCCAGTGGAAATTAACATACACACTCATACACCTCTGCCGCCCATCATTTGGTGAGTGCCTGCCAGACACATCTGGAGTAGTATTTGTGATGTCGCACCTCCTGGCACAGCTGTGATACGCACGGTTTTCCGTAAAAAGAACAGTCTGAGCTTGAGTTGTATTTTTTTTCGTCTTTAAGCAGGTGTTGTGGTCGGCAGTCGGTTCAGAACAGGGTCTTATGAATAGAAACAACGTAAATAGGGCACAAAGTGAAACAAGAGCGAGGACAGACACACCTGTGGCACCGGTGTTAGCTTTTCCCGCAAGTAATTGCATGAGTAGAAGTTGTGAGTCGCTGAGGATGACTGGCAGGTCACCTCAGCTTAATTTAGGGTCCCGGGGTGTAAAGCGAAAGCGGCTTCCTATAGAAAGCTGTTACATTATCTGTCAGGAACTTGTACCAGTACTGTTTGCAGAGATACCTTGAGTGAGGTTCTGACAGGGCAATAAATCACTGATTCTGTTGACATAGGCAGCAGCGCTCCTCAAGGACCCAGCACCTCTTCTGCTCCTTGTTTTGTATCTCTATCTGCTTTTGAAACATTTATTCACTTTAGATTGCAAGCTCCTGAGGGAGTTAGACCCTCTACCCTTCTATGTCACGGCACCCAAACCTGCCCTCAGGACCCTCCAACAGGTCACGTTTTAAGGATCACCTTGGGGAAATGCAGACTGAATCCTGCAATCACTGAGCAGCAAATCATATCACCTGTGCTGTGCTTCACATATCTGCAAACCTGACCTGGTAGTCCTGAGGGCAGGGTTAGGAACCAGTTACAGGTACTAATAAAGCGCTGTACTGGTCTGTGTGGGTCTACAATGTTTCCCAAACCTGTCCTCAGGACCCTCTTAAGGCTAGGGTCAGACTAACGCATTCTGTATGGACTGTGCATCCGTGCATACTGTGCATACTTTCTGACGGACGACAAGGTAGTGGCCACACGGTCCGTTTTTGTGACTGACGTTTTTTTTGACTGATGTAGATGGGAAATAAAATTAATATGAAAAACCATTTTGTCCGTTAAAAATGCTGGATGGCAAAAATGCAGTCTGTCTGACTACGTACCATCACTCACACACAAAGCTATGTGGACGTTGCGGACGTGGCGAACTCCGCACGTCCGTTCTAGCAGTTTTACGATCTTGCCTAACTTGCGTCTATTTGCAGCATCCGTTGTGCGTCCGCACTTCTGTGTGGACGTACTTTGTGTGTGGGTCTCTATTGATCATAATTGTATGCTACCACGGACATTAAAATGTGCGGCAACAAGGACGTGATCACTGCGTTCGTCTGACCAGAGCCTTAAAGGCCAGGTTTTGAGGATCAGCTTGGGGAAATGCAGAATGAAATCCTGCAATAACTGTGCAGCAAATCAAAACACCTGAGCTGTGCTTCAGATATCTTGCAAACCTGGCCTGTCAGTGGGCCCTGAGGACAGGTTTGGGAAACACTGATCTACATCTTGTCTTAATTTACTGTAAAAACAGTACCACGCTGCAGAATATGTTGGTGTTATAGAGCAACACAAATAACAATAAAAATAATAATCCTATTACTCTATAAAGCGCATATGATAGTTATTAAAAGCATATGTTAACCCATTGAAACTGTGGTCCTGGAAATGGTTAACACTTGCCACTCTTCACTGGTATGAAACACAAAGGGTTAACACATAGATTGCACCTAGATTATCTGCGACTCCAGGTTAAGGCTATGGTCAGCCTAACGCATTTTTCGCGACGTCCGTGAAAAAGTGCGTTCGAACGAATGGACGTATTTTTTCACGGATTACGCGATAGCGGTCAAACGATGCGCATTTTCGTCCGTGATTTTGTACGGATCATCAATAAAACCCTTTTTGAGTCTGGACGTTATGTTGGCCGGACGTGTGCAGCGTCTGACGTCTCCTAATCACGCAAACACGCCGCTAGCGGACGCAGCACACTCTGTACGTCAGTACTAGCGGTATCACGTTCTTGAAAAAAATGTGTTTGTTTGCCGCTTGCGTTGCGCGGCCGCACTTTCGTGCGGCCGTACTTCGTACATTACCCTTCATTTGCTGCTACTACGGCCGTGATAAAGCGCGGCTGCACGCGCGTTCGCACTGCGTTCGTCTGACCCTAGCCTTAGAGTGCGTGTGTTTTTTATTTTTTCCATTTCACACGCCAGCATATATATATATATTGTGTTTTGATTTACGTTTATTTTGTTATCTACCATGAAACGTCTAACACGTTGCTTTTAGTTTTAACATTAGTTTAATTTCCATTTAACTGTAAGTTTGGGCTGCTTGAGATCCTTCAAGTCGGGTACACAGTGTATGCATTGAATGGCTAATACATATTTTATATTAAAAAAAAGAGGCAATATGATACACACAGGTAAATATAAAAACACGCAGATGCACATGCGAGCATACTGTATGTATACAGAAAGCAAAGAATGTATACAGACACAAATTCTTAACACGTGCAGCAGTTGATGTCTTAAAGTAACTATTTTCAGCCCACTAAGAGTTAAAAGCACAGCTAAACAGCAAAGCAGCAGACAGCCTTGTATGCTGGATTCTCTGGAGTCCCAGAAATGCCACTGAAAACTGGTGAGCCTTAAACCAGGAGTCGGCAACCTTGGCCCTCCAGATGTTTTGGAACTACGTCTCCCATGACGCTCAGCTACCCATCAGGTTGATGGAGACTCATGGGAGAGGTAGTTCCAAAATATTTAGATGGCCAAGGTTGCCAACCCCCGCCTTAAGGCTAGGGTCAGACGAACGCATTCTGTGCGGACTGTGCGTCCTTGCACAACGGACGTACTTTCTGACTGACGATAAGGTAGTGGCCACAAAGTCCATTTTTGTGACTGATGGTTTTTGTCTCATGTAGATGGGAAATAAAATTAATATGAAAAACCATTTTGTCCGTCAAAAATGCTGGACGTATAAATGCAGTCCGTCTGACTACGTTCCATCACTCACACACAAAGCTATGTGGACGTTGCGGATGTGGCGCACTCCGCACGTCTGTTCTAGCAGTTTTACGTTCTTGCCTAACTTGCATCCATTTGCCGCGTCCTTGTGCGTGCGCACTTCTGTGCAGACGTACTCCGTGTGTGGGTCTCTATTGATCATAATTGTATGCTACCACGGACGTTAAAATGTGCGGCAACACGGACGTGATCACTGCGCTCGTCTGACCCGAGCCTTAAACATTTATTGGCATAGGTTTGGGATTTCTGTAGAACATAAATGGTTAATAAATACATGTTGTGACTTAGGCTGGGGTCAGACGAGCGTAGTGTTCACGTCCGTGATTGCGCCTAAAAGTACGTCCGTGATAGCATGACAGAAAGCCCATTGGAGCCTGACACGTGAAGTACGTCCGTACTGAACTGTGGACGCACAACGGCCGCGGCCCACGGACGCAAGGCAGGCAAGAACGTAGAACTCCTAGAACAGCCGCACAAAGAGCGCTGCGTCCACAACGTCTGCATAGCTTTGTGTGTGAGTGATGGAACGTGGTCAGACGGACTGCATTTATACGTCCAGCATTTTTCACGGACAAAATGGTTTTGCTTATTTTATTTTCTCTCCTACATCCGTCATAAAAAAACGTCAGTGATAAATGGACTGTGTGACCACTACTGTGTCTTCCGTACTGACGTCCGTCCGTGTGCACAGACATACAGTCCGTAGAAATCACGCTCGTCTGACCCTAGCCTAAGTTACTTCAGAAGCAGATAAGAAAAATAACAGGAGTTGATGGAGAGGTGCGGGCTGCATTTATATGTATTTTCAATGTTTAGAGCTGAGCTTACAAACTTACAAACTCTCCCAGATGTAACTGAACTACAACTCCCATGATTCCCTGCCCATCTATTACATTGGAAGAATTCTGGGAACTGTAGGCAATCATTATCTGAGGGTGGCAGCCTTTGACAGCCCTGGTTTAAAGGAATGCTCCTGGTAAGAGTAGAAGAACAATTGTGGTTTTTTTTAAATCTTCTGGAAATGTCAACAGAGATTTCTTGCCCTGTCAGGACCTCACTTACCAGGCAGTGTGCTTCTCAGGGAAGAGGGGGGTCATGTTTAGCAGGACCTCAGTGCTGCACCAGGGCCACCTCTTCCCTGGCGAGTTGTCTGTGTGACTGTGCAGCACAATGAGGAGCAGGAGGCAGGGAGGTGCACAGGGCGGCGCCATGTGTACGGTGGGAGCAGGCTCACACCTCTCTCTACACACAGCTATGCATATGTATGTACATATCTCCATGCTGACACGCACAGCCACCACCAGTCTTACCCTTGTACAGGGAAGACAAAACGCTCACACACACAGGGCTGGGGACAGACAGACAGCAGCCCCCCTTTAGCCTTTTACTTTTATTTCCCTTTTTTAGGGGGTGGGGAGTCATCCCTTGAGGAGGTTGCTTTCCATTAAATCGCCCCATGATTTATAACAGACCCCTAAGGGGTTAAACACATCATCCCCCTTTGGTTTTCTGTTTTTTTGTGTGTATATATATATATATTGTTTTGCTTTCCTGTTAGCAGCCCTGCTTTATTTTTCTGGGTAGGAGACTCCTTGTTTTTGTATGGAGAAAGAAGAGAGAAAGTGAAGTTGAGGAGAAGGAGGACAGAGGTGGTGCTCAAGGTACAGTAGATGCTGGTGTGGGGAGTCCAGGTACAAAGCATTAACCCCTCGGTTGCCAGGGAGAAACATGGCTTCTGGGAGCTGGAGGGTTTTCACATTCTAGCATGGGGCTAGTAGTGAAAGTCTTAGGATGCCTTGTTACCTGTCACAGAGGTGTCATTCTGCTTGTGACCATCAGGTTTAATGGAGTTAGCAATGTTAACTCTTTAGAGGTCAGGAGAGGAAAAATAAAAAGTAACCATTGTATCCATTTTTATGTTTTATATCCCGAAAATGACGTGTTTCAGCTACAGTATATTTTGTTTTGAATAGATTATAAACAAGTGGAACCTAATATTATGGTACAGAGGGTGGTGTATATAATTAAATCAAAAATAAATTATAAGGCACAACATTATGGTCTTGTTTGAATAAATATGTTTACTATGTTTATTACATATACTGAGTTACTATTTCACCTAATTACCAAAATACCTTTTACAGGTAATATATAGACTATTTTGGTGTTATATATATATATATATATAAATGTGGGGGGATATAATGGACATTCAATATATATGTATATACACAAAAAATACTGTATCTGTAATCTTTATACAGTTATATTTGTCGTTTGTGATACAAAGGACATTATATATATATATTGGAATGTGAAACAAAGGACATACTAATATATATATAATTCTTTATTTATGAAGCGTCAGCATATTCCACAGCGCTGTCCAATGGGCACAATATTGACAGGGTTACAGTACATTGAACAACAATTTGAAAAACTAGTATAGGAGGAAACAATATATATAGTTTAATACTGTTTAAAATCCCTTCATGTGTATATGTATAACAATGAAAGATATAATATCTAATATATTGCAGCTATATAGTATTATTTGTGCAGGGTACAGCAGCATACAGTAAGTCTTAAGGACACTCACAGCAAGTTGTAAGGGCTTCACAGGACCATCTGACTTTTGGGCAGTGACTGATCATAAGGATTGCTGGTCTGGTTACAGATGTAGATTAAAGGACTTCAGCAACTATACCTTGTAATTAAAGACAGGGACCGGCTCCTATTTAGAGACAATCAAGGTGCTGAAGTATGCACATTTGTTTGCTTTTTTCTTTTTTTAGAGAGAGATTTAATTTTATTGATATGTACATTGTGGAATAGTGCTGCCTTTCCAAGTGTGTGCATTGTATTGGACATAGGCCATTAAGGGGTCTTTCTTGCTATAGAGGGGTTATTCATTGACTATTGCCTGGTGCCGTAGAAACTAATCATCAAAACTTTAGTCTTCGCTAATTGCCGCTTTTGTGGTTAGGTGTTGTGTGATGAGTTTTACAGAGCAGGGAACTAGTCTACTACATGCCTAAGGGTTAAACGTCAAAGAGTCCTTTTCCAAGTGAGCCCTTTAGGCTAATGTCAGACAAACGCAGTCTGAGCGCACTCTGCGTGCGTGCATAACGGGCAGACGTACTAACGGAAGATACTGTAGACACCACACGGTCCGTTTTTGTTGACGGACGTACAAAAAAAGGGGAATTATAGGAGACAAAATTAATAAGAAAAATTATAATAATTTGAAAAGGATATGAAAAGGCATTTTGTGCGTCAAGGTGCTGGACGTCGCAAATGCGCTGCGTCTGACATCTCCTCACTCACACAAAACGCTACGCAGACATGGCGCACTCTGTGCGTCCGTGGTAGCGGTTTTACGTTCTTGCCCAACTTGAGTCCATTGCCACGTGCGTTGTGCGTGCGCAGTTCAGTGCGCACGCACTTAGTGTGTGGGTCTCTATTGCTCACGATTCTATGCTACGACGGACGTTAAACTGTGCGGCAACTAGGGCGTGATCACTGAGTTCGTCTGACACGGGCCTAATAGTTACCAAGGGAACTGTTGAGTATAATGGTGCAACTCATAAATCATAACGGCTACTCTGCTATTCCAGCGAGCTACAAACTTTGCTCAAAGCTTAGCTATTGTGGCAACTAACTGTAAACAAACGTTTCCTATACTTAGTGTAGGACGCGCTAATCTGTGGGCAGCCAGAGAGTATTGAGTTAATCCAATATCACACGTTAGTCTCGGCTCGAGATGGTGTTTAAAAGAATCCTGGCTCTCCATACTAATTTTGCATTTGTAAAATAGTTTAACACAAAAAAAATTAAGTTAAAAAAAAAACTATAAAACTCACGTCTGGTCCCACAGTATGAAGGACAGTGCGATCTGCTGCCTTATCTGGCCGCATGCAGAAGGATATTGTGAACAAACAGTTATCATTGTGCTTCCACTTACCCCATGGGACTGTAAATGTGAGCTTCTGCAGGGCTTGAACAAGTGTCCAAGGTGTCCTATGGACTCCAAGAAATGATAGCAGTGTCTCACTTGTAGCAAAGACGATAATTGGGAGCTGCTAAGGGTTAACAGCTTATGCCGCACTTACCCAATAGTGGCTCCCTATTAGTGGCTCAATAGAGCCCAGTGTGGCTGATGTACTAAATGCAGCTATCAAAACCTTCAGTGGACATTTACTCATCAGCAATTAATGCATCTTTTAATTTATCTTATTTTCAAAATGATAACATTTCAGTGACATACGGCAAAAAGCCGCTGTAATTGGCGGAAGTACCCCTCCTGTGCAACTCAAGCAGGGGGCAGGTAATCAGCACAGTTACGTAGAAAAAAAGACAGCCGAGATTTTGTGCACTGAGAGTTCTACCCCGGAATGTTCGCATCATTTTGTCTCACCATTAAGCTATAGGTCACACTAGTGAACGTTCTCTGCTTGACTTTTTTTCTGTGTAACTCAGTGGCTCAATATTTAATAAAGTGCACGTTAAGTAACTTTATAACAAACATATCTGTTATATGTATTAGAAAAATCAAGATGCTCGAAACATTTTAAAACAAAACCAATATTGAGCAAATTGGTTTTAGACAGGCATGTGACAGGAGGGATTGTGTGAAATAACTCTCATTGTGATTTTACTAGATTTAATATTATTTATAATTGTTTGAAATGTTTCTTTCTGATCTCAAGATAAACATATAAGTAGTTCAGTGATCTTCATTAAATGACATAATTCTGTGTAAAGATCCTCAGCTCTGATCTTAGGCTGGGGTCAGACGAGCGCAGTGTTAACGTCCGTGTTGCTCGCACATAAGTACGTCCGTGATAGCATACAATTGTGTTAAATGGAGCCCCACACACGAAGTACGTCCGCACAGAAGTGCGGAGGCTGACGGACGCTGCAAACGGACGCAGGTTAGGCAAGAACGTAATACTGCTAGAACGGACGTGCGGAGTGCGCCACGTCCACAACGTCCACATAGCTTTGTGTGTGAGTGATGCAACAAGGTCAGACGGACTGCATTTATACGTCCAGCATTTTTGACGGACAGAATGTTTTATCATTGTAATTTATTTTCCCTGCTACATCAGTCAAAAAATACGTCAGTGAAAAAAACGACTGTGTGGCCATTACCTTGTTGTCAGTCAGTAAGTACGTCCGTACTGCACGGACGCACAGTCCGTACAAAATGCGCTCATCTGACCCTAGCCTTAGCGTATCTGCACCATGTCATCACAGGTTTTTGAAATGCAGTTTCTTCTTGGTACCTAGGTGTCCTTGATCAAAGCATCTACACTGTTGCCTCGACCATGTCTCATTTTATGTTTTTTTATTTTTTTTATTTTTTATACAATAATCTAATCAAGTTCTTTTATACAAATCGACATGGAACTTCCTGATGTAACAGTTTGTTTGTTTTCGAGACTCAAAAACAACTACAGTGTAAGATATCTGTTAGGTATAGGCGTAGAGAAGCGGGCTGACTATCTGCAAAACAGACCGTTGATGGAAGCCTGTATTGTTTTTGAGAGGTTTTGTTTGGTTTTGCGTGGGGTATAAGGCTGGTGTCAGACGAGCGTAGTGTTCACGTCCGTGATTGCGCCTAAAAGTACGTCCGTGATAGCATGAAAGAAAGTCCATTGGAGCCTGACACATGAAGTACGTCCGCACTGAACTGCGGACGCACAACGGCCGCGGCAAACGGCGCAGGTTAGGCAAGAACGTAATACTGCTAGAACGGACGTGCGGAGTGCGCTGCGTCCACAACGTCTGCATAGCTTTGTGTGTGAGTGATGGAGCATGGTCAGACGGACTGCATTTATACGTCCAGCATTTTTGACGGACAGAATGTTTTTTCATTGTAATTTATTTTTCCCTCCTACATCCGTCAAAAATAACTTCAGTGAAAAAACGGACTGTGTGACCACTACTGCGTCATCTGTACTGACGATGTCCGTACTGCACGGACGTACAGTCCGTAGAAATCACGCTCGTCTGACCCCAGCCTAATACTTACCATCTTCACAGCAGAGCACCTACAAGCACTGTAATGAGTTAAAATGATTTCAGGATGCATATGTATGAGATAATATTAATTTGATGGATTTTTCTAGATGACATGCAATGGGCAGTAATGATTATCTTGGTCCTGAGGATGCCCTTTGACCTCATGGGATACAATTACAGTTACAAGTGTTTATAAACGCTAACAAGTTCCGTAGTGCTATACATTGGGTGACACAGAATAATAAGTATACATACAAGTTAAATACAGAGAACAGTAGGACAGAGGACCCTGCTTGAGAGCTTACAATCTAAGAGGGGAGGATACATAGGCATCTTGGGAAATGTAGTCTACGAAGGACTGGAGTGGCAGGGCTTGTCCACTCTTCTGCTAACTGACTGTTAATGGAATTAGATATACAGGGTTATTCAAAGATATCCGAATTGGGGCCAAAAGGTAACCGAACGCTGAAATTTGGCGTATGTTTACCTTTCCTGGCCATTCGGCTATCCAGGGAGCAGGCAGTTCGCCAAATGTTGGCGAATTGCCTGCACATACGGTGCCTGTTCGTTACCTGTTCGAGGGCAGTGAAATCCCCATAGAGAAGCAATGCTTTGTCTATTCAGAGAACACAAAACAGCTGAGAAAGGTTGCCGAAATGCCCTGCCATTCGATGGTTTAATTCGGCAGGTTTATTCAGGCGAATCCCATAGGCTTCAATGTTAAAAATATTCCCGTTTTAATTCAATATCTAATAAACTGTTTATTATAATATTCTGCAGTAAAAAATCTCTTTATTCTTAGATTTTTTCAGGATCTTTTAGGCATTTTTCGGAATTTATTTGCGATTTTTTTTCCGTTTTTTTAAATCGTTTTTTCTTTTTTTCTGTAACAGCCCTTTTTATTATCATTCATTTAATCTTATATGTAAATTTCAGACATTTTCGCTCAGTAGTTTGTTTGCAAACAGCGTTTCACTTTTCAAACATTCACGCGTACTGTTTTGTTTTTTTCACTCCTTTCGTCTGCGGTGTCGGGTTTTTCTGGCGGCTGCTCTGCGCTCTGATCGGCTCCTGCTCGGGTTTCTCCGGCGTGTTCGACGGGGTTAATCCAGATGTTTTTGTCGGTTTCGGTATGCGTTCGCCGGGTTTTGCAGTGAGTGCTCAGCAGGTTTGCAGCGGCTTTTCCCTGCACTACGACGGCCCTTTGGTGCTTGCTGAATACACCGCAGGGTCGCCGAAATGGGATCGCCAAATCGCGCCGAATTGAAGAGAACGAAAAGTCACAGAACGTGCAGTGGCTTTTCGATTCTCTTTGAATAACCCTGATCATAAAAAACATTCCGATATGAACTGTTGTTAGTACTTGTTAACCTAGGTATAACCATAGTTACCTGATAGGATGGCAGACTAGGCGGACTTTATTACATATATGTTGGGTGAATTTGCATCCGAGACTTTCTTTATCTTCATTGTCTTGCGGTGTTTGATCTTTATGGATGTTTAAATCCCAGTGGAAACTGTTAATGGTTTGTCTCTCTAATGTCACAATCAATAGTAAAATTAGATATGCTTTAGACTAGGCAAATGCTTTGGTAAATACACGGGATACATGCTTCCTCTGTTCTGTGCAGCTTAAATACCAAGTTAATGCTGACTATAGTTTGTTTATAAAAAGTTGTAACATTTTTACAAGCCACAGCAATTAAATTCAAGGAAAACTGAAATCCTACCGTTAAACAAGCTGTAAAAACGTAACCACTACATTTATGTATTATACAATCCGAGTTAATTTTGGCCAAATGTTAACATAAACTGCATACCTTTTCAAGTATAAAACATGCACACACATATATATATACTTGTTTTTAAAGCATGTAGCTGATCAAAGTTAAATCAATAACGATTTGAAAATTTACAGGTCGATTTAGTTTTAAATGTAAATTTGACTGTCAGGGGGATAAGATGAAAAGAAACACTTAAACCGTCTGAATCGCCTTATTTATACCATCACACATTTCTCTTGCTCTGTCGCAACGAGAGACTAAAACTGGATCGAAAAGGGTGTGAGACGCCTGTTAAGTTATTTGTAGTAGAGATACATTCTTGAACAGTCCTACAGCTGAAAATATGTATAAAATAATAGTTCTTTGTATGCAAAGCTGTATTGTCAGTGTATGGGCAGCCGGGTGGAATTCAGTTATTTGTGTTTTTTAACATAGCTTGGTTTTATCTGGTCTCTTGTCAGTTTTATCTGGTTGAAACCCTGTCACTTCTCAAACCAGAAGAGGCCAGATCTCGAGACCTCTGGTAAACCTAGGAACCCCACAGACTTTAATGGCTCTCGTGGGTTTACCGAAGCGCTGGTTAACTTTTCACCAGGCTCGGAATAGCCAGATGTCACCCCTGTGGTCCCATTTACTGAACTTTAAATTAAGTGTTGCTGCTTCAGTATAATACTGCTTGATCCATTTTTTTATTATATCATTATTATGATAATGATATGATATATTATTAAATTAGTATTTTTGTTTTATTTGATCCGATGCTTGCCTTGGGCAGCATTTCTGTAGTTAAAAGGTTATTGCATACTAAATTATGACAACATGGCTTATTTTTTAGTCTGTTCCGCGGATATATTGTATCCTTGTATCTTTGAAGAACGCTTTGATTTAGAGATGTGAATTGATTAATACTGACAGTGGACTTTAATGTCAGGTACTTGACAGGCATTTAGCTGTTGAAGACGTTAGAGCTTTGTGCGGTGTCATGCATAGTAATGCAGTCATCTGACACACAAAAGGTTAACTGGAGCAGCTGAAGCGCTGACTTGCAAGGTTTACCACACGGGATTCCACACATGCAGCGATTAAATACATCTAATTGTTCGAACATTATGGGGCCGTGTAAAAAGGACAATTCTGGAGCGAAGTTCTAAAAGTACAAGCAGGAATAGCTCTCCCCCCCATTTAATGATATTTTAGGGTTAACGGTATACAAACTAAACAACATTATGATGAAAAGAAACAGCTATAGATGTAGAAAAGGCAATGTGATATGCACAATTTAAAAATTCCGTTGTTTTCATCATATTTATTGTAAATTATAGTGTTTAATCTCTTTTAATTCAGTTTGCAGTAATTTATACTTTAGGGGTTATTCAAATTTCATTTCGGTACTCTTTTGTTAGTCGCACTTCGGCAAGCTCAATTCGCCGACTCTGTGGTGGATTCAGCATTCACCGCAGGGTCCCCGAAGTGCGCCAAATGGATCCGCTGCTCGCCACCGATAAACCCGCCGAACATGCCCGCAAACCACCGAATGCAGCCGACAATCTGCCGAACAGACCACCGAACAGGGGTAAAAAAAAAATATTTAAAAAAAACACAATTTTTAAAAGGTGTTTTAAACAAAAATAATGCATGACAATGCAGGTAATTAATATATTAGGTCCTAAGAATAACAATAAAAAGGTCTGTTACAGGATAAAAAAAAAAGCCACTTAAAAATAAAAAATCGGGATCAAAAATGTCGCCGAAAAATCCAGAAAAATGCCTAAAAATTCTAAAAAATAAATTAAGAAAATTACTTTTTACTACAAATGAAAAGCATAAACAGTTGAATAAAAAATAAAATAATAAAAATGGGGAATTTTTTTACATTGAAACCTATGGGATTCGCCTATTTAAATCTGTCTAATGAAAGCACCGAAAATCTGGGCATTTTGGCAACTTTTCAGTGCTGTTTGGTGTTCTCTGACCATTACTTCTCTATGGAGAATTTCATTGCCGCCGAATTACAAGATATTTCACTGGCAGTTTGCCAATATTTGGCAGATTGACAACTTTTTGAATAGCCGAATTGCCACGAAATTGTACCATAAGGGGAAATTCACCTTCCAGTGCAATTCGGTGGCCAATTCAACCTATTTGAATAACCCCTTTGGGTTTTCTTCTCTAGAAAGAAGAATTGCACAAAAATTGCAATTATTTGTTTTGTTTAAAAATATTTTTCTAAGATAATATCGGCTGGGATTTTTTTTCTTGTGACACACAGAAAAAAATGCTCATTAATAACCATAGGCGTTATGAAATAACATTGTATTTTCTAAATTTAGTCGAACAGATGTTTTGCAGCAGTTATCCAAAATGTCTACTGTTGGCCTAGATTTTGCAAAGTAGCGGTTTGTTTTCTTGAACAAAACTGGTTATAGTGATCTCTTTTACCAAAAAATAAATGTAGAGCTGGATAATAGTTAAAAAAAAAATATTTACTTATTACTTGTTAGTAAATTATTAAATAAACATTATTTTGGCAAACATTAGTAATTATCAAAAATATCACAAGACTGCAGCATGCAAGTTGAGCTCTACGTGGAGAGGAGGATGATGAATTTAGTTTTTTGCTTAATATTATTTGATTTAACTCATCTCGCAGTCTCCATGGGTCACTTGTGGCATCATGAAGCAGAAGGAATCCTGATCATGGAGCTCTATCCCAATTGGTTGGTTGTTTTTGGAATGCTTTTTTAAATTCTTTTTTCCATTAGCAGATACTTACAGGGTTATTCAAAGAGATCCGAATTGGGGCCGAAAGGTAACCGAACGCTGAAATTCAGCATACGGTTAACTTTCCTGGCCATTCGGCTATTCAGAGAGCAGGCAGTTCGCCAAATGTTGGCGAATTGCCTGCACATATGGTGCCTGTTCGTTGCCTGTTGGAGGGCAGTGAAACCCCCATAGAGAAGCAATGTTTCGTCTATTCAGAGAACACAAAACAGCTGAGAAAGGTTGCCGAAATGCCCTGCCATTCGGTGGTTTCATTCGACAGGTTTATTCAGGAGAATCCCAAGGCTTCAATGTTAAAAATATTTCCGTTTAAATTCAATATCTAATAACCCATTTATTATTTTATTCTGCAGTAAAAAGTCTCTTTATTTTTAGATTTTTCAGGATCTTTTAGGCATTTTTCAGGATTTGTTTGCGAAAAAAATTCCGTATTTTTTTATCGTTTTCTATTTTTTTGTAACAGCCCTTTTTATTATCATTCATTGGATCTTATATGTAAATTTCAAACATTTTCATTCTGTAGTTTCTTTGCAAACAGCGTTTCACTTTTCAAACATTCAAGCAAACTGTTTTTTTTCTCCCACTCCATTCGTCTGCGGTGTCGGCTTTTGCTGGTGGCTGCTCTGCGCTGTGATCGGCTCCTGTTCGGGTTTCTCCGGCGTGTTCAGGAGAAACCAGATGTTTTTGCGGGTTTCGGAGTACATTCGCCGGGTTTTGCGGTGAGTGTTCGTCGGGTTTGCAGCAGCTTTTCCCTGCACTACGACGGCCCCGTGGTGCTTGCTGAATACACCGCAGGGTCGCCGAAATGGGATCGGCAAATCGCACCGAATTCAAGAGAACGAAAAGTCACTGAACGTGCAGTGACTTTTCGATTCTCTTTGAATAACCCTGTTAATTTTTTTATAATTACATTTACGATAAAATTTCATTAAACAGGCTTTTCGAGTAAAGAGATATATCTAGGTCTATTCAAGTCATTACCTCAACTGTGGATGAAATCTGTATAGTTTGGTGGATTTTTGCCCCATTTCCTTAGTTTATTAGTGAATAGCTTAAGTATTTCCTTACCTGAAACAGCTGGCTTGGCCTGACTTTACCAACGAACTTTCGCTTAAATGCTGGTTAACAAATCACGTTATAGAGAACAGAAACCTTTGATGTAAACCAAAGGGAGACGTCTGTGTACCATACACATTTTTCTTGATGTTACAGATGTTTGTGAACGACTGGCTGGCTGTTACGCTCTTCTAAAGTGTTAAATATCTAGTTGACTGTGTTCCCCGTCTTGTGGAACCGCATTGTCCACCTTAACAACAGAAGGAAGAGATCTTCAGCAATTTTGAAGGAAACCACAAGAAGGATATTAATGTTGGCAGCAATTCCTGACATGTCTGTTGGTTGCTCATCATGTGAATATAATGGAGTAGCACAAGTGCACTCAAGAAACCAAGAGCAACGTTCCGTGATTTCCTTTCAGGGGTCAAGTCGAGGGGGAACGTGTGAGAATGTAGTTCTACCACTATTCAGTTGTGCAATCTTATGTTTCCCTGTTAAGTCACAATAATTATGTGAATTATCACTTTTTTTTAACTGAATCTTCATAAATATATCAGGTTTGAGTGAGTGTTTGTAAGTTCCCACACTTGATCTTTCTTTAGGACTTGACCCCAGTTTCCTTCTATGTTCCAAGAAGCTGGCATTGGACCAGGGGTTAGTGTGAAGTGCGCGGCTGGTGGAGAAACACTTTTTTGTTGCGTAGCGGAGCTGTCTGCTTCCCCGCTGCACTAGGCAAAATGTTATCTTGAATAATAGTGCTTGCACAAGGTCAATTCATTTAACCCTTTCACTGCTGGGGACGTGTGGGGAACGTCCTTATTAACTCCTAAGGAAAGATAGGGGTGGAGATAGGGGTTACTTTGAACCCCAATATCTACCGACTTTTTTCAGCTAGCAGGGTCATGTTTGGTATCATTAGAAAGACCAGAGCATGGCCTTTCCAATGATACCAAACATGACCATGTTTAAAGTAAAAAAAAAAATAACAATAATAATAAAAAAAGGAAAAATTTGTTTTTTTAAGACGTGAAATGGCTCACCAGTGAAGGGGTTAAGCTTTAGAAAGAAAGAGGGTTTGTACAGAAAGCAATAGTAAAGTTAATAAATACCGGTGCGCGCGGACAGTTGGCAGGCCGAGCACTTCAGTCACACAGTGGCAATTTTAGTTGAATTTATTTATTTATTTATAAAGTATTTTACCAGGAAGGATACATTGAGATTTCTCTCGTTTTCAAGTTTGTCCTAGGTTCAAGAACATGGAATTGTTACAGTTGTACCAGAAATAACCCAGGTGACAAAGTTTCAGCTGAACCATTAGCCTTTGTCAAGCTCGGGGCTTCTGTTACAGGTTTTAATTTAAGCTTGTCTAACAAATCGAATCGATAACCTCTTAAAATGTTTCTGCACAGAACCTACAACTTTGTTTTAGTGACCTCTTTGAAGATAGATATTTACTTGGAGCTCAATGCGAAGAGGATTCATGAGAAATGAAACATACTTATTATTCTTTAAAGCGGGGATCTCAGACTTTGCCCCCCCCCCATTTGTGTATAGCCTACAGCTCCCAGAATTCTATGAATGCAATAGATAGCCAGAGAATCATTGGAGATGTAGTTCAGAAACATCTTGGGGGGGGGGGGCAGAGCATGAGATCCCTGCTTTAAAGAAATGGTACATGAGTGTCCTGAGCAAAGTCCAATCCACCATTTGTCACTGTATCTTGACCTTGTCGTGTCGCAGTTACATGTAAGTTTACCCGGCCATTGAATAGCGCTGCAGTATACAGTATATTGACACTTACTTATTATTAATAATAATAATGTGTAGGAAAAGAGGAGCTGGATAGAAAGCGACTGTGAGAAAAACTAATAATAAAGGTTTGTGTGGGTGAAGGAATTTTGCTGGGGGAAGACAGAAAATATTGTGAAAAATGAATGTGACAGGGAGAGATAATTTAATAAACAATAAACATGAAAAAGAGACTGAGGACAAAAAATGGGGGCAATAGAGAATGGCTCAAAAGGGAAGGCTAGATCTGGTTGAGAAATGGAAAAAATTATGGTAAAGTAGGTACTATGAAAAGGAAGAAGTGATGAAACAGGATTTTTGCTCACTTCCCAATATATTGGAATATGGGTCCAGCATAATATTACTGGAGATATATATAGCATTGCGTCAGTGACATCGTCTTCAATCTAACTTCTGGGTGGGACTAAGTATTTTTTCCATTCCGGTGGTGTGTCTATAGCATAGGAATACTGAGATTACCTTTTATATATACACATGGAGACGAAAAATGAAATTATGGCTTAGGTCAGGAGTCAGAAACCTTGGCCCTCCAGTCGTTTTTGAACTACATTTCCCATGAGTCTCTGCCCAACCTAATGAGTGGAGGAGCATCATGGAATGTGTAGTTCCAAAACAACTGGAGGGCTTAGGTTGCTGACCCCTGGCCTAGGTTTTAGTGATATACTGTACATTCAATATTATGTCTTTAAAAATAGTGGGCCCTGTTCCATAGTTGCCCTGCAGATTTTGCTTGCTGTCTCCATTTCACTGCCTGATACCAGCAGCGGTGCTGCCTGACGCCGTTAATATTGGCTTGTGGGGTCCATAGGACTCCATGAAGCCCTGTGAGCCCCGGCCGCAAGCTTGCTCTCGTGATATCACACAGTGCCGCAGAGGGAAACTAGAAACTATTTGTTCCCAGTCTTACTCTGCTGCCGGTGAGGTGTCAGACGAGTGCACTATGTGCGCCCATACAGATGTGCCTACCGGTGTCCATCACGATATGGATTTCGCGTGCTACAAGTGTCTGTGCACAAAGCCTCCCCGTCAAAATGCTAGACGCGCGTTGATAGGGCTGCAAAGCATGATCCTCCATAGGAGGATCAAGCCTTGCAGCGCTGAGCGCACTAACGCTCAGCAAGGCGGCCAGACGGGTGTTGAGTGGAAGGAACACCCACTCTCACAGACGTTCCTTCCGCTATCCAATGACGCTCATCTGAGAGGAAGTGTCACACTCAGGGCCGCCATCAGGGCATTACGCCCCATGCTGCCGTAAGGGGCCCGGGCCTGGTGGGGGCCCGGGCCTCGGGGGGGGTCCTGGGCCCCGTCGGCAGCGGCGTCGCCCTTTTACAGCTCCAGTATCGGACTCGATGAGTCCGAATCCGGAGCTGTGTCTCTGCTGCAGGAGCCGGAGGAGACACTGTGTCTCCTCTGGCTCCTGGCAGCTTCACTGGCTGGCTGGGCGGGGCCAAGCAGCGTGTGGGGGCCAGTCCCCAAGGCCCAGACCCCAAGCTCCAGACCCAGGGCCCAGACCCCAAGGCCCAGACCCCAAGGCCCAGACCCAGGGCCCAGTCTCCAAGGCCCAGTCCTGGGGCCCAGTCCCCAAGGCCCAGACCCCAAGGCCCAGACCCCAGGGCCCAGACCCCAGGGCCCAGACCCAGGGCCCAGACCAGACCCCAGAGCCCAGACCCAGGGACAAGGCCCCAGACCCCAGGGACCAGGCCCAGTCTAGACCCAGGGTCCAGACCCCAGGGACCACGCCCCAATGCCCAGCCCCAGGGACCAGACCCCAAGGCCAAGACCCAGACCCAGGGACCAGAGCCCAGACCCCAAGGCCCAGGGCCAAGACCCCATGCCAGACTCAGGGCCCAGTCCCCAGGGACCAGAGCCCAGGCCAGACTCAGGGTCCAGACCCTAGGGACCAGACCCCAAGACCCAGTCCCAGGGACCAGAGCCCAGACCCAGGGCCCAGACCAGACCCCAAAGCCCAGAGCACAGACCCCAGGGCCCAGACCCCAAGACCCAAACCAGACCCAGGGACCAGGTCCAGACCCAGACCCAAAGGCCATCATATACAGCTCGTTACTGTGAGATTTATTGCTGTGGATTCTGTGATACGTTCACACACACCGCACATTACTGTGAGTTTTATTGCTGTAGATTCTGTGACACGCTCATACACACTGCACATTACTGGGAGTTTTATTGCTGTGGTGCTATGTTATGTCCTTTTTTTTTTGAAGGGGGAGAAAAGCTGTTAGAGGTTGAGGGAGTGCTGGGGGGCCCCATCGTGAGGTTTAGTAAGGGGCCCCATCATTTCTGATGGCTGCCCTGGTCACACTGCACCACTCTCTCCACCTTGGGATGAGAGGTGAGCATGGAGGTTCACAGGGCATTTGCAAAATCACTTAACATCAACTTTGAGGAGTCGGTATTCCTCTGTGAAATACCATCACCTGGGCGGAAGTGCAAGCTACCTTGGAAAAGCTTGTGTTTCCATTTCGGAGGGGTAAATTAACATCTCCTATACTAAGTATAAGTGATTCCCGGCGACAAGAGAATAACAGGAGACGTTATTTGTAACATTATGTGTAATGTCTCCTTTAGTTAACTTATCGACAACTATGGAATAGCGCCTCGTGTTGGGTGTAAGAGCAGTATTAAAGAGTAACACATACAGGGTTATTCAGAGAGCGGTGAAAAGCAGGAGAATGACTGGAGAATGAAAAATTCTAGGTCAAATTAGCCAAACCAGAAAAATTCTCCCTTTCATCTCACTTTCCAAATTGGCTATTTTGACCTAGAATTTTTCATTCTCCAGTCATTCTCCTGCTTTTCACGCTCTCTGAATAACCCTGCTAGATATTGGACTCTCTAGGAATACTGCTTTTCCAATTCCTTAGGCTCCAATTGGTTGACAAATGTTAAACAAGTACTCAATAAATGTATTAGATCATAATGCATGAAGCATTTTAATATACACTTTCAAGACCTTGAAAATTTTACATGACCTTTTAAAACCCGAAAAGGAATTATATGAACCAGGACCTGAAAGATAAGTCTCACCTTTGGATTCTCTATTCAGCTCTGCACTGTTTACTATTTTCAAAGCATAATTGCGGTAGATGTTCTTGAGTACTCGATCCCAGAAGGGATGTAAGCAGGTGTGTCCATTTAGCCCGCATGAGTCTTTTTTTTTTTTAAAATAACAAAGACAGCTTCAGAAACCACAGTCAACATGGTATTCAGATGGTTGTTACTCTCGTGAATATATTCCACTTGTCATTTATTTAAATAATCACGAACAGCATAAAATAATCTTGAATTGCCGTGAAATGTTGGAGTCTCCATATTAATGGAGTAGGCTACTAAGAAAAAAAACGGAATATGTATGTGTCCTTTAAAATTGTTTCATGTTCAACGTACGTATTCTTCTTTGTACATCTCTGAAACCTTAAGTCTCTCTTTCTTCCTTCTGTTTGTGTTAAGATTAAGATGTTATCCATCGCCTCCTGTGATTTACTGTATACTTGCTGTCTGTATTAGATGTTATGACTCCACTCCAAAAAAACTCTAATATTTTCACCTCCATTATCAACGTCGTCAACATTTGAAACCGTAAAACTGTCCCCAGATGATCTTAATGTTTTTGATGCCACCTCCATTAATTAATAACTATAAAATTGTAATGGATTGAATATTTAACCTTCACTGATCTTTAAAGGACACTTTAGGATATGGTTATTCAATGCAAATTGAATGATCACTGTAAAAGTGTTTTATTCCCCACTTTCCATTCTCTAGCCCAGGGTCGGCAACTTTGGGCTAGATCATCATTTCCCATGATGCTCAGCAACTTATAAGGTTCACAGAACCTCAAGGGAAATGTAGTTCTGAAACATCTGGAGGGTCAAGGTTGATGACGCCTGGTTGCAAATAACCCCTATTATTCCCTGCTTCTGTATACATACACTGACTTTTTCATGATTGATGACACCTGGCTCTCATGGCAGGATGCAGGCTCAACCTTCCAGCCTCCCGCTGGTCACATGACAGCTGCCGCTTGAGCAGATGCCACAGTGTCGTATGGACCAGCCCCACCGGCACTGGGTCCTTGGTCAGTATCCCACACACACTAAATGGCTAAACTGAGAGGGGGACGTGGGAGGCTCAGGAGGGGTTCATTTTTAATCCTTCCAGCCACCCTCCAGTTTTAACCCTACAGGATCTCTTTAATGTAGTCCTGCATTATAGTTAAGTGGTATATACCGAAAGGCTACCATGATAGTGATACAACCCAGATTTCCCATTCGCTCAATACTATCATCAATTTTTGCGGTTTGGAAGACACTTGAAATGCCATATAAATCATTTAATTATTAGCTGCGTGTCCCCAGCCGTAGTGGATATCTTGATTTAGGGAAATGAGAAGGGAAAAGGTGATGGGTCTTTTTTATTTTTTGTAAACTGGTACATAAGGAAACTAAGATGAGCAGCTTTCCTTCATTCCCTAGATAGCAATTAGCTCTGGCAGGCTTTCCATTCCCACACTGACTCTGAGGTGATGTCACGAAGTAAGCTGTATACATAAGGACAGAACGAGAGACCTGCAAATCTCTGAGACCCCGGGGGACGCTGAGAATAGCTCATTTCAGTTTCTTCTTACATGGGTGGAAGAGAAGGGTAAATGCTATGGCAGGGGATTCCATACAGTAAACACATAGTTACAAATGTGAAGTTACACAGTGGTACTGGTATTAGTGGCTGCACAAGCCCAAGTAACCTGCAGGTGCGAAATGCATAGGAGAATCCAGAGTATGAATCAAGCACAAAGTGAAATATGTTGCTGTTATGTAGGACTGGGAAATGAGTTGTGGTTTTTCACTTCAATGCCATGTTTACACCTATTTTAATACGTCATTATACTATATATATATATATAATAAGGTAACCTATCAAAGTTCGTAATAATTAGGTATAAAAGGTAGGCACAAACACTAAAGTCTATCAGGGCTATTCAGAGAAAGGTGAAAACCAGGAGAACTAGTAGAAGAGAACAATCTAGACCAAATAGTCGATTTGGAAAGTGAGATAAATGGGAGAATTTTTCCGGTTTGGTTATTTTGACCTAGAATTTGCACTTCTCCAGTCATTCTCCTGAGTTTCACCTTTCTTTGAATAGACCTGTGAGTGTGTACAGGTCTGAATGTCACATTAGGAAATATAAGCTTATATATTTGAGATATATATATATACCAGGGCTCAAAATTTCCACTCGCCTACTCACATTTGGCAAGTAGAAATTAAGTGAGGGCAAGTGGAAATGCACACGCAGGCAGCACAATAAATTATTTTGTGCTGTGTATTCCGGCAGTGCCAGCATGCAGCCCCCCCTTCCCCAGGCTGCACGTTGGCAGGGAACAGCTGCCTAACTTGACCCAGCTCGTCTCTGTCACTGGCAGGAGAGTAGAGAGGAGATTCCCTGCCTCCTCGCTCTGCTTACACTGGAGTCTGATGTCTGGGTATTAATGTTATTTTTGTAACTTTATTCTAAATAAACCCATTAAGGGTTGGGTAGGGGTAAGGTGGAGCAACTGGTGGCGAGTAACTCTTATGGCCTGGTTAGTAGCTCAGGACTTGAAATTTTGAGCCCTGATATATGCAATGTAAACCAATAATAATGCACTTGTCTGCTTTATAAGTGCAATATAGAGTTATAAATGATAGTTATCTATTAATTAGATGTCATGGGTAAAGTAAACAAGACCTAGAGGCAAATGAGGAGACTTCAAATATAAGGTAGCGCGTAGATAGATGGAAAGATTGATAGACAGAATTACTGCTTCTAATAACACCGCCCTATCCATATTCCATTCATTATGTAAATGAAGTATTACAAGTTGTTGGATCAGTGCTTATGATCACATAAGGCAGGGGTGGGCAAAGTACGGCCCGCGGGCCACATGCGGCCCGCCAGAGAGTTTTTTGTGGCCCACCAAGCAGGGCTTGAGTCATTGCCGGCGGCCACATGGTTTTCCTCCTACGAGCGGCCACTGGCATTAAGCTCGGCTGATCGCCTGAGATCCAACAGCCAGCTGCAATCTCGCGAGATCGCAGAGGTCACGTGAACTCCGCGATCTGGCGAGATCGCGGCTGGCTGGTAGATAGATCCCAGGCAAGTGGCAGAGATTTATGCCAGCGGCCGCTCGTAGGAAGAAAGCCACGCGGCCGCCGGCAATGACCCGGAGGGGCCTGGCAGTCCAGACGGCAGAGGAGAGGTGAGCTGACCTGGGGCAATCTATCGATGTGAGCTGGTCTGGGGCAATATATCCATATGAGCTGGTCTGGGGCAATATATCCATGTGAGCTGGTCTGGGGCAATATATCCATGTGAGCTGGTCTGGGGCAATATAGCCATGTGAGCTGGTCTAGGGCAATATATCCATGTGAGCTGGTCTGGGGCAATATATCCATATGAGCTGGTCTGGGGCAATATATCCATATGAGCTGGACTGGGGCAATATATCCATGTGAGCTGGTCTGGGGCAATATATCCATGTGAGCTGGTCTGGGGCAATATATCCATATGACCTGGTCTGGGGAAATATATCCATGTGAGCTGGTCTAGGGCAATATATCCATGTGAGCTGGTCTGGGGCAATATATCCATATGAGCTGGTCTGGGGCAATATATCCATATGAGCTGGACTGGGGCAATATATCCATGTGAGCTGGTCTGGGGCAATATATCCATGTGAGCTGGTCTGGGGCAATATATCCATGTGAGCTGGACTGGGGCAATATATCCATGTGAGCTGGACTGGGGGAATATATCCATGTGAGCTGGTCTGGGGCAATATATCCATGTGAGCTGGTCTGGGGCAATATATCCATGTGAGCTGGTCTGAGGCAATATATCCATGCGAGCTGGGGCAAATATATCCATGCGAGCTGGGGGCAAATATATCCATGTGAACTGGGGCAAATATATCCATGTGAACTGGGGGCAAATAATTCCATGTGAGCTGGCTTGTGGCAATATATCCATGTGAGCTGGGGGCAAGTGTCTGGCTGTAATTAGTTCTGGGGACATGTGTCTGGCTATAATTAGTTCTGGGGGCAAGTGTCTGGCTGTAATTAGTTCTGGGGGCAAGTGTCTGATTATAATTAGTTCTGAGGGCATGTTTCTGGCTATAATTAGTTCTGGGGGCATGTTTCTGGTTATAATTAGTTCGGGACAAGTGCAGCCCTATGCTAACCTCCGCTCCCACAAAGTGGCCCCCGAGCCAAAACAAATGCCTAGCCCTGACATAAGGCATTATAAAAATGCTAAAATAACTTTTTGTCAGCATTGTACATCTCCCCTGATATATATATCATTGGTCCCTATACGCAGCACGGCTATCCAAATCCTTGTAGTGGTCTGCACAACTTCCTATTGCCAAAAACAATATACAGAAACCACAGACTTAGGTGAAAGTCTGACACTCAGGGTTAACAGTAACCAGGTGCACAAGACACAAGAGACTGACACACACAGGGTTAACGGAGGAATGCCAAGGGTTGGTATCGCCAGAGAGTGTGTCAGCCATATGCCAGGGGTCGGTATCACCAGAGAGTAAGTCAGAACAGGAGCCAAGGGGTTAAGAGCCGGGAGAGAAGTCAGACAAGCAGAGTTCATACACGAGAAATTCAATAATACAATAACGTGCACTGAGAGGAGGTAAAAACAACGTCAGGGCAACGAGTGGCTTTCAGCCAAGTGGTTTTAAATTTGACAGCGCCGCGTCATAATGCCGCGCCCCACCCACTGGCATCCCACATGACCAACCGCAACTCTGCACATTACTCGGCGCCCGGCCAGCGAGCAGTGAGGACGGCGCTGCCGGGTGGAAGTACCAACTTGGGACGTGACAGTATAGTGGGGAAAAAACTTTGATTAAAATAATATGCGATTAAATAGTATATATTGTTATGGTTCCTCATTCAAGTGCTGTTAATGCCTCATGCAAAATAAATGGCCTTCCTTGGAAAGAATATTGTGTTAATGTCTACAGCCTCCATTCAAAGATAAATACCCTAAAACACCAAATTTTCACTAAACTGAGACTCCTTTCAAACCTATCCATCCATCAGGTTCCTGATTTACCAGGATGATTCAAGATGGGAACTGGATACCCACAACCCCATCTGTTTTATTTTTTACTGCCAAATCTCAACACCATTTCAAACTGTATAGACGGAGTGTGAGGCATTCCTAGAAATTCACGAAAAACATAACAATTTATACCTTTCATTCCTGTATTTTTTATCAGTTTAAGGTAGTAGGATAATATGTAAAACACATATAGAATGAAGTACCGTTGTTTAGCTAGTACATGTAATTTGTATTAATGCGTATTCATAAATGTAATATACTTTTTTAAGAAGTATGGGGTCTTTGTACACACACCATGACACACTGTCACACTTGTTTGTCAATCAAACACTTCTCCCTTTAAAGTCCCTTCAGATTATACTGTATAGCACATATGTACGTCCTATTTATATGCTGTGTATCTTATTACTATTAGTATGTACAGTTGTGTTCAAAATTATTCAACCCCCACTGAAATTGAGTGTTTTGGCCAGTTTGACATTGATTTTGATCATTCAGTCATCTTGCTTACAATTAAATCAAAGAGGCACGTGTAGGTCAGACAAATATAACATAACATTTAGAATGAAATAACCACAAATGTCTTTTCTGTGCTCACATCATTATCAGTTTTATTCAACCCCCAAGTGACATTCAATCTTAGTACTTAGTACAACATCCTTTTACAGTTATAACAGCTTTTAAACGTGAAGCATAGCTTGACACAAGTGTCTTGCAGCGATCTACGGGTATCTTCGCCCATTCGTCATGGGCAAAAGTCTCCAGTTCAGTCACATTCTTAGGCTTGCGCACTGCAACTGCTTTCTTTAAGTCCCACCAGAGGTTCTCAATCGGATTTAAGTCAGGTGACTGCGATGGCCACTCCAAAATGTTCCAGCCTTTAATCTGCATCCATGCTCTAGTGGACTTGGAGGTATGCTTGGGATCATTGTCCTGTTGAAAGGTCCAACGTCTCCCAAGCCTCAGGTTTGTGACGGACTGCATCACATTGTCATCCAATATCTCCTGGTACTGAAGAGAATTCATGGTACCTTGCACACGCTGAAGCTTCCCTGTACCTGCAGAAGCAAAACAGCCCCAAAGCATGATTGACCCACCCGCCATACTTCACAGTAGGCAAGGTGTTCTTTTCTTCATAGGCCTTGTTCTTCCTCCTCCAAACATAGCGTTGATCCATGGGCCCAAACAGTTCTAATTTTGTTTCATCAGTCCACAGAACACTATCCCAAAACTTCTGTGGTTTGTCCACATGACTTTTGGCATACTGCAGTCGACTCTTCTTATCCTTTGGAGACAGCAAGGGGGTGCGCCTGGGAGTTCTGGTATGGAGGCCTTCATTACGCAGTGTGCTCTGTATTGTCTGAGCTGAAACTTCAGTACCCACATCTGACAAATCTTTGCTCAGTTCCTCAGCAGTCACACGGGGACTTTTCTCCACTCTACGCTTCAGGTAGCGTACAGCAGTCGAAGTCAGCATCTTCTTTCTGCCACGACCAGGTAGCATTTCAACAGTGCCCTTTGCCTTGAATTTGCGAATGATGCTTCCTATGGTCTCTTGGTATGTTTAACATCTTTGCAATCTTCTTATAGCCATTGCTCTTCCTGTGAAGAGTAATCACCTCTTCTCTTGTCTTCCTGGACCATTCTCTTGACTCCACCATGTTTGTAACCACACCAGTAAATGTCTAGAAGGTGCTGAGTATCACAGTCATTTTAAAGCTGCCTAATTGGTGCTTATTATGCTTTATTGCTGCTCCGTGACATCCACAGGTGTTTTCAATACCTGATTGAAAACACTTGAATGAACCTCTGTTCTTCAGAGTGGTAGTCTTTAAGGGGTTGAATAATTGTGTCAATGAAGAATTCACAAAAGAAACATTTACTACTGTATTACAAAACCAATTGATGTCATTTTAGTTGCATATGGTTCTTTAAAAAGTCCTTGTAGGATTTCATTCTGAATACAATTACAAATGTACACTAAATTCCCTAAAACCCTTTACAGCATTGGGGGTTGAATAATTTTGAACACAACTGTAAGTACATTACTATGGTGTAAAGTAATTTTGCCATAACATCACTTGTTAAAGGAATTCTATAGTGTTAAAAAGGGAGGGGTGGAATGGAGGAGTTAAACATTAATTCATCTTGGTCCCCCTCCTGTTGTAATCCTTTAGATTTTTTTGAAACATAGCTTTAATCTAATGCTGGACTGCCTCGGACATACTGTAACATGCTGCTGGCTTCCTGTCACATGATCACGGGGACGCAGCCAATCCAATGGCTCTCAGTGCCAACAGCATTGAGAGTCATTGGTGGGAGCTGGGTCTCTAAGGTCCCAAACTGCCAGAACCTGAACACAGCACTCAGGTTCTGGGTGGGTAAAAGCCCTGGCAATCAGCAGGGAAGCCACAATCAGTCAAATAACATTGGGTGGTCACAGAGCCTAGAGTGTCCCATTAATTATTCACACAGTGCATTGTTTCCTTTGTGCAAAGCAAAAGAGCCATATGTTGGATAAAAAAAAACACTTCCATTGCTAAGCATTGCCTTTTTGGGGTAATATCTGAGGTGTTTATGTCTCTCATAATGTTTTGGCGTCCCACAAGAACAAAAGAACAATCCTTCGTCAAAAGCAGCAAGCAACAATGGATATGAGGATTGATAGTCTCCCTAACTGGATGGAAGCTTTATTTTGATCCCAGTCCAAGCTGCCTATTACTGACTTTAACTGTGAAGTACTACTTTACCTTAAATACAAAACGTAAATCTAATATCTTAACAGCTACAATTTACTGCTGATCTGCTGGCAGAGTAGCAGTTTCCTGAAATAAACAATATTTTGCGGGTTAGCGCTTGAGCACACACAAACACACTCCCAACACCACTAAATAATGGCTTTGTCTGCAACTTAATATTTACTTGCGGTGAAATCTACAAACCCCGTCTCTTCCTTGCTCTAGTATAGTTATTATTCTAACCTAAAAGGCCTTCTATTTCAGTGGCACGCCAAAATCCCGGTCTACAAAAACATTCCTGGGTTCCTCTAACCTTGCACAGCAAAGTCCTAAATGAAAAGGGAAATCATAGCTTTCAGAATACATGCTTAGCATGCCTTTTACATTGTACGATCGCAGACAAGTGTAGACTACTGAAAACACGATATAATATGCAGGTACTTAAACACAATATTATTTTTTTTCAATGACTAACTGTTAACTGGAAGGCTGTCGTGTGATGGATTGACCGTCTTTTTTTTGCTTTTTCAACTAGCTGAATGTTTTAAAGTATCGAAGATACTGACTTTTTCGTAGCAACTTTTATTATTCATTGGAACATTGTTCCTTCAGAGACGTCAGATTGCTTTAAAATATTTTATTTAATAGAGTTCCTGCTATGTGCATGCGTTAATGAATGTATGGCCATGTTTTACACGTGAAATAATTCCTACTCTGGATGTAACAGAAAAGGTTCCTTATTAATGAAAGAATTCATTCATGGAAACATTATATATATATTTTATTTATAGAGGGGGAGTATTTTAAAATACTATTTTTTCTCTATATTGAATCTGATTTAGTTAGGCTTAGATTAAACTATTCCTATTTAGGGAAGCCTACCACCTGTCACGGTGGCCCCCGCAACCCCCCCGGCGCCTGGCAGCGGCTTCCTCGCTGCTCGCTGGCCAGGCGCCGAGTGATATCGCGGAATGGTTCCGCACACGTGGGACGCCGGGGGGCGGGGCCAGGCGTGATGACGCGGACCCGCCGAGTTTAAAGCCCGGCTTCACTATGTCACCGGTGCCCTGACGTGGTAGTTACTTCCCGCAGAGCTCTTGTATATTTTTGGCAAACGAACCATTCTGTGTATGACCCCTGGCATTGGCAAACGAACCATTCTGTGTATGACCCTTGGCATTGGCAAACGAACCATTCTGTGTATGACCCTTGGCATTGGCAAACGAACCATTCTGTGTGTGATCCCTGGCATTGGCAAACGAACCATTCTGTGTATGACCCCTGGCATTGGCAAACGAACCATTCTGTGTATGACCCCTGGCATTGGCGAACGAACCATTCTGTGTATGATCCTAGGCATTGGCGAACGAACCATTCTGTGCATGACCCCTGGTATTGGCTTTAACTCTTCTACTTCTGGTACTGAGGTCAGTCTGTGTGGCATCCTAAGCACGCATCAGACTACCTCTCCTATTGTTAGGGTCTTGGGAAGAGCTAACCATTCTAAGGTCTTGTGTATAATTCTAGTGTTACTCTTTGTAGATACGCTATCTTGTCGAATTCTGTGTCTGTCTAGTCGTGCCGACCATTCAAGGATCGGAAGGGTAGAGAGCGGTCTGCGTAAAGGGACCACCATCTTGGTAATCAGGGGGATCCGTGACATTACGTCAGGGCCAATGGATCCCGCAGACCTCTCTAATCAATTGACACGTATTGCAGCCAGACAAGAAGAGCAGGACCATAGGATGGACCAGATTGCTCTTGCCCTGCAAACCCTGTTAAATCGATCCAATACTGGAACTGCAAGCCCTCCAGACCCAGTATTGCCTAGGGTCAGTTCGGCCGCTCCCGAGGGGTGTAGGCTCAGTATGAAGGCACCCTTACGCTATGATGGAACACCAACTTATGCCGGGGTTTTTTGACCCAACTCGAGATCTTGTTCGAGAACAATCCAGGGTCCTGTATGTCTGATAAAGCCAAAGTAGGCTATCTGATCAATCATTTAACTGAAAAAGCTTTATTGTGGGCCACGCCCTTGTGGGAAAATAAGAAACCCATCATCTACGACTATGAGGGTTTTACCTCTGAGTTAAAGCGTACCTTTGACCCCTCTAGAAGGGCTACCAATGCGGGTAGGTCCTTGTTTCACATAAAACAAGGTAACAGGAGGGTCTCCGACTATGCCATAGAGTTTAAGACTTTGGCTTCTGAGGTGCTCTGGCCGAACGACGTTTTAACCTTAGCCTTTACCGAAGGCCTGAACGAGGCTTTTATGTTTGAGCTGGCTCCCTTAAAATTACCAGAACATCTGGACCATTTGGTTGATTTTTGTATTGCCATGGACGATCAAATTAGGGAAAGGAGACACCCCAGAGACAGACCCAGAAGGGTCCTGCCTCCTTTACCCTTATTACCCAGACACACCAGTACGTCAGGTAACCCGGAGATCGCAAAAACTGATATACCGGCCGTTGAACCTATGCAGATAGGAAAAACAGGTATTTCAGAGGCAGAAAGAGCTCACAGAAGAGAAAGGGGGCTCTGCTTTTATTGTGCCGGGGCAGATCATTTCCGCCTTCAATGTCCTCAGAGACCCAGGGGTGGCAGGGTGAGAATGGCAAATCGGGTCAAAGAACGGTTAATACCCAGGTTATAGGTTCTCTGTATGCCTCCTTTGTGGATGATGAAAAAAAAAAATCCCGGATTCTGGTACCCATCTCCCTAACCTGGGAGGGGGTTCACCTCGAGACTGAGGCATTCCTAGACTCGGGAGCCTCAGGTAATTTCATGGACAGATCTTTTGCCGCCAAAAACCTCTTACCTCTGGTTTTAAAAGAGAGGCCTCTTATGGTGGAAGCCATAGACGGAAAACCCCTGTCATGTCCCCATATCACTCACGACACTATTGATGTATGCATGAAAACAGGAGTGTTGCACCGTGAAACCATACGATTTCAGATTATTGACTCTCCCTCATGTCCTGTCGTTCTTGGGTTCCCATGGTTAACAGAGCATAATCCGGTGATCGATTGGCCCAGCGAGACATAAAATGTTGGGGTCCCAATTGCCAGTCAAAGTGCCTGGGCAGGGTCAATGTGATTGGTAGCCTCAATATTGCCACAGCACCTCCTTTGTCCACCGAAGTCCCTGAATGTT
The DNA here is from genome assembly GCA_009667805.1 of Leptobrachium leishanense. Classification (NCBI taxonomy): domain Eukaryota; kingdom Metazoa; phylum Chordata; class Amphibia; order Anura; family Megophryidae; genus Leptobrachium; species Leptobrachium leishanense. The sequence goes on along the minus strand of CM019067.1, from coordinate 285,575,754 downwards.
ATCTGGCGTTAAAGGAGGTGTTTTCTAAAGCCAGGACTGAGGTCTTACCGCCTCATCGTCCTTACGACTGTGCCATAGAGCTACTCCCTGGTACTATGCCTCCTAGAGGACACGTATACCCTCTGTCACAAAAGGAAAACGATATTATGGAGGAATATATAAGGGAGAATCTAGAGCGAGGATTCATCAGACGATCCTCCTCTCCAGCAGGAGCAGGTTTCTTTTTCGTTTCCAAAAAAGAGGGAGACCTGCGACCTTGCATCGATTATAGAGGTTTGAATAGGATAACCATAAGAAATGCCTATCCCATACCTCTTATCACAGAATTATTCGACCGACTAAAAGGGGCCCGTATATACACGAAGCTCGATTTACGCGGAGCCTACAACCTCGTAAGGGTTAAAAAGGGGCATGAATGGAAAACGGCTTTTAATACACGTAGTGGGCATTATGAATACCTAGTGATGCCCTTTGGATTATGTAACGCGCCAGCTGTTTTTCAGGACCTCATAAACGACACCCTAAGGGACTTTCTGCAAGCGTTCGTCATAGTGTACCTGGATGATATCCTGATTTACTCTCCTGATAAGGAGACCCATCACGCCCATGTGCAACAAGTGTTAAGGAAGCTATTGAAGGCTGGGTTATATTGCAAACTAGAGAAGTGCTTGTTCGACATAGAAACAGTGCACTTCCTTGGGTATATAATAACTCCTGAGGGTTTTCAAATGGACCCTAAAAAACTCTCAGCCATCCTTGACTGGCCTCTACCCCAAGGGCTTAAAGCCATCCAGAGGTTTCTGGGGTTTACTAACTACTACCGGAGGTTCATTAAAGACTTTTCGGCCTTGGTGGCCCCCTCACGGCTATGACAAAGAAAGGGGTGGGAAATCAGAAATGGACACCCCAGGCCATTCAAGCCTTTGAGGCACTCAAACAGGCATTCACAACTGCCCCTGTTCTCCGACATCCCGATCCGGCTCTGCCTTTCCAAGTTGAAGTTGACGCCTCCGAGCTGGGTCTTGGTGCAGTCTTGTCCCAAAGGGAGGCACCCGACAAACCCTTGCATCCATGCGGCTTCTATTCCCGAAAGTTGTCCCCGGCAGAGAGGAACTATGATATCGGAAATAGAGAGTTGTTAGCAGTTATCGCGGCTTTGGCGGAGTGGAGATACTTATTGGAGGGGTCTAGGGACCCCATCGTTATCATAACCGATCATAAGAATCTTACGTACATTGGAGACGCCAAACGTTTAAATGCCAGACAAGCGAGATGGTCATTGTTTCTTTCAAGCTTTAATTTCGTCGTCCTCACATATAGACCTGGGTCAAGAAACATTAAAGCAGACGCATTGTCGAGACAGTACGAATCCTACGAACATAACATCCAAGATCAGCATCCCATTGTACCCCAGGAAAGGATTATAGCCTTTACCACGATTAGTGTCTCATCTCCTCTGATGATCAGATTGCAGACCGTCCAGGGTGCAGCTCCTGGGGGGAGACCTCCTGCGAAACTCTTTGTACCTGAGAACGAGAGAGAAGAAGTACTAAAACTTTACCATGATAACAAAACCTCTGGGCATATGGGGATCACCAAAACAGTCTCTAGTATACGTAAACTCCTCTGGTGGCCCACGTTGCGCCGGGATGTCAAAGATTACATAACCGTGTGCGAGGTGTGCACAAGACATAAAAGTCCCAAAACAGCGCCCATTGGTTTACTCCAGCCTCTGCCAATCCCTGAACGACCATGGTCGCATTTAGCTATGGATTTTATAGTAGAGTTACCCGAGTCTAGAGGGAATACTGTAATACTCACGGTCATAGATCGATTCTCCAAAATGGGTCACTATGTTCCTCTTCGGAAACTACCTTCGGCAGCCGAACTGGTGCCCATTTTCATTACCAATGTGGTCCGCATACACGGTATTCCTCTTGGGATTGTCTCTGATAGGGGGACCCAATTTGTCTCCAGATTCTGGAAAGGGTTTTGCAAGAATGTGGGAATAGACCTATCCTTCTCTTCGGCCTATCACCCCAGACCAACGGAGCAGCAGAACGAGCCAATCAAAATATAGAGAAATATCTCAGGTGCTTTATATCCGAACGACAAGACAACTGGTCAGACCTGATACCTTGGGCAGAGTATGCCTTGAACAGTGCAGTGAGCGAAGCCACAGGACATTCCCTTTCTTCACTGTTTACGGTTTTGATCCTCCCGTGCTCCCCGCTACGTTTCCTGATACCGCGATTCCTGCTCTAGATGAGCATTTGGCGTCATTGAAAGAAACTTGGGGAAGGGTTAAACGGGCACTGGAGGATAGCAGTGTTGTCCAGAAAATCAAGGCCGACAGACACAGGAGGCCGGCACCCGTGTATCAAGTCGGGGACAGGGTTTGGCTTTCTTCACGGAACATCAAGCTCTTAGTACCCTCTATGAAACTGGCACCCAGATATATAGGCCCTATAAGATTCTGCGGCGAATCAATCCGGTCTCCTATGCTTTGGCACTGCCCCCCATATCAGGATACACAATGTGTTCCACGTGAGCCTTTTGAAACCACTCCTGTGTAATCGGTACACCAGGGCCCGTGTCCCCCTCCTCCTGTCTCTGTGGAGGGCGAGGAGGAGTTTGAGGTTGAGGCCATCCTGGACGCCAGGATATCTAGGGGAGTCCTTCAGTACTTGGTTGACTGGGTGGGCTACGGTCCAGAGGATCGCTCTTGGCTCCCAGCTACTGAGGTCCATGCTCCTCGGTTGGTGAGGGCTTTCTATTTGGCTCATCCCCGTGCTCCTGGGGGTCGTCCAGTGGCCGCCCGTTGAGGGGGGGTTCTGTCACGGTGGCCCCCGCAACCCCCCCGGCGCCTGGCAGCGGCTTCCTCGCTGCTCGCTGGCCAGGCGCCGAGTGATATCGCGGAATGGTTCCGCACACGTGGGACGCCGGGGGGCGGGGCCAGGCGTGATGACGCGGACCCGCCGAGTTTAAAGCCCGGCTTCACTATTTCACCGGTGCCCTGACGTGGTAGTTACTTCCCGCAGAGCTCTTGTATATTTTGGCAAACGAACCATTCTGTGTATGACCCCTGGCATTGGCAAACGAACCATTCTGTGTATGACCCTTGGCATTGGCAAACGAACCATTCTGTGTATGACCCTTGGCATTGGCAAACGAACCATTCTGTGTGTGATCCTGGCATTGGCAAACGAACCATTCTGTGTATGACCCCTGGCATTGGCAAACGAACCATTCTGTGTATGACCCCTGGCATTGGCGAACGAACCATTCTGTGTATGATCCTAGGCATTGGCGAACGAACCATTCTGTGCATGACCCCTGGTATTGGCTTTAACTCTTCTACTTCTGGTACTGAGGTCAGTCTGTGTGGCATCCTAAGCACGCATCAGACTACCTCTCTCTATTGTTAGGGTCTTGGGAAGAGCTAACCATTCTAAGGTCTTGTGTATAATTCTAGTGTTACTCTTTGTAGATACGCTATCTTGTCGAATTCTGTGTCTGTCTAGTCGTGCCGACCATTCAAGGATCGGAAGGGTAGAGAGCGGTCTGCGTAAAGGGACCACCATCTTGGTAATCAGGGGGATCCGTGACACCACCTGACTTACTGATGCAACCAGTCCGTCACTCTCACCTTGCAGTCCGTCACTCTCACCTTGCAGACCATCACGCTCACCTTGCAGTCCGTCACTCTCACGTTGTAGTCCATCACTCTCACCTTGCAGACCATGACTCTCACCTTGCAGTCCGTCACTCTCACCTTGCAGTCCATCACCCCCACCAGTCCAGCACTCTCCCTTGCAGTCCATCACCCCCACCAGTCCATCACTCACCTTGCAGTCCTCTCCTCCTGTTTCCACCCCAACCCTTCTAGATTGTGAGTTCTCACGGGAATAGGGCCCTTGTTTCCTCCTGTACTAGTTCGTCAAAATGTTGTTCAATGTATTGTAACCCTGTCAATGTGCCCATTGTACAGCGCTGCGGAATCCGGCACTATATAAATATAACTATTTCCCCTTTCAATATAACTTTTGATATTTTGTTAACCTCCCGGCGGTTTTCCAGAGTGTGGCTCAGGGTTAAATTTCAATGCGAAAGTGGTAACCCGGAGCCACACTCGGCCTGGATACATACCTGTCCCTGCACTCCCTCGCTGACCTCCCGCAGTCGCCTCCAGCCGATCACAGCGTCCTGCTTCCGGGTTCTCGTCGCTAGAAGGGAACCCGGAAACAGGGGGCCTCGATCGGCCGGAGGTGACTGCAGGTCAGCGAGGGAGTGCAGGGACAGGTATGTATCTAGCCTGACTGTGACTCGGGGTTACCGCTTTCAGCATTGAACTTTAACCTCGAGCCACACTTGGGATACCATGAGGGGGCTGAATAAATCCACGGATTTTGACATATAAAATATGTCAAAATAGGAACGACAGGGAGGTTAATTTTAATATAGTTTATTTCTGTAATGTCTGTCGCCAGTTAGTAGGAAAAAAAACACACATTGGAAGTTTTATTCCATTACTTTTTGTAAATGTCACCGTGAAAATATTGACTTAGAATTGCCTCTTTTTAATCAAAGTGGAAAAAATCAACATTAAAATATTGATTTAAAACATTCACTTGGCATTATAGTAGTGTTGTATGGTTGCGTTAATACATATGCCACAAAATGTTATTGCTCCAATAACAAACGTGTGAGGTAAGGTTATAGTGAGAGAAATACTATTTTCTCATCTCTATAATTACGTGGGATTCAATAGTTTAACCCACATAGTTTAGATCTGGGATCTGGGAAGACTTCGGGTTTAGTTTCACCTTACTTTGAAGACAATGAGAGACCACAACAGCTGGAACATAATCTTCCCTTAACTCTAAGACCTCACTAGCCCTTTAAAGAAACACTCTAATACCCCCCCCCCTTTAAATAATTGGTCAGATGCTGCTGATGGTATCTACCCAATTATTTTTTTTATTTTATTGTTATTAATTAATTTATTATTATTATTAATTTAGATAAATTTACTTACCTTGTCTCCCTTGGCACACACTGTTCCACCCCTCATCTCACATACTTTGTGGAAATGTTTGCAACTTTGCTACACATTTGTACACCTACGCAATGTGTACACAAGTTCTGTACTGCCTATGTAGAACAATAGATCAGAACTGCGCGCATGCGCAAAACTGATCCATACGCTGCGTCTCTCAAAACGCCCACAGAGCTTTCTGATGTCCCCAATGACCGATCTGGTGACCAGTTGCCAGGTAATGGTGACTTTGGTATGGGCAGAGGAAACTCCTCCACTTCACATTGCATTTACAGCAGATTGGCGCTGGAGGAAAATGAGGGGGGAGGTGGTCTTTAAGCATCCTGGCCACTTTAAAAAGCTAAAGTGGTCAGGATGTGTACACTGTTCCTTTAATTCTAACCCACATTTACCATAATGCAACATGTCTTCTAAACTTCAATGAAATGTAATGCTAATACCCATATTTACCCTTCTGCCCTCATGTGTCTCTGCAGAATAGGGCAAGGGCCAAATTCCATCATGAGCCAACAGGGTTGCTCTTTCAGCCCAGCCCCTGGGTACCAAGTAGCAGCCCCATAAAGAGTAACCCCAAATAACTTTTTTTCTTGTAATTGAAGACTGATCCTGCTTCTGCCCCCCCCCCCCCCCAGTCATGCCGGTGCTTGACAACTATCAAATTAAATGGCAAAAGCCATCAGATTTTACATGTGCCATTCACATTAGTGTTATAAATCAGTGCTTTGGTTGAGCAGGGCGGGAACAGAATAAGCAGTAGTGCAGGGGTGGACTGAGCCAGGGGACAGGGAGGCAAATGCCCCCCGGGCCTTGTCTTCAGCAGTGGCAGCTCTCTAATTAGGCAGCTGCCAAAGGCTGGGGTCAGACGAACGCAGTGCGCACGTGCGTTTACCTGCACTTTATTACAGCCATGGTAGCCGCAAATGACGTCCAACGCAGGCCCACACACGAAGTATGGCCGCACAAAAGTTCGGCCGCGCAACGCAAGTGGCAAACGAACGCATTTTTGCAAGAACTTCGAACTGCTAGTACTGACATACGGAGTGCGCTGCATCTGCATAGAAGCGTGTGTGCGTGATTAGGAGACGTCAGACGCTGCTCATGTCCGGCCAACATAACGTCCAGACACCCAAAGTTTCCTGGTTTGGATCCGTAAAAAATCACGGCCGTAGTTGCGCATCGTATGACCGTTATCGCGTATTCCGTGAGAAAGTACGTCCATGCGTTCGGACGCACATTTTTACAGACGATGCGAAAAATGCGTTCATCTGACCCTAGCCTAAGGACTCACACTTTTGGGAGGTCTTACAGCCGCCTAACTTGTCTGTCGCATTTGTAAAGTGCTTCATGACCCCCAGCTGCTCTCAAGCTGGCCACTGGCCTTCCGGGCCAGTCAGCTGCTCGAGAGCAGGTCTCTTGTTTGGGCCCACCCAGGAGGCTGCCTGGGGAACACAATTTATACAGTTAATTTTGTATCACTTGCATTATTTTCATTATCCGAAATATCTCATTTTTGCGTTTCGCTTAAGGCCTCACAAAGTCTAGAGCCGCCTCTGGTCTTCAGCCCAATAAAACGACTGGTGCGGCAGCTGCACTGTGTCTTTTTTTGATGAGGCCGGTGAGCTGGTGCCCTAACGCTACTGCCGGCTGGTCGGTCTCATTACCAGGAGCCACATGGCTTTTACAACTTATAAAATTGGTCACGGGTACATTTGTGTGCTGTTTGATTTTAGGGAAGTAGGCAGGGCTGGGATTTAAAAGGGCATTAGGGTAATGTGAAAGAGGTATCACATAGTTACATACTTACATAGGCTGAAAAAAAGACGTGCTGATTCAGGGGTTAGTAGTTATGGGTTAAAGGGGGTAATGCTATGAACTAGGGGGTAATAATGTGAGGAAAAGGGAACATTGTTCTGATATAGGCAGTATTCGTTTGAGGTAGGTGTTATTGATGGATTTTTGTTAGTTTATGATTGCTGAAAGAAATAATAATTATTATTTAAAACAGCCAATAAATGTCCTTTATTATGTAATTTATTAAACATGTTTATTTTTTAAATTAAAATGTCAGGCCGGGGTGATGCACCATAGGCATATGGTTTGAACTTGCCCCCTGAGCCATGTATACGTCATGATCTGTCAGAATGCTATAACAAAAAATGTAAAAAAAAATAGAATTTCCAGTCAGATTTCAATCATTTACAGCTTGTAAAATAATATTTTTGCCATTTTATCATCCGAGCCTTTGTAGTTATATATTCTTTGGGGCACTCTTTTTACAAAATATAGAAATGGGAAACTGTTACTGTATTTCTCTGGAAAAATACGTGTTTTTAACTAAAACTTGGAAATGAGAAGGTTAGTGCAGCATCATTGTTCAAAATATAATTAACAATTGAACAATAGTACTGCATTATTAAAAAAGATAAAAGGGTTTTATTTTATTTTTACATATAACCTGGTCATGTTTGGTATCATTGGAAAGGACATGCTTGGCCATCCAAGATTCCAGCTCCCACCTGAAGAAGGTGCCGGATTGCGGTTGGAAAATAAGAGTGACATCACTCGAAAGGACAGACTGTGGCCTTTCCATCGATGCCTCTCTTGAGACTATACTCCTAACCGATGGGGTGATAGAGGGGTTTTGAAGACCCCATCCCCTTCAGGCACTCTCCTGGCTCTGGTGGGTGCAAGGGCACGTGAAACTGACATCAGTGCATCGGTCGGGGTATAAAAGTGAGGGTCTGACTTCAAGGAAGTCAGACCACCGTGGAACCCCAGGGTCTTTCGCTGTGGAGACCCAGTGACGTGTGGGGAACATCCTCCGCATACAGCGGGGACACTCCATGACGTTCCCCACACGTCTTCCGCAGCAAAAGGGTTAAAAACCCTGTTAACCTAACTCAAACTGAAATCTCCATAATAAATCTGTATTTAGATGTACACGGTGCACTTTAATGCAGGTAGAACGCCTCTCGCCCTTATCTGTGCCATCATATACTTAAAATGACCCATCATTGTGACATGTTAAAAGAGCTAAACTTGCCGTCGCTGGAATCCAAACGCATCCTTCACCTTTCCAACCTGGTGTTTAAGAGCTTTTCTGGGAAGCTACCACCCTACCTGAATAAGCTGCTTCCCCCAGCAGTTCCCTCATCTCATAACCTCCAATCCAGGACCAGCACCTTACTTGCAATACCACAATACAAAAAGACAGTGGTTCGATCCTCATTTTCCTACAGAGCACCGCAATTATGGAATAACCTCCCAGACACCATCAAATCTTCGCCCAGTCTTAAGTCACTCAAGAGCTCCTATTAACATGCCTCAATACAGAATGCACCTGTAAACATGTAACATATTTATTTTCTGTATTAATCTGTAGATTTGTGATGTTTTTTAATATCTTGTATTTATTACTTTGTATTTGTGTATCGACTGTAACATTTCAATGTTCTTGAACCCAGGACATACTTGAAAATGAGAGAAATCTCAATGTATCCTTCCTGGTAAAATACTTTATAAATAAATAAATTAATTAAATCACTATGGGCATGAAAATATAACAAAACGGCATATAACAGTGCAACATGTCAGATGTTACTTTTTCCTGTCGGTTCCCCTATAAGATTAGTGAATACCTGACGTGATAAATTGTTATAACCTGAGAATTATCGCCTTGGGGATGCAATCAGCCCAACTAGGTCTTCAGAGAAAACATCCATGGGTAATTTGTCAGGGGGGGTGTAGGCTTTTGCAGCTTTTGTGTACTTTGCACTGTGGGCAATCTATTGTAATGAGAGGAAGCAGAAGAAATATTCCTAATCAAAATCACGATAGTCTGTATATATTGCTTTGCAGCAGAGAAACAGAAGGGAGGCTTAAGAAACAAACAACATTAATTTAATATTAATCCTTTAAAATGCAAATTATAGTCATCTCAACAGAAGGAAGAGGTATTTGTTTATAGTTTAACCGCGGCGAGATATATTTATTTATTTACGTTTAAATGAACATTGTTTCTGATCTCTAACCAGGTTCTTCAATTTATTGTAAGATATTTGTTTGTTCCCATTTTAATTATACCTATCTCTCACCCCTCGGTGTCTGTTCCATGTGGTATGCATTTACAACGTCCCCTTTGATATGGCGCTTTTTAAAAGTAGAGTTTCACTTGAAATGGCATTGCACTGATTCATTACACAGCATTATTCCAGCTCCATCTAAACCCAAGATCTCTAATGATGGCAGATATTTATATTACATGCTGCTTTATATTGCCCTATATTCACTGAACATTGTTATTGCTGCAATGTGCTTACTTTGTAAAGTGAGGAAATCCAAGATAATCACTTCGTATAGTTTCACTGTGTGATACAAGGCCATCGCAGAGGAGTGTAAAAGAATCTGACTATGGTGATACACAGTATCAGTTAAAGGGACCCTACCACCAAAATATATCCTTATCGTGTTTATTTTATGTTGCTGATATCTTACATGTACTTTGTTATTCTCTTGTATGTTTAGTTAAGAAAATATTTCACTCTATGGGCACTATCAGCTCCCTACAGCTAAAACGGGGACGCTAAGGGGAAAAATTAGCGTTCGTTAATCTCCCCTTAGTCTTAGTGTCCCTGTTTTACCTGTAGATTATGGGGCAGGCGCTGAATCTACCAGTCTGCCCCGTAGCCAGCGGCGTAGCGTGGGTTGTCAGCGCCCGGGGCAAGGCAAGATTTGTCCGCCCCCCTCCCCAACCTGTGGACATGGTAACACACCCTGATTCCCTTCCACCAGCAGAGTATTGACCCCCTTACCCCACAAGCACATGTATTGTATATTAACAAAATACTGCTATAATAAAAAAATGAGACACACATGCCCCCCCGCTACACCACTGCTACCAGTCACCCTGTCCCAGTATACCCTAGTATAGTTTCGCTCTCAGACTATACCCAGTCACTCTCTCCCAGTAACCCCCACTTTCTCCCAGTACCCCAGTCACTCTCTCCCAGTACCCCCAGACACTCTCTCCCTCAGTACCCCACTTTTTCCCAGTACCCCAGTCACTCTCTCTCTCCCAGTACCCCCAGTCACTCTCTCCCTCTCGTCCAGGGGGCTTAGTGTAGACCGGATTTTAAATGTGCTGCAGGGCAGGCACCTCCCTCCCTCCTTCCTGTTTAGCGGCGGGGAGCTGACAAGGGTACAGGATGTTCTGTAGGATAAACTGGAGGCTGCAAGTGCAAGGGCCTCTCACGGACACCAGTGTACGTGAGTAGACACCTTGCTGATTCCTGCTGGAATACATTAGTGGTTCAAATTTCTTGGAATTCTTGAAATTTTGCGTCCCTAAGAAAATTGTTCCCGGAGTAACCGTCCCCGAGGCCCCCCCCCCACCGCTACACCACTGACCGTAGCAGCCGCTAGGCTCCTAGACTCTTGGGCCAGCGCAAAAGTGCCGCCACGAGCATCCCCTCCATATGGTCCATAGGACTCCATTGAGGCTTCTCCTGCTGGGTCACATGAGCGGCAGGATATCGCCTCTTGTGAGATCCTGCAGGTCGGCGGAGTGATCGTGGAGGGAGACTGGGAACTTATTCCCTCAGTCTCACACTGTTTCCAGCGGCCAGAAGAGGCGAATTTTATGGGCCGCTGTTCTAACCACAGGATGAGAGGTGAGTATCTGCTTTTTTGCGGGTGTTCCAGCTGCAGCTAACTGATTCTGCAGAAGCTCTAAGCTGTAGCAAACTTTTTTAGTTAGCGACAGCGGGGTGTATTTAGCTTTTGGATTTTGTGATCCTAGTTAATCTCTGCTTACACTTTGCGCTCCCCATGTTAAGCATAGGGAGTGCAAAGTACAGTAAGGCGTTTTCCTGGTAATGGATATAGGACATTTTGGATGATTACCATACTGATTCCCTAACAGTCAGTCTGGCTAGATAAGGCTAATGTCAGGCGAGCGCACTGTGTGTCCGTGCACAACGGACGGACGTACTGGCGGAAGATACTGCAGACACCACACAATCAGTTTTTCTTGACGAACGTTGGAAAAAAAGGGAACTATGCAAATAATATTAATATGAAAAATGCAAAAAATTGATACATGATATGAAAAGCCATTTTGTGCGTCAAGATGCTGGACGTCGCACGTGCGGTCCATCTGATTTCGTTCCATCACACACACACAACTCTACGCGGACATGGCGCACTCTGCGCGTCCGTTCTAGCGGTTTTACGTTCTTGCCTAACTTGCGTCCGTTTGCCATGTGCGTTGTGCGTGTGCAGTTCGGTGCGGACACACATCGTGTGTGGGTCTCTATTGCTCATGATTCTATGCTACGACGACGGATATTAAACTGTGCGGCAACTCGGACGTGATTACTGCGTTCTTCTGACACGGACCTTAACCAGCAACTTCTCCTATGCAGAACATTGAATTGTGATAGCAAAAATCTAACTTTTTTCTAATGTAAAGTTTTTAAGAAAAACAGAATAGACCAATGAAATATATGACTTGTCAGCCCTACATTTTCTCAATATTGCACATTGTGATAACAGATCCCTGAGTTAAAAAATGTCCTATATGACTTTGTAATGTATCATTACAATTGCCAAACCACATCAGTATGCGGCGAAAATTGTGTATTTTAGTTTAAAATACAGTGGAATGCCAAACATGTTTACATGCAAGCAAATACTTGTCAAACTATCTTATCCCATCTTATAAGAATGTAATTATTACAAAGTATTTTGAAATATTTTTACTTCTACATCAAAGCAGTAACTTGGTGTAAATCTCAGGGATCTCTTAGTTTTATGTGTTGTTGTGATCTTACGGCAAAGCACTTTACTGAGAGGAAAGGAGTGATGTTTTACTTGCTGACCTGTAGGAAAGGTTGCACACATTATGTATACAGTAAGGAACATCCAGACACCACTTTTATTTAAAGTGCTACATGTAAATTAAGGGCCAAATTACATTCTTCTCGCAAAAACGCAAGCACAATGTGTGAATTTGTACGCCAAGCGTTAAACGTTACCGCACGTAAATCACCACTGGAATTACAATCCTCGCGCATTTTTACATCCGTCGAGCAATAACGTGCGTAAAACGGAGGCGCACAAATGCTTGCGCAGTAACGTTGCGCAAAAATCAGTGTGCGGACTGTTTTTTTCACGCGATTCAGCCAATCAGAATTAAGAACCAAAATTATCTCACGTTAAGTTTTTGCACCTGTCAAAGTCAATCTGCGCGTATATGTTGCAGCAATAATAAATGCACACACAACGTCTCAAATGTATCGGTTTGGTATGAGTAGATTGTGTAACTATACTTTGCTGCGTATTTTTTTTTGGGCTGGTGTATTTGGTTTCGGCCAGGTTGATAGAATTTGCCATTAACACCAGCTTTTAGGAGTTGGTAAAATTATGCGCGCAAAGGCTGTGCGTTACAAACTGCGCATAGATTGTGTGCTGGTATGCGGATGGTATTACATTCGCGTTTGCGCTCACAATGTTAAGTATAGGACGCGCGCAGTACAGTATGCTCGCGCAGGGTTCGCGCAGGTTCACCCGCGGTAGACGATTACGTGCCTTTGTTGCGCTGACAATGTAATACGACGTTCAATGCAAAGGGTTTTACCCTTCACGTTAATGCGTTTTATTCGTTTGCGCGAAGATTGTAATTTGGCCCTAAGTTATTCTTTGTGTTCAAAACAGAGGTTTAACAGGAAATGTACAATACATTTATTGTTACGAAACCTGACACAGATGGTCAGATAGGGCAGGGCAAAAAATTTACATATAGCCCAGCAGCTTATCGTAATTCTCCTTTTGAAGATCAGGGTTTAAGCATGGAGGCGGCCATCTTTGAATGACAACACAATGTTCAAAGGCTCAGTGGTGGTTACTAACATTGTTGCACAGGGTTACGATGAGCAAATGCGATCAGAACAGAAGTCAGTCATGTTCTTTGACTTGACAAATATCTCTAGCCTTCCAAGTAAATTTGTACTGTACTGTTTGTGCTAGGGGGGACTAGGAGTGCTAGCCTCTGTTCAATTTCTGGCTACCATTTCAGTTTCCCCCTACTAGGTAAAAAGATGAAGAGGTGGCACTGGCAATCTGGCCCTGTCCTCTGTCCCTCCTGTGTGTAACACCACACATTACAGTACTGTGAGTTTTATTGCTGTGGAGCAATGTGATACCTTTCTACACGCCGCACATTGCTGTGAGTTTTATTGCTGTGGAGCTCTGTGATATGCTCATAGACACCGCACATTACTGTACTGTGAGTTTTATTGCTGTGGAGCATTGTGATACCTTTCTACACGCCGCACATTGCTGTGAGTTTTATTGCTGTGGAGCTCTGTGATATGCTCATAGACACCGCACATTACTGTACTGTGAGTTTTATTGCTGTGGAGCATTGTGATACCTTTCTACACGCCGCACATTGCTGTGAGTTTTATTGCTGTGGAGCTCTGTGATATGCTCATAGACACCGCACATTACTGTACTGTGAGTTTTATTGCTGTGGATTCTAGGTTACGCTCATGTACACCGCACATCCCCTCTCCTCTCTCTTGTCTCCTTCACACCAGCCACGATTCTTAAAGTGCAGGTTAATTTGTTTCATTTTTCCTTTATACTATACTGTACTTTGTGTTACTGTAATCATTTTCATATGAATAAATGGTTGTGGAACCAATCGTCAGAGTTTCCATCATTTCTTATGGAGAAATTCGCTTTGATATAAGAGCGCTTTGGATTACAAGCAAGCTTCCCGAACGAATTATGCTCTCAATCCAAGGTATTACTGTAAATAGTTGGACAGATGCTGCTGACAGCCTTTGCCCAATTATTTTTTTTATATTTTTGCTATTTCTAGGTGATTTTATTTATCGTTTCTCCCTTCGGCTCAGAGACTTTCGAATCCAGCATTCCCTGTAGCTACAGTTGTGTTCAAAATTATTCAACCCCCACTGAAATTGAGTGTCTTGGCCAGTTTGACATTGATTTTGATCATTCAGTCATCTTGCTTACAATTAAATCAAAGAGGCACGTGTAGGTCAGACAAATATAACATAACATTTATAATGAAATAACCACAAATGTCTTTTCTGTGCTCACATCATTATCAGTTTTATTCAACCCCCAAGTGACATTCAATCTTAGTACTTAGTACAACATCCTTTTACAGTTATAACAGCTTTTAAACATGAAGCATAGCTTGACAAAAGTGTCTTGCAGCGATCTACGGGTATCTTCGCTCATTCGTCATGGGCAAAAGCCTCCAGTTCAGACACATTCTTAGGCTTGCGCACTGCAACTGCTTTCTTTAAATCCCACCAGAGGTTCTCAATCGGATTTAAGTCAGGTGACTGCGATGGCCACTCCAAAATGTTCCAGCCTTTAATCTGCAACCATGCTCTAGTGGACTTGGAGGTATGCTTGGGATCATTGTCCTGTTGAAAGGTCCAACGTCTCCCAAGCCTCAGGTTTGTGACGGACTGCATCACATTGTCATCCAATAACTCCTGGTACTGAAGAGAATTCATGGTACCTTGCACCCGCTGAAGCTTCCCTGTACCTGCAGAAGCAAAACAGCCCCAAAGCATGATTGACCCCTCGCCATGCTTCACAGTAGGCAAGGTGTTCTTTTCTTCATAGGCCTTGTTCTTCCTCCTCCAAACATAGCGTTGATCCATGGGCCCAAACAGTTCTAATTTTGTTTCATCAGTCCACAGAACACTATCCCAAAACGTCTGTGGTTTGTCCACATGACTTTTGGCATACTGCAGTCGACTCTTCTTATTCTTTGGAGACAGCAAGGGGGTGCGCCTGGGAGTTCTGGCATGGAGGCCTTCATTACGCAGTGTGCACCGTATTGTCTGAGCTGAAACTTCAGTACCCACATCTGACAAATCTTTTCTCAGTTCCTCAGCAGTCACACGGGGACTTTTCTCCACTCTACGCTTCAGGTAGCGCACAGCAGTCGAAGTCAGCATCTTCTTTCTGCCACGACCAGGTAGCGTTTCAACAGTGCCCTTTGCCTTGAATTTGCGAATGATGCTTCCTATGGTCTCTCTTGGTATGTTTAACATCTTTGCAATCTTCTTATAGCCATTGCCCTTCCTGTGAAGAGTAATCACCTCTTCTCTTGTCTTCCTGGACCATTCTCTTGACTTCACCATGTTTGTAACCACACCAGTAAATGTCTAGAAGGAGCTGAGTATCACAGTCATTTTAAAGCTGCCTAATTGGTGCTTATTATGCTTTATTGCTGCTCCGTGACATCCACAGGTGTTTTTAATACCTGATTGAAAACACTTGAATGAACCTCTGATCTTCAGAGTGGTAGTCTTTAAGGGGTTGAATAATTGTGTCAATGAAGAATTCACAAAAGAAACATTTACTACTGTATTACAAAACCAATTGATGTCATTTTAGTTGCATACGGTTCTTTAAAAAGTCCTTGTAGGATTTCATTCTGAATACAATTACAAATGTACACTAAATTCCCTAAAACCCTTTACAGCATTGGGGGTTGAATAATTTTGAACACAACTGTATCTGCCGCAGTTTGTGCTCCTATGCAATTTACGAAGCATAGGAGCCACAAATTGAACACTGCTAAGTCTGGACTGAGTGGTGGCCAATCCACATGTCAAAATGCTCCCTGAACCACTCTTCGACAATTTGAGCCCGATGAATCCTAGCATTGCCACCTTGGAATATGCCCGTGCCATCAGGGAACCAAAAAAAATCCATTGATGGGGAAAACCTGCTCATTGACGGAGTCACATGACCTCATTTTTTTACCAGTTGAAACATATTAATCACTGCAGTAATTATCCAATGGAAGGCTCACACCTATTTGCTTAGTTGGTGATTTTTTGGTGTGTGTGTATGTGCGTGTGTCATGCTCTGAGTAGTATTACGTGAGTCTGTTGTTCCAGTGCCTCCCTCATATTTAAGAGTTAATGTGTCCCCTTGTTGCTTGCATAGGATACTGTGTCCCTTGTACATTTTAATTACAATATGAATAAAATGTGAGTCAACACATGCTATCATGCCCTGACACGTAGGTGTGGCTGTAAGTATCAGATTAGAAAAAAAATAATCCAGTTTGTTAATTCTATAAATTACACCAAACCCTTTGTACGGATTGCTTGGCAGTGTGCTAATTTGCTTAATTGTTTATATATTTGTGTTTATTGTTTGGCTGTAGAGAAAAATAAAACTGACTAGCAAAGCAGTAGACCATAATACATACTTATCCAACACTATAATAGAGAAGGATATGCTACAAAGTGCCAGAATGCATGTTGCAGCTAGTCCGGCAGTGAAAAGGTTAATAGTGCAACATACGCAGCTAACGGTGGCATGACATTCAGCATTATCAAGCGTTACGTTCAAATGATTCTGTTTCTTTAAAACTGCAGTCTCCTCTATTTGCCCTATTAATTGTTGATATGTTGCCATCCACAAGACAAAAATTAGAGCTGTAATTAAATAATCATGTGATGCTCCTTAGTGCCAGTGAGAGCAAACTCATTTTTCCAGGCACTGATGGTCACTGATTATTGCATTATAACTGGCTAATTTTATGTTTTTTACAGCTCTCTACATTATGTACCTGCTAAAAACAAGTGAGTTAAATGGGATCTGCGATATGGCGTACAGAACCGTATAAACACTAGGTGGACAGATCCCTTTCTTGTCATTTGTCACCACTTGGTTCATTTTGGAGAATTGCATCAATGGTGTCGTGGTTTTCATGCAATTTACACTGGTGTTTTGGCTGGAACGAATGCTTACAGGCAATGCCAGGAGAATTACAAAAGAAGCAGGGTATTAAAATGCAGAAATGATTAAAATTGAAATAAAAGGATGCAGTTCCATTGCCAATACACTGGCAGTGATAATAGCACACAGATTAGTTTCCACCTTCATCTCTTCCTTTCCTTTTTACTTGTAGTTTATCGCTAATACCATTTCCTTACATGATTGTAACTTATCTCGTTATTTCTCTTTTGATTGGGATATTTTATTCTCTTTTCCAAACGCAGAAAAGCATATCACTGGAAGTGCAAAAATAAACGGAGTGTCAAATAGTTTTTTAATTTTTTAATAGAGGATTAGTATTTTTCATTATGATTTTTTTCTTTCTCACTGTCAGTTTGTTATTTACTGTTAACTGACAAGGAATAGATCTGTCTGTTACTTATGTATTATTAGTTATTATGTTTCATGTGTGTGCTTCCCCATTGTAAAGCACTGCGGAATCTGTTGGCGCTATATAAAGTCTATAACTGTGTTTGGTAATATATGCGTTGCTGATCTTATCAGAAAATGGCAAAGAATTCTTATTGAAGCGTTACATGATAAAACCAGGGGCAATAATTTGACTGGAGAACTTCCGAGAAAACCATTATGCATTAGCGGCTCCCTATTACAGTCTCTGTTACAAGCTGGTAATATTAACTCCTTGCCACTGGGCGGGTTGTGCCATTAACGCATACTGGTATGCCACACTCACAGTCTGTTTCGGCGCTCCCCACCTCTGGCCCGTCTACACAGCTGACGCACCGCACGCGTCATTGGCTGCATGGGTACGGCCTGAGTTCTGGCCGTCTCACAGCAGCCAATGGCAGGCGCCAACTGGTGGGCGTGAGGACAGAGGCCCATTGAAACTAGCAGGGCATGCTATTCCGCCCTGCAGTTTCAAAGCACACCCGCCACGGGGACGGCAAAGTACGCCCCGTGGCGGGAAGATGTTGAGGATCTGATAACAGCAGGGCCGGATTAACATAGGGGCAGATGGAGCGGCAGCTCCAGGCCCATCCCCCAGAATAGGCCCACAGAAAAAATAAATTTGTCTGCATTGATGGGCATTTGGACCACTATATATCCACCTCCATAGCAGCTACAGGGTCATGTGAGGTATCACCGGAAAGGTCAGAGCATGACCTTTCCAATGATACCAAACATGACCAGGTTTTATGTAACAATAAAAATAAAATAATAAATATTTCTTTATTTTTTATTTTTCTTTCTAACACAGCAATGTTTTTCAGTTATAAAGGGAACAATGATGCTGCAGTAACTCACCATCTCATTTTTCATGTCACTAACAAGCGTGGAGGTGATGGTACACTCCATTAGTACGAATTGTTACATCAAGAACCTAAACCGCCACGATGCAACGAAGTGCACTGGGGGGATTTGGAACCCTGCGCCACTAAGGTCAACTGAGGTGTCGTGTCAGACAGGACAGAGCCTGGCCTTTGCATTGATACCAAACATGACAATGTAAAATTGAAAAGAAAAAGAAAACAAAAAATTTTATTTTTTGTTCCAAAGCGATGGTATTGTCCATTTGTCACGTATAAAATTAGCAATACCACTGCCATTACCATCTCCTTTCCCACGTTGGGAGCAAGGACCGTGTTTTATTCATAGTCGTACTATTCATAAAACACCATTATCCAAAGCACATGGGAAATACCAAATTTTTTGGCTAAAATTGTATATTTTCTCAGAAAAATGCAGTTACAGGTTCCCATTTCATTATTTTTTAACAAGAATTCCCTATAGAATATATAACCAGAGGTTTGGATGATAAAATATGAAAAAAATTATTTTACACGCTGTGATGATTGAAGTCTGGATGGAAATTTACTCAAACAGTATCTACCTGCTTAGATATACCTATATATGCAATATTAAATAGCCTAAAATATGTTGCCATTTCACTAAATTACAAAAAAAGCCCACCAAAATATTCAGCTCCAGGCCCATAGAGATCTTAATCCGGCCCTGGATAACAGTAACCGTAAGCGGCACGAAAGGACTCCATGGAGAGGGGAGTGAACGGGAATAGGGTCACACAGAGTGAGCAGAAGTTCAGTGCAAACTGTTTGTTCGCAGTGTCCTTCTCTTTGAGACAAGAAGAGACATCAGATTCTGCCATCCTCTGCAACATGAAGTTAGGTCAGAATAGAAAAATGTCATATATTTTTTGTTGTGTGTTAAAGGAACACTCTACTCAAAAAAAAAAAACCCGTTTTTTTATACTAATCTATCCCTATTCCCTTAATAAATCTTTAGATTTTTTTTTGTAACTGTAATGCTTACCCTAAAATCCTCTTGTTTCCAGCGGCGTCTTTTTTTTTTTTTTTATACTCACCTCCCTCCTCTTCCGCTCCCGTCCTTCTTGCTGCGTCTTGGCTTCTGGTTTACATGAGAAGCGCGCATGCGCGCCTCTCACATAAGCCAGCCAATCGGCAGGCTTCCTCCCGGCTCCCTCTGAGGATTAGTGTTGCGCGCAAGAGGATGCGTGCAACACTAACCCTCAGAGGGAGCCGCCAGCTTCTGCGGTGAGTTGGAGACGTCATCGCGCTGAAAGCACGATGACGTCTCCTACTCGGCAAAAGTCGGCAGAAGCGGGAAATATGATTCCCGCTCTGCTGACTGACAGCTGGGAGGGCGGAGTAAAGTTCTCCGCCTCTCTCAGCTGTTTTCAGCATTTACAGCTGAACCGCTGAGCGGAGGCAGGAGGGACAGGGGGCAGGATACTCCGGGCATCATGACCACCTAAAATAGCTTAGGTGGTCATGTTGCTTAGAGTATCCCTTTAAGTGATCACTTTTTTTTAAGCCTAACCGAAATCCCTTGTATCCCATGATGCAGAGGGAGGTGGGATCCACTGCTTCCTCTTTCCACAAGCAGAAGACAATTGGGAACAAATAGATCCCAGTGTTCTTCCACCATCCGTGCGTGACCGTGCTCATGTGAGTTCATGGAGCGCTTTTAACAGGTTTGTGCTTGGCTGAATGAAGTCCTATGGACTACAGGAGCCCAGGCCATCAGCGGCACATAGTGACACAGCTGGTATCCCAACTATTCAGATTCGGGCCACTAATCCAGTGACTGGGTCAAAATAGACCTTGTAACTGGGATCCGCTAAGGCAGGGCTGTCAAAATCCAGCCCCCCATATGCTTCTCAACTACAGCTCCCAAGATTCCCTGGCCAACGTTTACATAGGAAGAATTCTGGGAATTGTAGGCCTCAACATCTGGGGTCTCACCCATTGTACAACGTTACGTAACTTTAGCTCTTTAGTAATACTTGGACGTTTAACTTACAGAGACGTTGCTCAATCTTCAATCTAGTTTTATCGAATCTAAGCTTCCTCCTTTTGGCATGTTGGAAGGCTTAACTCCTACAATGCCGTGTAGTAGACCAGTTGTGTATTTTTTTTTCTTCAAAGATTGTAAGGAACCAGTATCAGTTTGTTTGTCTTGCTCTCTTCTTAATTCTTTTAAAATGTCAATATCCTATTAACATGATTGATCATCTCTGATACCTTAAACAAGAAACAAAGACAGGAGCGCGCATGGTAATGGATTTGTCATGCCAACCTGTATGTCAAACATTGTAGAGGAAATAAGTTCAACATTTCTACTGTTTCATTTTTTCATTGCTGTTTATAACAAAAATAGTTGACCTATTTACAAGGAAACACCCTGGGGTGTATTTTTTAACGTATTATTATGTACTTCACTATTATACCTCATATCTGGTTTCTTTAGAAATACAGAACTTACAATACTTAATGCAGACATTCATCTCTGACTGACAGCATGACAAATACATTTGATTAATCTGCAATCAAACCTCTCAAACCCCACTGACGCTGTATTTTTAGGTCTTCCATCTGTTTTGATCGCTATAGCCTTAAAGAAATATTGGTATGCAACAAATGTAGCATTGTGTTATAAAAGGATACATTAATGATTTACATAAATCAAAAACTTGTAAGTAGTCACATCGTCTTTTTTCGGACCTGTAGTGATCAAAACCAAAAAATGTCTACATGATTTATTAAGTACATTGCATGACGCAAACTGAGAATAAGGAATATAAAAACTGCAATAAGGCTTTATTAAATAATTGAAGTAATAATCCGTGCATTACATGTACACTATATTGCCAAAAGTATTCGCTCACAAGTTCATATGCGAGTCAAGGCAGGTGAGTGAATACTTTTGGCAATATAGTGTATCTTCCACTTTCTAATTTTGGGGAAAGGGCACTCAATACATAGTGGGTTTGTCGCAAAAAAAAATAAAAAAAAAATATAGGGCTCTATTACATTCTTCGCGCATACGTTTGCGCCCGCGCAAAAACGCATTAACGCGAGGGGCAAACCCCTTTGTGCAGAACGTCGTATTACAATCTCAGCGCAACAAACGCACGTATACATCTACCGCAGGTGAACCTGCGTGAGCTTACTGTACTTTGAGCGTCCTATACTTAACATTGTGAGCGCAAATGCGTATGTGCGCTGGTACGCGGATGGTATTACAATCTATGCGCAGTTTGTAATGCACAGCCTTTGCGGCATCATTTTAGCAACTCCTAAAAGCTGGTGTTAATGGCAAATTCTATCAACCTGGCCGAAACCAAATACACCAGCCCAAAGAAAATACACAGCAAAGTATAGTTACACATTCTACACATACCAAACCAATAAAATTGAGAGGTTGTGCGTGTTTTTTTATTGATGCAGCATATATGCGCAGATTGACTTTGACAGGCGCAAAAACTTAACGTGAGACAATTGTGGTTCTTAATTCTGATTGGCTGAATCGTGTGAAAAAACAGTCAGCACACTGATTTCTGCGTGCAACGTTGCTGCGCGCGCGTATTTGCGCGTCCGTTTTACGCACGTTATTTTTTGCCGAATGAAAAAATGCGCAAGGATTGTAATACCAGCGTTGTTTTGCACGTGTTAACGTTTAAAGCTTCGCGCAAAAATTCACACGTTCTGCGTGCGTTTATACGTGAAGAATGTAATAGAGCTCATAAAGTATGAAATTAGTGAATCGGTTCCTAAATACATATTCTCAATGTCCCGAATGTTATTGTAACGATTCTGGAAACTGGAAACTATGGCACTCACTGTGCATATTCCAAGATCCTCAACCTTACCATAATCTTCAATCAAGCAGGAATAGTAACCCTAACCCTAAAAGTAACCCAAACCCTAATGAAAAAAAACCCAGAAACAGTAACCCTAAAAGTAACCGCAACCCTAATGATAAAACAAGCCAAAATAGTAACCCCTTACCCTTAAATTAATCCTAAAATTATCCATAAAACAAGAGGAAAAAGTGTATATAACCCTAAATTTAACCCAAACCCTAAAAGTAGCCATAACCCTAATTCTGTCTCTAAAAGTTACTCTCCATGGCAGCTCCGTTAGCTCTGCCCATGGATAAGACATTGAATCACCCATCACTGCAGTGAGGTGAGTACAAACTGCAAAATCTCATCATAGGATAAGATATCACATTGCTCTTTAAGACTCATGAAATATTCATCCCGTGATGGGATATAACAGCTTAAATGCACTGGGGAAAACAAGTGGACTTCAAGGCTACAGGACACAGACATTGTAGACATTTGGGCGCTTCCAACTTTATGACAATAGTTTTGGGAGGGCCCTTTCTCCTGTTCCAGAATAAAGTTCCAGCGTGTGCACAAAGTGAGGTCCATGAAGACATGGTTTGATGACGTTGGTGTGAAGAGCCCTGTCCATCTCTAGCGAAAACCTTTAGGATAAATTAGAACCCTGATTGCAATCCAGACCTTCTAAACCAGGGCTGGCAAACTCCAGCTCCCAGTTGTTGTGGAACAACTCCCATGATAATTTTGCAATCTTTTGCATTCAGTGGGCTCCATTCCATAGTTTGTGCTAACTTAACGAGACCTGTTGAAAACTCACCAGGGCCAATAAAGTCTATGGTATTTCTAAGTTTACAACAGCTCTGGTTAAGTTTAGACCAACCATGTAATAGGACCCAGCATGTTTTTGGAATTGTAGGAAATCAGCATCTGGGGGTCAGAGTTTGAGAGCTCTGTTCTAAACCAACATCCATCCTGGCTAAAGACGCACAAATGCACACCAACACACTTAAAATTCTTCTGTAAAGTCTTTCCAGAACAGCATCAGAAGTTATAGCTGCAAAGCCATGGGGTGCAAATACATATTATTGCCCATAGTTTTGAAATGCGTTGGCCAACATGTTCACATAGGTATTATGGTCCACACATGTTACCACAATAATTTCAAGTCTACCACTTACTGTTTTATAGCAAGTGCTAATACAGCTATTGATCTGACTCGTAGAATCCTTGGGATTGCCTGTTACTGCGAGATCTGAGAAACATAATTGTCGCAGTAACCTAGGTTCTGGGTGAAGAACCATCGAGGGACTAGAACACCTGTAATTACTGTGCCTCACACAATCACTTACTTCTCGTTTTGTGGCCTTGTACTCTCTGGAGTCTCGGAGGACATTTTGACAACTGGTTCACTCAAGGTGAATATGCTTTAAAGACAAAAAGCACAGCACTCCCTCATATGAAATATTATTTCAGACACAGATGTACAAAATAGACCTATGCACGGCATGATTAAAATAATCAAAATGTGCATCACGTGACTGTACATTTTGCAAAATATCCTGTATGGCTCGATGACCTGAGTGCTCGATGACCTGAGAGAGTGTCATAACTGTGTATACACGCAGTCTGCAAGAGAGTATCATAAACATTTACAATAATCACATGGGCTTCATCTTGCAGGCAATGACGTTTTCTACCATTGTGATATTTTTGGTGGTTAACCACTGCAAAAGTAAATATCAGAATGCATTTCCATATGTCTGTTTTCGTCTTTTAATAAAAAATCATGGGCAATTGTAACTCATTAGTGAAATCCTTCTGTTCGAAGAATGTTTTTGGATTTTTTTTTATTTTTTAGGGCATTGGAAATGTACTTTATTTCCAATAATAACGCGTTCAGTGAGCAGCCTGAGATTTTTTTTTGTGGCAATATGATAAAAGATTATAGACATTTCAGTGATTTTATACCAAAATATATATTTTTTTCCCTGCCTCCTCTCTGGCATGCGTAAATACAGTATCTGAAAATAAGTGTCTTCGTCACATCAAAGTTGTGGGAATAACCTATCGTCATCAAAGAGCCACAGTAATTTCCCATTTCATATCTTGCCAACTCAGATAAACAGTCAGCAGAAGTGGAAAGGCCAAGCTTTTGAAGTCGCAGGCTTAGGATACTACCCAATAAACCTCAGGGTGTATTGGAAAGGTCCAAGCAAATTCTACTATGTGTAGAGAATATTTTGGGGTTTCAAACCAAATAGATGTCAGAATGTATGTTGGTAGTTAAGCATTTTAAAGTAATCCAATATCCTGTAGATTTTGGTATGCTGCTTGCTTAAGCCTATAGCAGAAGATGTAACTATCCAATATACCGAGCAAATAATATCTCCATCTTTAACATAGTCTATAATATATTCTACCCGTTTTATATTTAAACATACGACATAAACAGCATATTATAGGATTGTGTTATAAGGCTATAAGAGCTGCGTTTCTATAATAAATGGGTTCTGAGATTTCTCCTTCACCTTTGATAGTTTCTGGTGACACTATTTATTTTCTATATTTTAAAGTATATCCAGCATCAAAGTGATTAAAATATTAATTCCAACTAAAAGATGCATTATTCTGATTTAAAATAAGTTTGCAAGGACTGTATAATTTGAATAATAGCTGCAGCGATGAAAAGGGGCCAGAAACCGGACGGAAATGAGGCAGGACCCAAATGACAGGCTCCTTACATAAAGTACGCATGGAATGGGTAGGGATGGGCAGAACACCCCCGTGTTCGGTTCGCATTCGAACTCGAACAATTTAAAAAGTTCAAATTCGAAAGCGAACATGATTCGAACTCAATGCAAGTCGATGGGACTCGAACATTTGATTTTTAGAGTGCCCTCCGAGAGGGCATATATGCAAGATATTGGCCATAAAAGGTGTATGGGGGTCCGGGTAGTGCCCTGGGGGACAGGAAACAAGGACAAAAAGTTTTAAAAAAAAGTTTTTAAAGGAACGGTGAGTTTTCCATGACATAAAGGTTAAGAATAAAAACATAAAATTCCTTCAAATATCGTGCCTAGGAGGTCCCCATAACCTGCCCGTGAAGTGGCGGATTTGTAGGATGTATAGAAACATTTAAAAAGAAAACAAAAAGACATTTCAAATGACGGTAAATGGTTTTCCTTTAATCTATTCATAAACAACTGCTTGGGGCGGCAGCCTGTATGAAAAGAGGAGACGTTTTAGGACACACAGAACAAGTTTAGTGATTTTTTTTGGCTAAGTTATTGTGAAACTTATGCAGGCTTTGGATGAAAGTAACAACAGGTGCATTAAAATTGGACCTTTGGTGCCAGCTAGTGCCTTTACACCATAACCCCTCTGAGGTATTGTGGAAGAGTGCAGTGGTGGCGGACCCTGCGGTCAAATATTAAAATGATATGAATCTGGTACACGCGTCAGTGCACCCAAATATTGGGCCTTGGTGCCAGCTAGTGCCTTCACACCGTAACCCCTCTGAGGTATTGTGGAAGAGTGCAGGGTGGACCCTGCGGTCAAATATTCAAATTATATGAATCTGGTACACGTGTCAGTGGCAGTGCACCCAAATATTGGGCCTTTGGTGCCAGCTAGTGCCTTCACAACGTAACCCCTCTGAGGTATTGTGGAAGAGTGCAGTGTTGGAGGTTTTGGGAATGCAGAAGAGATCCCCGATCTATTCAGTTACATCAGCATCAGGGGAGTGATAGCTGCTGATCCAGCACTGATCCATTTTTATAAATGTCAGCCGGTCTACAGAGTCGGTGGACAGACGCACTCTTTTGTCTGTGACAAAACCTCCAGCGGCACTGAACGTCCTTTCAGAAAGCACGCTGGATGAAGGATAACCTAGTAGCTGCATAGCATATTGGCTAAATTCTGGCCAGTGATCTAATCTCAACACCCAGTAAGCCAGTGGATCATCAGCTGTAAAGTTATCCAGGTCTGCCCTTGCCCCTAGTCCTGCACCATATGGTGAAGACGCTAGCAATGGGTGCCTACATTTGACGTCCCTGGGCGTTGTGGACTAAAAAAATTGCAAAAGTCATCCTTCAAGCGGCCCCCTTCACCACTCTTCCTCTGATAAGCCGCAGCCTCAGAAGCACCTGTGTCATTACTTGGTAACCTACCAGTGCCTGGAAAGGTGTTACACAAGTGTTGCTTTAGAGCGTCCTCAAGTTGTTTCATCCTGTCCTCCCTCTGTGAGGGCAGGATGAGCTCTGCAACTTTACCCTTGTATCGTGGATCAAGAAGGGTTGCCAACCAGTAATGATCCCTCTCCTTGATAGCACGAATCCTGGGGTCCTTTAGCAGGCTTTGCAGGATAAGGGAGCCCATGCAGCGTAGGTTGGAGGTGGCATTAGCTATCGAGTGTTCCTGGTCACTGAGGATGACCGTATCGTGCACTACCTCCTCCCAGCCACATACAAGTCCTTGGGTTTCTGGGGACACAAAACCCTCCCTTGAGGAATCCCCACCTTCAATGCCCCACAACTTAAATATTCCTCCTCCTCCTCATCCTCCTTCTGTCTGATCTGCGGACCTGCAGGAATTCTGTCTGCGTAAAGACTGGGCCTTGAGAGCTAGCGAAGTCCTCCTCTTCCTCCTGCTGCTCTGCCTCTAGTGCCATATCTATAATTCCCCGCAGAGTGCGCTCCAGCAGAAACACTAAAGGAATTGTGTCACTGATGCATGCACTGTCCCTGCTCACCATCCTCGTTGCCTCCTCAAATGGTGACAGTACAGTGCATGCATCCTTGATCATCAGTCACTGCGGGGGGAAAAAAAACAAGTTGACCTGAACCTGTCCTTGTGCCATACTCACACAGGTACTCATTGATGGCCCTATGCTGCTTGTGCAGACGCTGCAGCATTGCCAATGTCGAGTTCCACCTGGTGGGCATGTCACAGATCAGACGGTTTATGGGAAGGTAGAATTCTCTTTGAATTTCTGCCAGGCAAACACTTGCTGGGAATGACCGTCTGAAGTGACTGCAGACTTTTCTGGTCTGGCTGAGAAGCTCTGCCAGCCCTGGGTACCTGATTAGGAAACGCTGTACCACTACATTTAGGATGTGTGCTAGACATGGTACATGCGTCAACTTACCCAGGCGTAGGGTGGAGAGAAGGTTGCTGCCATTATCACAGACAACCATTCCCAGCTCAAGCTGGCATGGTGTTAACCATCTCTGCACCTGCCCCTGCAGAACTGACAGAATTTTGGGCCCGGTGTGGCTCCTGTCCCCTAAACAAACCAGCTCAAGCACAGTATGGCATCTTTTTGCTTGAGCCATTGCGTAGCCCCTGCCACGCGTCGGTTTAACTCCCACTTTGCCAGACAGAGAAGGAGGAGGAGTAGGAAGAGGAAGAGGTGGTGGAGCAGTCAGACCTCATATAAGCAGCTTTCTGGAGGCATGGTGGATGAGCAAGCTCCAGCACGGATCCCCGTCCTGGATCCCTCACAGCTGCAAGCAGAGTTACCCAGTGTGCCGTGAAGGAAAGGTAACGGCCCTGTCCATGCTTGCTGGACCACATGTCTAAAGTAATGTGCACCTTGCTGCTGACTGCCTTTCCCAATGACTCCATAACATTGTCTTCCACGTGCTGGTATAGTGCTGGAATGGCCTCCCATGAAAAGATCTGGTGTTTTGGAACCTGCCACTGTGGTACAGTACATTCGGCAAATTCACGGAAGAAGGCAGAGTCCACCAGCTGGAAAGGCAGCAGCTGTAATGCGAGTAATTTTGCTAAGCTGGCATTTAGACGCTGTGCAAGGGGATGGTTGGGACTATATTTTTTCTTACGCTGCAGCAGCTGGGGCAACGAAATCTGACTGCATAAATCTGCAGCTGATGGGATGCTGTCACATTCTGAGGAAGGACCTGGTACACCCATTACTGTAGCATCATCCCTGTCAGTGGAGGTTGTAGACAATGACATGGCAGGACATATAGTGGGGGTAGAGACAGATGAGGAGGAGGACCTATGCAAAGTGTTGTGCCAACGGGATGTGTGGCAGGTGGTCATATGTCACATCAAGCACGTGGTACCCAAGCGTCTGATGTTTTTCCCACGCTTGATCCTCTTCAGACATAGCTTACAAATAGCAACGCTGCAGTCTGCTGCACATGTCATGAAGAACTCCCAGACAGCAGAGTTCCTGGATGAGGTGCTGCGAGACAACCGCGCTCTGCACCTGAGCAGCTCTGACATCTGATGCCTTGGACTGGCTATGGTTGCTCATAGAGGACATTGTTCCTCGTTTTTGTTGTGCCTCCTCCTCCTCACTTGACTCCTCTGTTCGATCAGGCACCCAGGTGGAGTCAGAGTGACCTCATCATCGTCATCATCCCCTATCTCCTCGTCACTGGAGTCAACCTGGCAGTATGCTGCAGCTGCTGGGGGAACATGAGTGCCAGTTCTTTGTGTGTCACTGGCACCCCCTCCCTCTAGGCTGATTTTACTCTCTTCCTCAACCTCAGAGTTTGAATCAGAGCACTGGAGTTGCGCATCCTAAAGGAGCATGTCACTGTCATTGTAGTCAAACAATTCAGCTGACTCCTCCGTGTATGATGGTGAGGCTACGGCAGGAGTAGCTGTGGACATGGAGGCTGAATTAGATGTTTTGGCAGCTGAGGTGGACTGTAAACCACTACAAGCCTGGCTGGCAGAGGACTCGGAGGATGAGGATGGCCTGGTTAGCCAATCCACCAAATCCACTGTATGTTGCTGCTGCATAAGACGGCCAGCACCAGTTAGAAAGGGCAAGTGTGCTCCTGCAGAGGATGCACCACGTCCATGACGACCAGGGGCACAGCCTTCCGACACAGAGGCTGCTTGCCCTCTTATCTGTGTCTGGGAGCGTCTGCCTGTCCTTTTTGGTCTTTCTGACATGGTGAGTGATATATAGATTAAAGATATATAGAACTCTGATTCAACTCTGGTTTATAGATTGGAGGTATGCAAAACTCTGATTCAACTCTGTTATCTAGATTAAAGATATTCAGAACTCTGCTATAAGTCAGCGATTTCACTGATATTTTCCCTGCAAGGCTGCCAATGTCCTCTACTCTCTCTCTGATTCACTTCCTCTCCTGCAGGCTGCAACACCCTGATAGTTGGCAAGACCCAGATTAAAATTTCCAGAACTCTTCTATAAGTCAGTGATACACCCTGATAGCTGGCAAGACACAGATTCAAATTTCCAGAACTCTGATATAAGTCAGTGATACACCCTGATAGCTGGCAAGACACAGATTCAAATTTCCAGAACTCTGATATAACTCAGTGATACACCCTGATAGCTGGCAAGACACAGATTCAACTCTGAATAGATAAAGATACAGATGAACTCTGATTCACCTGTGGTATGATATTTCACAGCCAGACTGCCAGTTCCCTGCTATTTGCCACTGTCAGCTTGTCCCTGCAAATGCAACAATCTCCTCTCCTCTCTGATTCACTCCTGCAACACACACGCTAGGGCTGTGGGGAAGCCTTATATAGTGTGCTGCGGGACTTAGCTTTATGAGCCCATGATTGGGCAAAATTTGCCCAATCAGGACTCTGAGCCCTGATTGGCATAGTCTTGCACCTGTCTTGCACATAACGTGTGGTCAGGTGCAAGGCTGTAGCCAATTACAAGCTTCAGGCCAGTGGAAAAGTGCATTGTGGTCTATTGTGGGCGAGCACGCGGCGAACACGCGGAAATGTTCGCCGTTCAGCGAACGGTCGAACTGCCAATGTTTGACACAAACTCACGTTCGCATCGAACCGGCAGCCCATCCCTAAGAATGGACTGTGGGTGGGTTTGGAGGACATGTGGGTGGGCTTAGGCTAGCCACAGGCAGGGTTAAGGTGGTTGTAGACAGAGTATATAAGACTGCAGGTGGAGTACAGACAACTTGTGGGTGGGGGATGGGTGTTTTGTCACGGCATCTCGGCCACGGTCATTGCAGCTCACCGGGCATGGATATCTGCATTACATAAACTGCCGAAATGTGCTTGAAATCCCTAACTATCATAATATGATCTGAATGGCCCTATGGCTTTGCCAGACTTAATTCCACACATTATTCTTTTTTTTTTTTTTTTTTTTAAAAACCAAACTTTATATACACTGAATTAGCTTTTTTGCCTCGGTTTCTTTCTCAACGCCAACTACTCTTGGGACCCTGTTAAATCACGTATACTATCTAAAAAATACTGTAACAGGTTCGCATTTCAAAATTTTTTTTTCCAAGAGTACCCCATATATATTTAACACAAAGGTTTGGATGATGAAATGTGAAAAAAATTATTTTACACATTGTAAATGATTGAAATCTGAAAAGAAATTTGCAATTTTGTTTTACATCTTTTGTTATAGCATTCTGGCAGGACATGATGTATACACATAATAATGATATATTATGAATCTGCTGAATACTTGAAAATGAGAGAAAGCTCAATGTATCCTTCCTGGCAAAATATTTTTGTGTAAAAAATATATATATATTTTTTTTAGGGTGGCACCCTAAGGGGTGGTGTCACCTGGTGCAGGCTGCACCCCCGCCCCCCTTGTGACACCACTGGGGGAAAGAGCTGCATTCCCTGAACCGCCGCCGCATCCGCACCCAGCATGATCGCCACAAGGTCGCTCCTCCAACAGCTCTGCAGGAAGCTCATCAACAGAAGCCCCAGCCGGGGTCGCCATACAGCGCCATCCAGACTCCGGCCAGGCCGGCAGCCATGATTCCCAAAAATCCTCCAGCAGCTCCGCAAGTAGACCCGTTGTGATAGGCCGGGAATCAGGGTCAGCCATTGGTGCAGGGAAGGAAGGAGAAATGTGTGAGGAAGGCATCTCAGCTCAAGGAAAGGGTACAGGCTGCAGAAATGCCCACTAGGGTAGGCCGCACCAGTAGGCCAAAAGCCTGAGTCCAGTCCTGTTGTCAGCCGGAGGACCCTCTACCTGGCTCAGTACACAGGCAGCACCACCAAGGGAACTCAGCCACCGGATGGGGGACACAAAAGAGACGTAGGGACGCCAATAATACATAAATTTGAGAGGTCAGCCAGGGAGCTGAGTGAAGTGGGTCTTCTCCCATCTGTAATCAGCGCCGCCCCCGGAAAGGCCAGATTCTGACCTTTCCAATGATACCACACATGACTATGTTCAATGTACAGAGTAAAAATAAAACTTAAGAGAAAGCAGTGTGTTTTCAGCTGTAAAATTGACAATCAAGATGTAAGATGCCTTTCCATTTACTTCTTAGGTATGCACTAATGGTAGTAGGCCACCTAGATCCCAATGAGCACCCTGCAATATTATTGTACATATTGACATTGAGCTCATAATCCCCTTTATATTATAGAATTTATATATTATAAAACACTGCCCTTTCAACTATTTTCATACAATTGTATAATATCTCTCACAGCTCCAAAAGCTATTATTATTCTTCTCATCATTTATATAGCACCAACAGTTTCCACAGAGCTTTACAATAACCAATGGGAATGAGACAAAATTAAAACAAACATAGAAACAGAAGCAACAGGTGTAAAAGGACGCTATGGATTGGATCATACAATCTATTGTTCCAGTTTAATAAACCAAGCTTTATACAAATTGTTGCCATTTCTGCACAACCCATTTCTTACAGGGTTATTCAGAGAAAGGTGAAAACCAGGAGAATTGGCAGGAGAAGAGAACAATCTAGACCAAATAGCCGATTTGGAAGGTGAGATAAATGGGAGAATTTTTCTGGTTTGGCTATTTTGACCTAGAATTTTCACTTTTCCACTCATTCTCCTGAGTTTCACCTTTCTATGAATAGACCTGATAGTTTTAAATCTCACAAGATATAAGACAGATATGACAGACATCAAACTGAGCAATGGTGTGTTCACCAGAGAAAGCCAGAAATGCCCATGTGACAAATGTATCACAATAACTATTTTGTGTTTGTTTTTACGTATCTGAACATCTAATAGTTTTGGTGTCATTAAGTCACACGTTTGACCCATGTATATTATTTTGCTTGGGTTTTGCCACTGACTAAATTGCCATTTTGCCATATCTTTCTGATGAAATCATTGCTCTATCCTGTTTGTTTAGTTTATGTTTGTTTTTATTTGCCAGTCCCTGTATTTACCATTTAATCACTTTAATGAAATATCTCAAACAAATACCCACACCCCTGCTTCCGTTCTTGGTTAAAATATGTGAAGTACTTTTCTTTTTCCGCTCTCCTTGTGGTCAGGTGCTATAAACTTGCCAAGCTCTGTAGCCTAATGTCTTGTTTATTTAGAAAACGCGACCGAGCTGCAAACATAATTTGTTTGTTTTTTTCTTTTCTTGCATTGTGTAAGATAGCTAACAGTGAGCAAATTAAAGGAAGAAAAATTTAAATTTGATCTTTTTTTCTTTTTACCACATACCAAGAATGTCTATATAAAGTGAGTTTATTCTTTTATACATGGAGAACTAGTTATTACTCAACAGGGGTGTAGTTGTTTAGCCACGTAGTAGTATCTGATGAACAAAATTTATTGATGGTGACCATATTCACTGTACAGCGCAATCAACGAGTTAACAAACGGCTTTAAATTTTTTAAATAAAGGGTAAAAAAATATCATTCTTCACAGGGTGCGATTGTGTTTTTTAACTCAAATTTCTCGGTCTACATTTTCCATATGATTTTCACATCTCACAACAAACCATTTTAGTGAATTCTCAATGGGGGTTATTCACTAAACAGCGAGTTGTGAATTTCTGAACAGATTAAAATAGAGGTTTTTTTTCTCCTGTCATATTCTCTGTGGAAAGAAGTGAATGAGTGATTATTATTATTATTTATTTATGAGGCACCAGCATATTCCGCAGCGCTGTACAATGGGCACAATATAGACAGGGTTACAATACATTGAACAACATTTTGACAAACCAGTACAGGAGGAAACGAGGGCCCTATTCCCGTGGGAACTGACAATATAGAAGTGATCAGTGTATGTCATCAATATACAGTTATGTTCAAAATTATTCAATCCCCACTGAAATTGAGTGTTTTGGCCAGTTTGACATTGATTTTGATCATTCAGTCATCTTGCTTACAATTAAATCAAAGAGGCACGTGTAGGTCAGACAAATATAACATAGCAAATGTTGTGCCTATTTACAAGAAGGGTAGTAGGGAGGAATCGGGGAACTATAGGCCAGTTAGTCTTACGTCAGTAGTAGGGAAATTAATGGAAACCATGTTAAAGGAAAGGATTGTTGAACACCTAAAAACACATAGATTACAGGATCAGAAACAACATGGGTTTACCTCAGGGAGATCATGCCAAACTAATCTTATTGATTTTTTTGATTGGGTAACAAAAATAATAGACACAGGTGGTGCAGTAGACATTGCTTATTTAGATTTCAGTAAGGCTTTTGATACTGTTCCGCATAGAAGGCTTATCAATAAATTGCAATCTTTGAGCTTGGATTCCAATATTGTTGAATGGATTAGGCAGTGGCTGAGTGACAGACAACAGAGGGTTGTGGTAAATGGAGTTTATTCGGCGCAAGGTCTTGTTACCAGTGGGGTACCTCAGGGGTCAGTACTTGGACCCATTCTCTTTAATATTTTTATTAGTGATATTGCAGAAGGTATTAATGGAAAAGTATGTCTTTTTGCTGATGACACAAAGATTTGCAACAGGGTTGACGTTCCTGGAGGGATCAGCCAAATGACAAATGATTTAGGTAAGCTAAAAAAATGGTCGGAGTTGTGGCAATTGAGTTTTAATGTGTATAAGTGCAAGATAATGCACCTGGGACGTAAAAACCCAAGGGCTGAATATAGAATATTTGATACAGTCCTAACCTCAACATCTGAGGAAAGGGATTTAGGGGTTATTATTTCAGAGGATCTAAGGGTAAGTAGTCAATGTAATAGAGCAGCAGGAAATGCTAGCAGAATGCTTGGTTGTGTAGGGAGAGGTATTAGCAGTAGGAAAAGGGAAGTGCTCATGCCACTGTACAGAGCACTGGTGAGAGTACTGTGTGCAGTACTGGAGACCGTATCTCCAGAAGGATATAGACATCTTGGAGAGAGTTCAGAGAAGGGCTACTAAAATGGTGTACGGCTTGAAGGAGAAAAGTTACCAAGAAAGGCTTAATGATCTTAACATGTACAGCTTGGAAAAAAGACGAGACAGAGGAGATATGATAGAAACATTTAAATACGTAAAGGGAATCCACAAGGTAGAGGAAGGGAGTATATTTAAAAGGAAACAAAATAGCAAAACAAGAGGACATAGTCTTAGATTAGAGGGGCAAAGGTTTAAAAGTAACATCAGGAAGCATTATTTTACTGAGCGGGTGGTGGATACATGGAACAGTCTTCCAGCAGAAGTGGTAGAGGCCAAAACAGTAATTGAATTTAAGCAAGCATGGGATAGGCATAAGGCTATCCTAAAGAAAAGATAAATCCAGGTAACGTATCCATGTAATTGGGCAGACTAGATGGGCCGAAAGGTTCTTATCTGCCGACATTTTTCTATGTTTCTATGTTTCTATAACATTTAGAATGAAATAACCACAAATGTCTTTTCTGTGCTCACATCATTATCAGTTTTATTCAACCCCCAAGTGACATTCAATCTTAGTACTTAGTACAACATCCTTTTACAGTTATAACAGCTTTTAAACGTAAAGCATAGCTTGACACAAGTGTCTTGCAGCGATCTACAGGTATCTTCGCCCATTCGTCATGGGCAAAAGCCTCCAGTTCAGTCACATTCTTAGGCTTGCGCACTGCAACTGCTTTCTTTAAGTCCCACCAGAGGTTCTCAATCGGATTTAAGTCAGGTGACTGCGATGGCCACTCCAAAATGTTTCAGCCTTTAATCTGCAACCATGCTCTAGTGGACTTGGAGGTATGCTTGGGATCATTGTCCGTTGAAAGGTCCAACGTCTCCCAAGCCTCAGGTTTGTGACGGACTGCATCACATTGTCATCCAATATCTCCTGGTACTGAAGAGAATTCATGGTACCTTGCACACGCTGAAGCTTCCCTGTACCTGCAGAAGCAAAACAGCCCCAAAGCATGATTGACCCCCGCCATGCTTCACAGTAGGCAAGGTGTTCTTTTCTTCATAGGCCTTGTTCTTCCTCCTCCAAACATAGCGTTGATCCATGGGCCCAAACAGTTCTAATTTTGTTTCATCAGTCCACAGAACACTATCCCAAAACTTCTGTGGTTTGTCCACATGACTTTTGGCATACTGCAGTCGACTCTTCTTATTCTTTGGAGACAGCAAGGGGGTGCGCCTGGGAGTTCTGGCATGGAGGCCTTCATTACGCAGTGTGCGCCGTATTGTCTGAGCTGAAACTTCAGTACCCACATCTGACAAATCTTTTCTCAGTTCCTCAGCAGTCACACGGGGACTTTTCTCCACTCTACGCTTCAGGTAGCGCACAGCAGTCGAACTCAGCATCTTCTTTCTGCCACGACCAGGTAGCGTGTCAACAGTGCCCTTTGCCTTGAATTTGCGAATGATGCTTCCTATGGTCTCTCTTGGTATGTTTAACATCTTTGCAATCTTTTTATAACCATTGCCCTTCCTGTGAAGAGTAATCACCTCTTCTCTTGTCTTCCTGGACCATTCTCTTGACTTCACCATGTTTGTAACCACACCAGTAAATGTCTAGAAGGAGCTGAGTATCACAGTCATTTAAAAGCTGCCTAATTGGTGCTTATTATGCTTTAATTGCTGCTCCGTGACATCCACAGGTGTTTTCAATACCTGATTGAAAACACTTGAATGAACCTCTGTTCTTCAGAGTGGTAGTCTTTAAGGGGTTGAATAATTATGTCAATGAAGAATTCACAAAAGAAACATTAACTACTGTATTACAAACCAAATTGGTGTCATTTTAGTTGCATATGGTTCTTTAAAAAGTCCTTGTAGGATTTCATTCTGAATACAATTACAAATGTACACTAAATTCCCTAAAACCCTTTACAGCATTGGGGGTTGAATAATTTTGAACACAACTGTAGTAATTCTATTCTATAAATGTTATCGTATGTTTCTATCCACATATCAAACCAGTATAGACCACAATCCCTCAAATATTGCTTTGCAATTCCACTGAATCCCCTTACACGCATATTACAAAAAGTAAAAATTATTGCAGCAATCACAGGCAATTGTATCGATATTAAAAACTGAAATCCTGAGTGACTGCATGTATCAGTGCTATACCACGGAGGAAAATAAACTTTTCACTGTAGTACAATCTGATAGGCTATATTTCTTCTTCATCAGAGATAATCACTTTAACGACAATATTGCAATAAAAGAATTTATATGTAACATAAACTGATGGATTGTCACTAAAGCAGATGCCTTTTAAAAGGATACTCTGGGGTTAAAGCAGGAGGAACAAATGAAAGGGTTATACATTAAACCCTGTTATCCCCTCCATAACCTTCCTCCCATACTAACCCTTTAGCCTTTTTTTAATTTTCTTTTAAACTCACCTTGCCTTCCTGTTTCCTTAGCCCCATCACTGCTACTTTTCACAATATTTCCTCTTCTCTCGTCCCTCCATTGCCCCTTGCCACATTTGTGTAGATGTGTGTGTATATACATATATATTATACAAGGAAGGCAGCACTCAACCTTTACAAAGCACAGAGGCCGAGTGCTTCTCAAGACAACACAACAAAACAAGACAGGAGCTCTCCTCTTGGTGTGATATATATTGTATATACATATACAGTGTCTCACAGAAGTGAGTGCACCCTCACATTTTGTAAATATATTACTAGATCTTTTCATGTGGCACCACTGAAGAAATAACACTTTGCTACAATGTAAAGTACTGAGTGTACAGCTTGTATAACAGTGTAAATACGCTGTCCCTCAAAATAACTCAACACACAGCCAATAATGTCTAAACCGCCGGCAACAAAAGTGACTACACTCCTAACTGAAATGTCCCAAAGTGTCAATAGAAAAATAATAAAAAGGTCTGTTACAGAGTAAAAAAAAAACCACCTTTTTAAAAAAATGGAAATCAAACATTTTGCTGAAAACATCCAGAAAAATACCTATAAAACTGTCTAAAAATTTAATAAAAAAGATAAATGGTTGAATAAGAAAATAATAAAAACACAAATCTTTTTTTTACATTGAATCCTATGAGATTCACCTGTTTAAACCTGTCGAACTGAAGCACCGAAAATCTGGGCGTTTCGCCAACATTTCAGTGCTGTTCGGCTTCATCTGAATAGATTAACCATTAGACATGTGCATTCGTTTTAGTACTAAAACAATTTCGTCCGAATTTTGGCATAATTTAGTTTTCGTAATGACTCAAGAGATACTAAACTGCTCGGTCCAAAAAACGAAAGAAACCGAAAGAAAATGCATTACATTTTAGTTTCAGTTCTTTTTGTAATATTACATTGAGTGAAGGAGACCAGTAATGAGGAGCACATTAATATATACAGAGAGGGGAATAAATTGAGGAGGATGTTCTATACAGAGAGGGACATTTATTAATTCAGGAGGATGTTCTATATATTATACAGAGAGTGGTATTAATGCAGGTGGATGTTACATACATTATAAAGAGAGGGGGTATTAATTAATGCAAGAGGATGTTCTATACATTATACAGAGAGGGGCATTAAAAATGCAGGAGGATGTTCTATACATTATATAGAGAGGAGCATTTTTTTTTAGCCCTTTAAATCCAGTGGCTGTGAGCGCTGAGATTGGCTGCTTGTTACATTATCTCTCAGTACAATGTATCAGGCTCAGCTGTTACAGTAACTGACTGTAACAGCGTTCAGAGTTTCAGTAAAACAAGGAAATAATATTGTTATAACCTCATATATAAAAATATGATTTACTAGTTTTACTGACACTCTGAGCGCTGTGATGAGCAGCAGTCAGTTACTGTAACAGCTTCACCTGACACATTGTGCTGAAAGTGAGAGATACTGTAACAAGCAGCCGATCTCAGCCCTCTGAGGAGCCACCACTACGATATTAATTGTATCTGCTGGTTTTCGGATGAATGAAATTAGTTTTCATACTAAAGAACTGAAAACTAATTTCTTTAGCAACTAAATAAATTGCGTTTTAGGACTAATCCATTTGTCCAAAACAAAATTTTGTGCTGTGCACATGTCTACTAACCATTACTTCTCTATGGGAAAATTTCACTGCCGACGAAGGTCACTGAATTGCGGCGATCTGAGGTGAACTGCACTGTATTTCACTGGCAAGCCGCCAATATTCGGTAAATTGCCAGCTGTCTGAATAGCCGAACTGCTGCGAAATTGCATTGCAAGTTGAAATTCACTGTCCGGTGCAATTTTTATTTTTTTTGAGAAAGTATTTTACCAGGAAGGATACATTGAGATTTCTCTCGGTTTCAAGTATGTCCTGGGTGGCGAGTATGTACCGTTAGGTGTCTTGCCCAATTCATTGGCAAGTTCGGTTCTTATTGAATAACCCTTTTAAAGTCTTATATCCACTGTATGCAGAATAGGTAGGTAGCCCCATATTTGAGAACTGAACAGATCTGAACTGAACACAGTCACAATGTGAGAGATGAATAATTACTGAGCATTCTTGCACACGTGTTAATGCATCTGTAGTGAGGTTTGCTCATCTTGTACTTTGTAAAGGCCAAGAAAAGTGGTACGTGAGCTTGGAAATTACCTTATTATTCAAATGGATTAAAATTTCCTTTGTATGCAATATATAAACATAAAATCTTTTACATTCTTAACGTTTTGTGCCAACGCAGCCATTTTTCCGAATGGAGGACCAAGCCTATTTATTTATTTATTTATTGATTTGCAAAGTATTTTACCAGGAAAGATACATTGAGATTTCAAGTATGTCCTGGGTTGCTTATCACTTAACCTAAGGAACAAAATCTTGAAATCACTAAGGGGAGGGCTGGCGCGGTGGGCAGAGTAGCAATTGCCTCCTGGGCCACTAGTATATAGGGCCTATGAGCCGCAAGTTCGTAACCCCATTCTTAACCCCTTAAGGACCAATGACGTAATTCTACGTTTAAATGCATTGACTTTAAAGACCCATGGTCCTTAAGGGGTTAATTAAATACAGTATGAGGTGTGCGGGGGGCTGTCTATACATACAGCAGTGCAGGAGAACGATTGCCATGGGGCTAATTTACTCAATAGTAGGAGCATTATAGGGATTATATTAGTACCTTTGTGGGAAAAAAAGGGCACAATAATATAATCTGTATAGGATATTTAATTCATATCTAATATATATAAAATTCTATGAGACAAGCAGGAAACTGTATTAAAAAGGTGTGATATGTGGTTTAATGTTATTTTTTTGGTTTGAAAAAGGGGCTGTTTACTAGTAATTGCCCCAGGCCGAGATTTGCCAGACCTATTCTCCTATAGGGTTAAAGAAAAAAAAATCTGTAACATTAGGTGCTTAGTCTGTTGACTACTAACACGATAAATAAAGTAGAATGCCTGTTTTTTTCCCACTTTTCCATTTCTCTGACAGCATGGATGACAAAGTATGCTTTGCAGCTGCAGACTGGCACGTACAACGCATAGCAATGCGACGCAGCGGCAGGTCAGATCACCTCTAGCTATTATTTTATACTCACATTGTGCATACAATACGTGGGCTAAATGCAACACCTAAAGTTGGTGTCAGATGAGCGCACTAGGTGCGCCCGTACTGACATGCCTACCAGCGTCCGTCGCAGCATTGCGACGCTTCGACGGGGCCGGCCACACGCTTGAACACTCGCACTACAAGTGTCCGCCCACAAAGCCTCTCTGTCAAAACACTAGACTCGCGTTGACCTTCTGCAAAGGGCGATCCTCCAAAGGAGGATGGCCAGACGGGCGTTGAGTGGAAGGAATATCCACTCTCACGGATGTTCCTTCCACTCTCCAATGATGCTCGTCAGACCCTGGCCTAAAGGGTTATTCAGCAAGCATTTTGGTGCTCTCTAGTTCGACGTACTCTTTCCAATCTCATTCTCCCTTTGCAGATAGTTCTCCCATATATTCCTAGAATAAGAAGCCCAGAAAATGTTATGGGCGCTCATCAAAATCAGCATTTAAAGGGTTATTCAGAGAGCCGCGAAATTTCGTTGCTCTCTAGTTCGGCGCACTTCGGTGCTCTTCAGTAATTTCAGTTCGCCGACCCTGCAACGAATTCAGCATTTACCACACGGTCCCCGACGTGCGCCGAACAGGATCTGCTGAACGGCGAAGACGCCGAAGACAGCTGAAGATCTGACGAACGCTGCCAATCAGCCCCCAAATGGCACTGAAAAAAGCCGTTCAGCCGCTGAACTGGTATTTAACAAAAAAGAAACGGAACCCTGCTATTTTAAGAAAGGTGTTTAAAACAATAAAAATACATGGAAATAATAAGAGTCCTATAAAAAAAAAAATGTTCTATTACAGACTAAAAAAAAAAGGCCATTAAAGAATGGGAATCAAAAGATTTCCCCTTAAAAATCCAGAAAAATACTAAAAAATTCTAAAAAAATAAATAAAAGGCCTTTTTGTTGAAACTGAAGAGAATAAATGGTTAAAACTAAAAATGGTAATATTTGGAGGGAAATATATCACGAATGGAAGTAGGGTTATTATATGATGGGGGTAATGCTATTGGAATTTACGTTGACCTGTAATAGTGTACAGTATATTGAAGTGTTAGGGATCTTTGATAAAGGAACAAGAATTTGGATAGGGCACGTTCTAGAATGAATGTGGGGTGTACTCTAACGACTTGTACAGCTTGTGCGCGAAATGGGATAATTAAAATGTCAGAATGTGCCTACACTGAATACATTTGGAGGGATTCCAGAAAAATGTGATTGTCTCAAAATTGTTTGAATTTCTTCACTGGCTTTGCTCTGGTGGGGGGTAAAGAAAAAGATCAAAAAGTCAAATGAGAGGGGAGTGAAATATATACGTGAGGTGCGATGTACACGAGACATGCACATGTGCAATAAGGTCACACAGAGGGCACTAACCACTTTCACAAAGTACCATAAAATGTCTCTTTCATCAACAGACATGCCATGCATATAGGTTAGACTAAGACATGTGCACAGGCAAAAAATTCATTTCGGTATATTTTGGAATCCAAACCTTTGTATTCTGAAATATTCCAAACCAGACAGTGCAGAATGTCGGAAACATCTGATATATTCAGAACAGCGACGTATTAAAATAGAAAAACCTGCAAAATGATGCACCAATGCTCCAGAATGATGCACAAAGTGGCACAAAAGCACCAAAATGATGGAAAGAACAAACTAAATGCTCCACACTGCCTCAGAATGTAGCATATGTTCCAAAAATCATGCACAGAATGGGGTATGTGCTCCAAAATGGCACACAGTATGCAGCATATGCTCCCAAACATAATGCACAGAATGACGCATAGGCATCAATAAAGCTGTGGAGTGTTTCATATTAATCCCGATACACCCAG
The DNA here is from genome assembly GCA_009667805.1 of Leptobrachium leishanense. Lineage (NCBI taxonomy): Eukaryota > Metazoa > Chordata > Amphibia > Anura > Megophryidae > Leptobrachium > Leptobrachium leishanense. The sequence continues at coordinate 285,534,171 of CM019067.1, read as the reverse complement.
TTATATTCAGATCTGGCTATATACGATTCACTTGTGCTTTCAAAGTGAACTTCCATTAACCCCTTCACTGCTGAGCCATTTCTCGTCTTAAAAAAAACACGTTTTTTTTTAAAATTATTATATTTATTGTTTTTTTTTCTTTACTTTAAACATGGTTATTTTTGGTATCATTGGAAAGGACATGCTCTGGCCTTTCTAATGATACCAAACATGACCCCATTAGCTACCAACAGTTGGGAGATATCGGGGTTCAAAAGGAACACCTTAACTCCACCCCATCTTTACTTAGGAGTCAATGAGGACGCTCCCCACACGTCCTCAGCAGTGAAAGGGTTAATGACTCAAATGTTAATGTATTATGTGTTCCGTGAATTGTAGAACAAGAAAGGAATTGGCTCAAAAATGATGGAATTCTGAACTGATTCAAACCGAATTGCACATGTCTAATATACACTCTTTATTCGTATACAACTTATGCCACACTAATACTTCCTGCATCAGCAGACATACAGGGTTATTCAGAGAGCGTGAAAAGCAGGAGAATGACTGGAGAATGACTGGAGAATGAAAAATTCTAGGTCAAAATAGCCAAACCAGAAAAATTCTCCCTTTCATCTCACTTTCCAAATCGGCTATTTTGACCTAGAATTTTCCATTCTCCAGTCATTCTGATGCTTTTCACGCTCTCTGAATAACCCTGATAGTCAAATCATGCACACTTACATGTGTGTGCCTCTGCTGGTATAAATATGAGATAGATATAGATATATATGTTACGGGGAAAGCCCAAAGTGTGGTTAATCCTAGGATCACCCAGGTAATCCTGACATCACCCAAAACCGCTGGGTAAAGCTGCAAAATAATGAAAATTTCGGACTTTACCCGGGTAATCTTAAAACTAACCAACTACCCTTGGGTAACAGTCTGGAAGAGCCGAAACGTTTGCACTTTACCCGGATAATGTGCAAATCTGAAGCTTCACCCGGGTAATCTGAGAACCATCCACAGCTTCACCTGGGTAATCTGAGAACCATCCACAGCTTCACCTGGGTAATCTGAGGACTATCCACAGCTTCACCTGGGTAATCTGAGGACTATCCACAGCTTCACCTGGGTAATTTGAGGACTATCCACAGCTTCACCTGGGTAATCTGCAGAGCATCCAACTCCGGTTTGGTAAAAGTGAATTTTGCTATTATCTATGGATATTATCAATGAAAATGGCAAAAGACAAACATTAAAATGTATTGCGGATATAATGAATATACAGAATAACAGGATATGTTTCTTATATGAATGTGAAAGAGTTACATGATCTTTATTATGTGTCATATGTATTAAATATCATTTATAAAACATAATAACCATTAGGTTACTCTTTATATAATATCTTTATCTTCATAAATTAATTTTCAGACAATTAACTCACAGAGTTACATGACAGTTATTTAGTGTGGTTTGTGACTGTGGATACAATTTGGTTAAAAAGAACAAAAAAACACTATTTTGTTATCAGTCAGATAACAGTTTGCAGCTTTATCCGGGTAATCCTCGGAATTCAGTCAACTGTAACCTGCTGCAAACCCAAGAAAAGCGAAGCACGCAGAGGCGTTTGCATACTTTGCAGTTTACCCGGATAAAGTTTGATGTTTTGTTGCACATCACAGTTTATCCAGCAACACTAGGGTAATGTGCGAATTACCCGGTTAAAACACAGCAGAAAACCGGAGTACCTTGAGGCCTCTGGATACTTTGCAGATTACCTGGGTAAAGTCCGAAATTACATTTCACTTTGGATTTTTGCTAATGACGCCTGGGTAATGTCAGGATTACTCGGGTAATCCTAGGATTAACTGCACTTCGGGCTTTAACCGTAACATATATATCAAATTCAGAGAACTCCACTGCAGTTTCAAATATGATCATATATTTCATAAACCTGCCACAACATCAATGTGCCTCGTCAGTGACAGGTCTTATCTGTGCCAACCTAATGACTTCTCTTATAAGAGCAACCCACTTACTGGGACCAGACATATCCTTCTGGACCTCCCAGCAGTAGAAGGTTTTTATTAGGTCCCGCATTGAGGAATCTGTAAACCATTTGACGGGTGGATTGCAGAACTCAGGAGGTGGTGGTCCTCCCAATGTAATACACAAATCCAGGCCTGTACTCTACCAGGACATGCACATTTCATAACAGCGCTACTGAGATCATAAACACAACATACCAGATGCCGTGCATTCCACTCAAACATCCATGTATTTCGTATTTCAGGTGATTTTGGAATCCAGTAGAATCCGAGGTCGGGGTGCATGGGGGGATGTGGCAGAGGAGCCACGATACACTGGCTGCTACAGCACCAGCTTGTATACACGGTGACAGATGCTGCAACGTGCTTTGGAAGGGATCTGATGTATAGAGCCAACATGTCTCCTCTACCCGCTTTGTGCAGCATGTCACATGCTGGAGCTACACAGAGCCTCCCAGCAACGTGTTCCTCACGTTGCTGCAGACCTTAAATGAGCGCCGGACTGCAGGAGGACCTGTCTGGACCATCAGGGAGGTAAGGAAAAATGAAATCAGGAAGACTCAAAAAATTCCAGATTTCAGAGTTTTCCAGATAAGGGATGCCCAACCCCAGTACTACAGTATGATTGTTGTTTTGCTTGTTTATGTTTAGTTAAGAAAATATTTTACTCTATATTTGTCAGTGGGTGCATTCAATGCGTTATCTTTTTGGTTATAAACTGCCCCCCATGGGCATAGAGTGGAGTCTATGGGTCAATCACTGACTCAAATCATACAGCACCTTTCTACTCTAAGAAACGACCAGGAATATATGAGTAATATTAGCATATATATGGATATAAAAGCAATAATTGGAACATTAATAAAGAAATTAAATCAATACAAGATATTATTATTATTACCACTTATTAATATTGGTCTATAAATTTATGAATTCCTACGTACAGAGCATAAGTGATGCTATAAATTAGGTGAAGATGACTGCATTATATTGATTAGATACAGAAATCCCCGCTCACAAATTTACAATTATTAAAGGTTATTATTTATAAGGTACCGACATTTCTGCATAGTTTATAATAGTAGCCATAAAGTAATATTAATATACATCTTGTATATAGTGAAACCGACACTCACAGTCTGAGGACGCCTTCATTTCCTGCCTTGACTACTTGTTGTGCTTGGTCCACTGCATACCACTATTTCTCAAATATCATGCAAACTGTATTCCACCAAACAGTCCACCCTCATTGACCTTTCAATAAAAGGAAATATTTTTTCTTTATAAGACTAACTGTGCAGGTCCTATTGAGAGCGTCATTAATGCATGGATGGACCCATTATAATTAACAGCTCACTCATTAATACTAACGTCTTGAGTCGCTATTCCTTTCAAACCATAAAATCTGTTTTCTGTTTAGCTGTAACTGGTCCCTACTGTTAATTAACTTTGTATGGGAAGAGTAGAGATAATTTGCTGGCACCAAAAAAGGAAATGACTTATTTTGTTTATTTTATGTTGCTGATATCTTATATGTGCTTTGTTTTCACTTGTTTAGTTAAGTTGTTGTTTTGCTTGTTTATGTTTAGTTAAGAAAATATTTTACTCTATATTTGTCAGTGGGTGCATCCAATGCGTTATCTTTTTGGTTGTGAACTGCCCCCCCATGGGCATAGAGTGGAGTCTATGGGTCAATCACTGACTCAAATCATTTTATTTGTGGGATGTGTTCAAAGGACATCTCCAGAGAGTAGATTAGAAGGCTTTTAAGATCCCTGTTATTTCTCATTCAGCTTCCAGTCCTTATCTCAGGTAGCCTAGAAAATAATAGCCTTATCTAAACATTCCCTCCTCCACCACATTAACTGTTAAATACTGTAGATTGGACAAACCACAGCAGTAAAGTAAAACATTTTCACAGATTTTGGTAAATATCGCATAATGAAAAAACTCACAAAATGGAAACGGGAGATTAAAAAAAACCTTGCTTTATTTTTCTTTTTTACATGCAATTATTTCAAACAAAGGGGAAAAAAAGGCACCATGTGTTTTATAAAGTGGTTTTATTTGTAATGCACAAGTAGTCTAGTTACAGCTTATGTAAGCAAGAGTTTCCCTTTATGTGATTTTACTTTTGCAAAATCTCTTAAAACTTAAAAATAAATCATTCAAACCTCGCATTTACCTCTGGTCCCACAGAGCAGAAGAGGGCATATTCTGCCCCATCCGTCACCTTCCCTAGCTGCATGCAGAATGCAACTGGGAACAAATAGAATCCGGAGGCCTACAGCTAATCATGTTCAGTCTCTCATACGGCTGGTGCTTGTCTCCATGAAGTCCTGTGAACTCCAGGAGATGATACCAGTGGCAGTGCTGCTGGTATCAATTAGCAGTTCCCTTCTTTTATGAGTTCCTCCAAATTCACCTTTTTGCTCCTCGATATTACTCGCTGTGCCACAATAGGGCCCAGTGTTAGCAAATAAATAGCATTTACTGACTTTATACTTAATAACTTAAATTTTGCTCTTTATAACGGGACTGGTTGAAAAATCAATGAATTAATTTATTCATGCATGCCTGGATGTTTCTTTTGAATGACTTAACCTTCTATAGTCTCTTTAACTCTACCAGCCCCACCAATTACTGCCCATTGTATCCATTCAAGTATTGCTAGACCTTTAGTTTGACCTTTCAGATGTCAAGCAGAAATACGTTTTGAACATGGCCATCCATTTCTTTCCTGTTGAAAATATCCAAAGTCAATTGAAATGGCAAGATTCCAGATATATTAGGTTATTCCGCACTACCAGTGATGTCACAACCAGTGCAGAAGTGGTTCTCGATCCTCAGTGGTTCTATTGGATTACGCTACTTATTTGTGAGAGTGCAGTCTCCAGGCATGTTCTTGTCTGAGAGATATAGCTCTGTTAGCTAAAAAGACAGTGACACTTCTACAGAGCTGTAACGCTCATCATTATCCTCACTGATAATCGTATCCGCTCTGCAAATCTATCTTAAATCAGCAGTGGCCCTTACAAATCAGTTTGACGACAACTGGCACTAAATATGTTTTATTTGTATGACTATAGATTCTTTATTAGTATCTTAGTCACTCATTCAGACATTCAGGATATTCAAGGTCATCACATAATTTAATGCAATGTGCCCCAATTTATTGAAACTGATAGAATTATAAGAATAACAAGACACCCTTTATTGAAAGCACATAAAGAAAAAGGAGGTTTTGTCTAGCAAATAAAATAAATAATAATGAGGATGGGTTCTACGTCACATAGTCCCAGGTCACAATGCTAATACTGTTTGGGATTATTGGATGCCTTAAATAGGGGGCAGAAGGGTTTTGTTTACTGCCTTTCAATGGTCTTTTTTAATTTTAGCACGGTCAGGCTGTGCTCACTTACAAGTTGGACAAATGTGAATAGTAAAGTAAAAGGGTGATAAATACACAACTTTTGTTACAGGGTTATTCAGAGAGAACCGAACTGGCCCCCGAAATTGCACCGAACAGTAAATTTTCCCATAGGGTGCAATTTCGGAGCCGCTCGGCTATTCAAAAAGCAGGCAATTCGCCAAATATTGGTGAATTGCCAGCCGAACTACGGTGATCTTCGGTGGCAGTGAAATTCCCCATTGAGAAGAAATGGTTAATCTATTCAGAGAACACCGAACAGCAGAGAAATGTCAGTGAAATTTCCTGATTTTCAGTGCAGTCCCATAGGTTTCAATTTTTAAAAAAATCCCAGTTTTATGGGCATTTTTTGGAAGTTTTTCAGCAATTTTTTTTTACACATTTTATATATATATTTTTCACTCTTGTGTTTCCAAAGTGAATGTCCATTAACCACTTCGCTCTTAAAATTGAGTCAACTCAATCTTGCATTGTCATACATTGAATTGCAATAATTAGCATATCAAAACCAATTTACATACCTTTTTAAAATCAAGATTAGTGTGCCCCCTGTGGAGAAACAAAATCCACTGTCATATCTCTCTCCTTTTCATCCTATATTACTGTAAACAACTTACTGTAGCTTACTGTAGCTGCAAGGGACAGCTCTCATATCAATTGTAACAAATGTTCAGAAACTTTACTGCTGTATTACAACAGCCAGGGAGAGAGCAGAATACTAGGAAAGCTCTGGGACTGCGCACTATAGTACAGGGGTAAGACTCAGGGTGTTATAATTATTGGTAATCCCTGTACAGTACAGATACAATGCGTTACTGAATTTTCCATACACAGGAATTATGCCTCATAGTTATTTTTATATTCTTCTGGTATTTTTTGGAAGCTGCATTGCTTTTTCTCACTATGGGCTACATTACAATCCTAGCATTAAAACGCGGGCGCAAGGGAGGAAAAACTATGCCCACAGTTTTCCCCCTTGCGCCCGTGTTTTAACGCTGGACAACAATGCAGGAGCAAAAAAATCTGCTTGCATTGTTACCGCGCGGTAACCCTCGGGATTCTTGCGGCAGCGCTGAGCGCAGCCGCGAGCATCCACTCCATGGAGTCCATAGGACTCCATTGAGTTTCCCCCTGCCGGTCACATGACCAGCCGGATCTCGCCTCGCGAGATCCGTCCGGTCGGCGTAGTGATACGCAGGGAGAGACTGGGGGGACTTTTTCCCCCAGTCTTTCCCTGCTGCCGCCGGACAGAGGAGGCGGTTGGAGCCGCGGTCTTCGCCGCGGGACAGGAGGTGAGTATCTGAGTCTTTTTTTTATTTTTTCTGGATGCTGTTAATGGATTCTGCAGAAGCGGAATCTGTTAACACCAAGTCCTGGCTGTGATTAACGTTTTGCTAACCACAGCCAGGCGTTAATCAGCGCTAGTAGATTGTAATACTGACGCTGATTAACGCTTTGCGCTCCCCATGTTAAGTACAGGGAGCACAAAGTACAGTAACCTCGCGCTGAAAAGCGCAAGGTACCAAACACAAACGGGTTAAACACCGCAGCAAACGCTAATGCTCACGCAAGTGAGCGTTAACATCAAGATTGTAATGTGGCCCTATATGTTTAAAGGGTAATCCAGACGTTGGACCCCTTGCTCGAGGTGCCTAGATGTGTCAGCTATTCCGTCCTGACGAGGCTTAACAAGGCCGAAACGATCATCGGGGGGTTGCTGCACATCTTGTGCATTTTCAAAAAAAATTAAATAAGCAAATGTACATTATATTAAAATGTTAATGATCTCAGGACAATACATTTCTGTGCAGAATGTCTACTTTACCCCATGTTTAATTGTTATGTTTGCATTCCAGGGTTCAAATAAATGTTATGATAAAAAAAATTCAACAAAACGAGCTTGGTAGTGAAGGGGTTAAAGACTTCAATGTTAAAATCTTCTGTGGAAAATGAATTATGGGACAAGAAAGGAATTTGATCACAAATGCTAGAAAACACGTTTTTAAGCCATAAATTAAATACATCAGGATGTGCCTATAACAACACGACGACATGAGAATTCCTTGTAAATTTCACCCATGTCCTAAATTCAAATGCTATACTTTTTATTAAAGAATTTCCTGTAAATATATTTCCCAGCTCTGTGTTTTTCCCTTATTTCTGGATTTCGCTTGATATAAATGATGGGAACTTGTTTTCTCCGCCTTATGTAATAAGCACTCTACTACATGTACCACTTGTGTTGCATATCGCTTCGTCAATTAAATTCAATCCAATAATGCATGGAGATTCATAAAGCAAAATATAAAAGCTTGTATGCACAATACTGTATAATGACACCAGTCTGTAATCTGTCATATTCAGATGGTCATTCGTAATGTTTCCATTTCTTTTCTGTTCGGATAAATATTTTACCACCTTTCATCTATTCACTCGGCCTGTGTATAACAGGTATTGTGTCTGATTTTATAAACTGTTGCTTATGAATATTTCATTACCTATCTCTATTTTTGTCAGAATTGTAATGCCCTCTCCTTTTTTTATTGAGCATGATTAATATTTCATTGTCATATCTTTGCTGCAGGTTGGTTTGCTTTGTGTCTGCATTCGTTCCTACTGAAGTATTTAATGCTCGATCCATAAAAAAAAAATGTGGCTTTCAGTTCAGATTGGTTCTAGAAAATGTGATCACAATTACTTTTACAATGCAATTACGGGGATACATTTTACAGCCATACACTGTTGCCAACTCCACCATTCTACACCTTGAGGCCGGGGCTGTATGATTGTGGTTTATCACAAATGGTATATTTCCTAGCTCTTATTCAAAACCTCCCGCAAATACCATGTCTTGCATGAGTGTTGCAGGAAAATCATTCAGTGATTTGTATATTTAGCCAATGGTACCAACGTGCAACGATCCTTAGCTATCATATAGGTTCTTAAAGGGACACTCTACTCATCCTAACCACTTTATAGTTTTAAAGTCGCCTGGGTGGGTAGAGTCCCTCCCCCTTCTCCCTCCACTTCCTGCTGCCCCGAAGTGGCAGAATCTTTGGGTGAAATGAGTTTCCTCCTCTCTAACCAGTGTCATCAGCAACTGGGATTTTTGAATTTCCCAGCTGCCGGTCTCAAGTTCGGTCACTCGTGACGTCAGCACACGGACAGCGTGCCAACATCACCCTCTCTGAGACCACCCACTGCAGGGAGCGGTCTGAGAGAGGCTGCCAATGGATCGGATCTACGCACGCGCACCCAACTTCGATCTATCATTCTACTCGGGCGCTACAGAACTTGTGTACTCAAAGTGCGCAAGTCCAGTGCAATCCGAGTTGCGTAGGAGCGCATATTGCACAGAAAAGATTCAAGGACTTCCAGGTTCAGGATTCGCTAAACTAAGCCGAAGAGGAGGAGCAGCATGAGACAAAGGAGAAAATGCGTGTAAAATCACCTTAAATAAATAAAATATTAACAAACTAATAGTGCAGAGGCTGCCAGTTTGATGATTGTGTTATATTTTGAGCACTTGTACAGTCTCTGCTGCATGCCTCCAATTAATGCTTAAAGGGATACTCTAGGGTTAAACCAGGAAGGTACAAATAGAAGGGTTAAACATTAATCCGCCCTGACCTCCTCCTAAACCCTCACCGATTTAACCTACTAGTCTTTATACAAACTTTCCTTAAATCCATCAACGCAAATTCACCGGCACACCCCTGGCTTCCTGTAAACTGCAGCAATCACATAACCACATGGAGTTTGGACACTCATGTGAACTTCCAATCGAATGGCTCTCAGTGCTGAGCCCAGTAGGTCCAACTATCCGGAAAATGAGATTAGCGCTCACTTATCTCAGGGTCTAATAGGGACTAAACCCCCGCACTCTGAGGGCTGAAATAGCCCTCGCCACCCCTTCAGTATGGAGAGGAAGGGTACTCAAATCACATTGAGTGGTCTCAGTACCTATTATGTTTTGGGAATGCAACTAGCAGATTACCTCACATTACTGGGGTACTTTGAAAATGTGGTGAGATTGACACAGAATCATCATATGGTAAAACTAGGTCCCTGTATATGCTCTGGTTTTATCTTCTAATCTGTGTTTTGGTGTATGTACTGAGTTCTTCTGTATTTTCAATGAATTTTGGTCAATTCAGAACTATCTCTCAGTCGGTTCATGTTCTGGGTTGTATTTTTCCTCTATAGATTCCGTTTGCATCTATTTTGTGCTATTGGAGAGCATTTGTCACCTGACCTTTCAGAATGGTTTTTCATATCTTTCTTTCTTCTTTATTTTTATCATTATTTCCTTATTGTTACTGCGACAGATCTCCGTACCCCGAAAGGATCACATCTGCCAATGCTGCTTCCTTGCAGAACCCCCCCCCCCGTGTGTTCTACCTAGCCAGACTCCCGTGCCTTCCACCAGTCCATAGAAGAATCTTAAGGCCCGGGACACGTAGAGCCTGCTAGCATCCCCCTAAAATAAGACGAGGCTGTAGATCTGAGGTCTTTCAGGTTTTTTTTCTGGAGAAAGGAATTTACCAGGAAGGATACATTAAGATTTCTCTCGTTTTCAAGTATGTCCTGGGTGGCGAGTATGTACTGTGAGGTGTCTTGCCCAAGGAGACTTACTGGAGAGGTGATCTTGCCAGAATCAAACCCATGTCTCCACAGGCTCTCTCCACGCAGAGCAGTGATGTTACCTCTACTCCATCCAGCCGGTGCCAGAATGGAACTGGTTTTAATCAGGGACACACATGGATTTATAAGGTCACACAGGGGTCATTTGCATATACAAAACCCCTTAGAAACCGCTGGGGGACCTAATTACACTGAAACGGACAATTGTACAAACATTTACCTTTTGGAAGGTGAAACCTAATTACATTAGGGACAGACAATTCAATCAAACATTACTTAACATTTCTAATGAGGCAGGACAATGGAAATCGGGATAACAGATTACAGTCAACAGATTAACAACCTACTCAAATAGAAACAGATATGCACATTCTTGACCGGGTAAATTTGGACGTTAATTCTTTACAAATAGCAGATAGTATTTTTGACAGGGTAAACTTGGACTTTACTCCTATCAACAAATAACAGATACACAAACTTTCTGCACACGTGAGGGCAATGAAGATAATAAAGCAAATCAGGCCTGCTCCCCAAGTCCAAATGACGCACCTCACAGTTACTATTTGTGTTAAAATGCAGAGCTCTTTTAGAGTGGCCTATACTTCTTCGGATTTGAACTGTAAATGGTGTTGCTCTAAAATGCCATGTAAGACTTATTTTTAGTATTTGAGGATTATAAAGAAACTTTGAATTACATTGAGCCATCTTTGATATACTATGTGTCTATATGTCAGGATCAGCAATGGAGGGGTACTGGCCTTGCCGGTATGAGCCCGGTATGCAGTTTGTGTTGTGATTAACTGTTTCTGGTTCTGAATTGCCAGTGCTGAGTCTGAGCAGCACTCTTCATGCCCTGCCCAGTGCTAACTAAAGGCACGGTACAGGTAGCGGCGGAGAGCCTGACAGTCTAGAATTTGATTATTTATAATATCATAACATTAATAATAAGCAAAGATAAGCTTCTCCTCACACAACTTTATATTAATATTCTGCTACAGTGGTTCCCATCTCTGGTCCTCAGGTACACCTTACAGGTCAGGTTTGCCAGATATCTGAAGCACAGGTGATAGGATTTGCTGCTCAGTGATTGCAGAATTCAGTCTGCATTTCCCCAAGGATCTGCAAAATTTAAACCTTTTAGGTTCAAATGAGGACCAGGGTTTGAAACCACTGGTCTACTAAATAGCTTCAATGAAAACAGCAATGTTCATAACCACGTATTTGCCTTTTGTAGGAAAGGGGCATGTAGGTCACCTGGATCTGTCTCTGCATATATGTTAAAACAGCAATTTACAGAAAAACAAATCACTGGATTAGTAAACCTGCCCCTAAAGCAAACAAATCGTGAGAAGAACCTAAGGACACCTTTGCCCATTTAAATGTTCTTCACAGAATGAGCACAGAATGAGTTCCTGGAGGTCTTACTACAGCTGCAGTACCCTCTGTGGTTCAATAAATCTTATGACGCGCATTGAGTTGCAGAATGCTACGGTAATGTCCTCAATCGCTGTGTTATCCCCTGGTCTAAGCTAGTCACTGTACGAACTGCAGAACCCAAAGCCATGCGAACTGGAATCTTCTGTACCTTCAAATTCGATTTTTCTTTATATTAATGTATCCGCGATCACACACAAGAATGAAGGAATTAAATAAATAAAAAGGCCAAACTAAACTCTTAAAATCTTACCTTTATTAATATTCGTTGTTGCTCAGAACTCACGCACTCATAAGTGTTGCCGATGATCACAATTTATCCTATCTGCCACATACATACAGTATTATGTAAATTAAATGCTCATCCCTGAGCTGATGATTAGGGATGAGCTGTTCGGTTCGATCGGTTCGGAGTTCGATTCGAACATCGCCTGTTCGCATGTTCGCGAACTACAAACATTTCCGCGTGTTCGCCGCATGTTCGCCCACAATGCACCACAATGGACCACAATGCACTTTTCCACTGGCCTGAAGTTTGTAATTGGCTACAGCCTTGCACCTGACCACAGGTCAGGTGCAAGACAGGTTCAAGACAATGCCAATCACGGCTCAGAGTTCTGATTGGGCAAATTTTGCCCAATCATGGGCTCACAGAGCTAAGTCCCACAGCACACTATATAAGGCTTCACACAGCGCTTCAGCACGTATTTTTTGAGAGGAGATTGTTCTGTTAGTGTGTGTTCTCACTGCCAGTCTGCCAGCAGCTATTGGGGGGTCTCATTTCTACAAAATATCTGGGAATTGTTCTAATCTTTGTGTTCTCACTGCCACCAGCAATTTTGGGGGTCAGTCATTTATACAAAATATCTGGGAATTGTTCTAATCTGTGTGTTCTCACTGCCACCAGTAATTTTGGGGGTCAGTCATTTATACAAAATATATGGGAATTGTTCTAATCTTTGTGTTCTCACTGCCACCAGCAATTTTGGGGGTCAGTCATTTATACAAAATATATGGGAATTGTTCTAATCTTTGTGTTCTCACTGGCACCAGCAATTTTGGGGGTCAGTCAGTTATACAAAATATCTGGGAATTGTTCTAATCTTTGTGTTCTCACTGCCACCAGCAATTTTGGGGGTCAGTCATTTATACAAAATATATGGGAATTGTTCTAATCTTTGTGTTCTCACTGCCACCAGCAATATTGGGGGTCAGTCATTTATACAAAATATCTGGGAATTGTTCTAATCTTTGTGTTCTCACTGCCACCAGCAATTTTGGGGGTTTAATTTCTACAAAATATCTGGGAATTGTTGTAATCTGTGTGTTCTCACTGCCACCCATCAGGGGGTCTCACTGATTTATAGGAGGTTTCTGGGAATCGTAATCTGTGTCTTCTCACTGCCAGCTATCAGGGGGTCCCACATACTTCTAGCAGATTTCTGCGAATTGTAATCTGTGTCTTGTCACTGTTGCCAGCTATCAGGGGGTCCTATCAGGGGGTCTCACTGACTTGTAGGTGGTTTCTGGGAATTGTAAATTGTGTCTTGTCACTGTCACCCATCACGGGGGTCTCACTGATTTATAGGAGGTTTCTGGGAATTGTAATCTGTGTCTTGTCACTGGCTGCCAGCTATCAGGGTGTCTCACTGAGTTACACCAGATTTCTGGAAATCTTTAACCTTTATACCAGAATTGAATCAGAGTTCTGCAGCATATCTCCAATTTTTATAACAGAGTTGAATCAGAGTTCTGTATATCTTTAATATATATATCACTCACCATGTCAGAAAGACCAAAAGGGACAGGCAGACACTCCCAGACACAGATAAGAGGGGAAGCAGCCTCTGTGTCGGGAGGCTGTGCCTCTGGTCGTCGTGGACATGGGGCATCCTCTGCAGGGGTACGCTTGTCCTTTCTAACTGGTGCTGGCCGTATTAAGCAGCAGCAACATACAGAGGATTTGGTGGATTGGCTAACCAGGCCATCCTCATCCTCCGAGTCCTCTGCGAGCCAGGCTTGTAGTGGTTTACAGTCCACCTCAGCTGCCAAAGCATCTAATGCAGCCTCCATGTCCACAGCTACTCCTGCCGTAGCCTCACTATCGCACACGGAGGAGTCAGCTGAATTGTTTGACTACAATGACAGTGACATGCTGCTTGAGGATGCGCAGCAACTACAGTGCTCTGATTCAATCTCTGAGGTTGAGGAAGGGAGTATAATCAACCTAGAGGAAGGGGGTGCCAGTGACACACAAATAACTGGCACTCATGTTGCCCCAGCAGCTGCAGCATACTGCCAAGTTGGCTCCAGTAACGAGGAGATAGGGGTTGATGACAATGATGATGAGGTCACTGACTCCACCTGGGTGCCTGATCGAACAGAGGAGTCAAGTGAGGAGGAGGCACAACAAACACGAGGCACAACATCCCTATGACCAACCGTAGCACTAGCTAGTCCAAGGCATCAGATGTCAGAGCTGCTCAAGTGCAGAGCGCTGTTGTCTCAAAGCACACATCCAGGAACTCTGCTGTCTGGGAGTTCTTTAAGAAATGTGCAGCAGACCGCACCGTTGCTATTTGTAATCTGTGTCAGATGAGGCTCAAACGTAGGAAAGACACCGGACGCTTGGGTACCACGTGCTTGAGGTGACATATGACCACCTGCCACGCATCCCGTTGGCGCAAAACTTTGTGTAGGTCCTCCTCACCTGTCTCTATCCCCACTATATGTCCTGCCATGTCATTGACTCCAACCTCCACTGACAGGGATGATGCTACAGTAATGCATGTACCAGGTCCTTCCTCACAATGTGACAGCATCCCATCAGCTGAAGATTTACGCAGTCAGATCACGTTACCCCAGCCGCTGCAGCATAAGAAAAAATATAGTCCCAATCATCCCCAAACACAGCGTCTAAATGCCAGTTTAGCAAAATTACTCGCATTGCAGCTTCTGCCTTTCCAGCTGGTGGACTCTGCTTCTTTCCGTGAATTTGCTGAATGTGCTGTACCACAGTGGCAGGTTCCAAAACACCATTACTTTTCACGGAAGGCCATTCCAGCACTGTACCAGCACGTGGAACACAATGTTATGGAGTCATTGGGAAAGGCATTCATCAGCAAGGTGCATGTGACTTTAGACAGTGGTCCAGCAAGCATGGACAGGGCCGTTACATTTCGTTCACGGCACACTGAGTAACTCTGATTGCAGCTTGGAGGGTTCCAAGATGGGGCTCTGTGCTGGAGCTTGTTCATCCACCACGCCTCCAGAAAGCTGCTTGTATGAGGTCTGTCTGCTCCACCACCACCTCTCCCTCTTCCTCCTCCTCCTTCTCTGTCTTGGCAAAGTGGCAGTTAAACCAACGCGTGACAGGGGCTACGCAATGGCTCAAGCAAAAAGATGCCATACTGTGCTTGAGCTGGTTTGTTTAGGGGACAGGAGCCACACCGGGCCAGAAATTCTGTCAGCTCTGCAGGGGCAGATGCAGAGATGGTTAACACCACGCCAGCTTCAGCTGGGAATGGTCATCTGTGATAATGGCAGCAACCTTCTCTCCGCCCTACGCCTGGGTAAGTTGACGCATGTACCATGCCTAGCACACGTCCTAAATCTGATGGTACAGCGTTTCCTAACAAGGTGCCCAGGGCTGGCAGAGCTTCTCAGCCAGGCCATAAAAGTCTGCAGCCACTTCAAACGGTCATTCCCAGCAAGTGTTCGCCTGGCAGAAATTCAAAGAGAATTCCACCTTCCCACAAACTGTCTGATCTGTGACATGCCCATCAGGTGGAACTCGACATTAGCAGTGCTGCAGCATCTGCACAAGCAGCAGAGGGCCATCAACGAGTACCTGTGTGAGTATGGCACAAGGACAGGTTCAGGTCAACTTGTTTTTTTCCTCCCCCCGCAGTGACTGATGATCAAGGATGCATGCACTGTACTGTCACCATTTTGAGGAGGCAACGAGGATGGTGAGCAGGGACAGTGCATGCATCAGTGACACAATTCCTTTAGTGTTCCTGCTGGAGCACACTCTGCGGGGAATTATAGATGTGGCTCTAGAGGCAGAGCAGCGGGAGGAAGAGGAGGCCTTCCCTAGCTCTCAAGGCCCCAGTCTTTCCGCAGACAGCATTCCAGCGGGTCATCCTCAGATCAGACAGGAGGAGGAGGAGGAATATTAAGTAGTGGGGGCATTGAAGGTGGGGATTCCTCAATGGAGGGTTTTGTGTGCCGAAAAACACAAGGACTAATACGTGGCTGGGAGGAGGAAGTGCATGATGGGGTCATCCTCATTGACCAGGAAGATTCGGAAGCTAATGCCACCTCCAACCTACGCTGCATGGGCTCCCTTATCCTGCAAAGACTAAAGGACCTCAGGATTCGTGCTATCAAGGACCTCAGGATTCGTGGTAAAGGACCTCAGGATTCGTGCTATCAAGGAGAGGGATCATTACTGGTTGGCAAGCCTTCTTGATCCACGATACAAGGGTAAAGTTGCAGAGCTCATCCTGCCCGCACAGAGGGAGCACAGGATGAAAAAAATTGAGGACGCTCTAAAGCAACACTTGTGTAACACCTTTCCAGGCACTGGCAGGTTACCAAGTGATGACACAGGTGCTTCTGAGGCTGCGAATGATCATAGAAATAGTGGTGAAGACCGGGGCCGCTTGACTGATGCCTTTTTAATTTTTTTTAGTCCACGATGCCCAGGGACGTCAAATGTAGGCACCCATTGCCAGCGTTTTCACCGTATGGTGCAGGACTACCTAGGGGCAAGGGCAGACTTGGATACCTTTCCAGCAGATGATCCATTGGCTTACTGGGTGTTGAGATTGGATCACTGGCCAGAACTAAGCCAATATGCTATGCAGCTACTAGGTTGCCCTTCATCCAGTGTGTTTTCCGAAAGGACGTTCAGTGCCGCTGGAGGTTTTGTCACAGACAAAAGAGTGCATCCGTCCACCGACTCTGTAGACCGGCTGAGATTTATAAAAATGAATCAGTCCTGGATCAGCAGCTATCAATCCTCTGATGCTGACGTAACCGAATAAATCGGGGATGTCTTCTGCATTCACAAAACCTCCACCACTCAACTCTTCCACAATACCACAAAAGGGTTACGGTGTGAAGGCACTTGCTGCCACCAAAGGCAGAATATTTGGGTGCACTGACGCCTGTACCAGATTCATATCATTTTAATATTGTACCGCAGGGTCCACCACTGCACTCTTCCACAATACCACAGAGGGGTTAAGGTGTGACGGCACTGTTGCCGACACTAAAGGCCCAATTTTAAAGCACCTATTGTTACTTTCATCCAAAGCCGGCATAAGTTTCACCATAATTTAGCCAAAAAATCACTAAACTTGTGATTAAACTAAATGGTCTCCTCTTTTCATACAGACTGCTGCCCCAAGCAGTTGTTTATGAATAGATTAACCCTTTCGCTGCCTAGGCGTTTCACGCCTCTGTGCTGAGCTCATTTTTACCTGTTTCGCTCATCATGTTTAAACGTGTTTTGAAGGCTTATTTTATTATATGACCGAGACATATTATATATCGTTCTTTCTGTCAGACTCGGCAGATTCATAATATGTCATTATTATATGTATACATCATGTCCTGTCTGTATATTATAACAAAAAATGCAATAAAATATGAATTTTCAATAACTTACAATGTGTAAAGTATTTTTTTTTCACATTTTAACATGCGAGCAATTGCGGTTATATTTTGTATGGGGTGTGCTTGTTAAAAAAATTAGAAATGGGGTCTCGTTAAATTTTTTTGGGGGGACATTACGCGATTTTTAACAAACGCACCACATACAAAAATCATTAGTGCAGCATCATTGTTCACAAAATAATTGAAATGGGAACAATATTGCTGCATTAATGAACCAAAAAAAAGAAAAAAAACTTGTTTATTTTTTTTTTTATAATTTTTTAAAAAATATATATATTTTTTTAAAAAAACACTTTTTTCGCAGTCATGTTTGGTATCATTGGAATGGCCATGCTCTGCCCGATCCAACAGTACCAAATATTAACCCCTAGCTGTCACGGATCGGGAGATAGGGGGTTCATTGGAACCCCCTATCGCCACCATTGGTGGCAGTTAGGGGTTAACTCCAGGACTGGCATCATCGTGCTATGCACGATGACGCCAGTCCTCAGGGGGAGTTCCCGGAGGCTTGGCCGACATCCAAGATGTCGGCCAGCTCCGGGAAAGGATCACGAACCGACGTTTTTCGGCGCCGATTCGTGATCCGGCCCCCATGGGGTTAATTCCAGGCACCGTTAGGAAGGGCAGGCTGTGCCCTTCCAAACGGTGCCTGGATTAACCCCCTGCACCCCGGCGATCGGGAGGGAGAGAGGTCCGAAGGACCTCCCCCCCTCCCTTTCAGGCGCCTCCTCCGCACACGCAGGGGGGCACCTGAATTAGATGTCATTGCACCGCCGCGATGACATCTAATTCGGCCGCCGGTGGTTCCGGGTGCTGGGCTGACATCGAGGAGGTCAGCCCGCACTGGGGGGGGGCACAGCGATCGGCCGGAAACCCGGCCGATCGTTGGCCCCAAAGGGAGGACACACTCAGCGTGTCCTCCGCACGGAATGCTACCTGCGGGTGGGCGCGCTGAGCGCGTCCACCGCAGTGAAAGGGTTAAAGGAAAACCGTTTACCGTCATTTGAAACGTCATTTTTTTGTTTTTAAATGTTTCTATACATCCTACAAATCCGCCACTTCACGGGCAGGTTATGGGGACCTCCTAGGCACGATATTTGAAGGAATTTTTCATTTTTATTTTTAACCCTTATTTCATGGAATACTCACTGTCCCTTTAAAAACGTTTTTTTTTTTACTTTTTGTCCTTGCTTCCTGTCCCCCAGGGCACTACCCGGACCCCCATACACCTTTTATGGCAAATATCTTGCATATATGCCCTCTTGCAGGGCACTCTAAAAACAGAACTTTTGAGTCCCTTTGACTTGCATTGAGTTCGGTTCGTGTTCGCGTTCGATCTTGAACTTTTGAAATTGTTTGAGTTCGAATGCGAACCGAACAAGGGGGTGTTCGGTTCATTCCTACTGATGATATCAGAGAGAAAAAAATAGGTTTATTTTATCACACGAAGGAAAAGGCTATACTGAAGTGAACAATGAAAATCTGTGCATCGTACAGGCATAAGGTATAGCACGCATTTTGCTTTTAGGATTACAGTGAACATACGTTAAAAAAAGAAATGTTAGCATAAAGCATTTGTATTGAAACTGGTGGTCCAAGAACAAAAAAAAGAACCCTGACATTTTATTTTTTTGAAAGTCCTTTCACTGTCAAGCATGCTTTGTTGGTAAATTATCATTATAACACTTATTTGAAACAAAGAATGCATAACTATCTATTGGGCGAATAAGTAATTTCGCCTACAGATTGTTATTCTGCATTATTTAAAAGATGAATATAATGTAAATTTGCTAATTTTTTTATTTGTTCATCCGGTAAATATTGCTGAAATGAAAGGTTCTAAAATGTAGATGGTGACTGTTGTTGTAGACAATGTCAAATAGCATTATCAGCCTACAGGCAGGAATGGCCTTTGTGTCAAATACAGTAAATATGATAAAGATAGATAATGGCCAGATCTCCTGCTTATGGTGCTTTGTAGTGATCATATTGAGATTATTAGCAATGCAGCTTCCAAAAAATACCAATAGAATATAAAAATAATATCTGTATGTGGAATAATGCCTGTATATGGAAAATACAGTGACACCTTGTATCTGTGCTGCACAGGGATTTTCAGCAATTATAATCCCCTGAACCTTATACTTGTATAGCAGTGTGCGATCAACTCTCCCTGTATTCTGCCCTCTCCCTGGTGGTAGTAATGCAATAGTAAAGATTGTTAAACTTTTTGTTTACAGAGAAAGAGCTGGAGCTGCTTGTAGCTTCTTTACAGTAATACAGGGTGATAGGATCAACCTCTCAAAGTGTTCGATTATCTTCAGAAG
The DNA here is from genome assembly GCA_009667805.1 of Leptobrachium leishanense. Taxonomy (NCBI): domain Eukaryota; kingdom Metazoa; phylum Chordata; class Amphibia; order Anura; family Megophryidae; genus Leptobrachium; species Leptobrachium leishanense. Next base: position 285,514,618 of record CM019067.1, on the reverse strand, counting down.
CAGCACTATTATTGCATTGAAAATGTATGCAAATGGGATTTTATGTTTTAATTTTTGTTTTTCAGTGTATATATTTCAAAAAATGTTACACCTGTTTTTTTTGTAGCGAATTAGTAAAGTACATACAAACCGCAAAGACACTTACTTGTAAGATCTAACGTGAGATTTATGACACTTCAAGAGGATTGTGTCAAAAAATATAAGACAATTAATTTAAATAATTCTGAAAGTGGTTTTTTTTAGCATTCGAATAACATTGTGATTCTTTGTGTTGATATAATTTGATATACCTCCCTGGACATTTGGAATAAAACTTTTTAGGTCTAACTTTGCAACAAATAAAAAAACCAACTGATTATATTCTACACAGTAACTGTAACAAACGTTAATCTCTGGATGTCGAGGGGTGAACAGTTTGCCAGATAATTGCCAGAAAGTGAAAGCTTTAATTTGACAGACAATGCTGATTTAAGGAGAAGCATTTGAAGAAATTGGAGTGATTTAAAACATATTTTTGCTTCCTTTAAGCTAAATACCCATACCCATTAAGCAATACACCTGCTCTTCATTTTCTCTGAAGTGGCAAATTTGTTGCAAGATATTTGTTGACAGGAAAGCTGCAACTTTGTCTAAATGAGCTGATGTTTTTTCTAACTCCCACTGCAAACCTTGATCTGCAGGTGCACAACTGTCCATTGATTTGAAATCTAATTCTCAGCCCTTGTGACCAATGTTTATTGTACAGCTACTGTGCGCGCTCATCAAACCGAGGTCTGCTTCATAAGACATGAGTTATATCCACTTTCTGTTCACCACAATCTAACGCATCATCCCTTTATTGAAGGAAACTTGGCCGACTAAAGTAATTTTCAAGTCACCTGTTCCAAGGCGATGGATGTTTGAACTATTCTCTAAAGGCCTGTTTCCAGCTGAGCGGTTAAGCTAACTGCTCGAGCCGTTATACACAACAGCTCCAGCCATTAGCGTAATGGCTCGAGCCGCTATTACGAACTTATATATAAACAACTGGTGCCCGGTGTCCTTCTGTAGCACCTGTGCGCCCCCGCATATGTGAGCTCATGCAGAGCTTGCACAGGGTCTCATTTATCCTAAAGCTGATTCCCGCGGCATCATTAACAGAGAGCCACTGAGGGTTACCGGCTTGCGCTGAAATTTCATTTTAGCGACTCCCTGCTGTCAATTAAGAGCTTGATTTAATCTGTTATTTACTGGATTTCCATCTGCAATTCAGCCATTTTTCAATTCGACATGCTTAATTAAAGGGATATGTATGTCTAGAAAAAAAAATGTAAATTGACATTTAAATACTTTTATAACCATAGGGAAACTAGAATAAATCAATAAAAGGTTTAAAAATGTGTAAAAAATATTTATTTTGTTGCTTTAAACTCTGTCATTTCATCTTCTCCGGCCACGCCCCTCAGCTAGGGGTGTTTCTTCAGCTCACACTACCTGAATATCCCCCGCCTACTCCCCGCCCACTACTCCACCCATCAGTGATTATATTGGCTCAATTATCGGCAAATGCACCTATACCTGATGGTAGAAATACTGGCTTTAGCGATCCAATACAGCCTCCCATCCCCAAATTGGTATTCTGACAGTACAAATTATATCAAGTGCCTAACGGGGTTGATAAGTGAAGCGTTGGACAAGTAAAAAGATAAACTCACAGTGAAATCCTCGTTTAAAAATTGGTTTCCAAATAGACATGCTCACTCAGCAGCCATAATCCATATGATGAAAAATGTCATCTGTGCTTATTCCTATTACACCCTGTGAAACAAAACACAATTAGAGGCTTTGGTTTCTTTTAGTGGCCATTAAAAGAGTAAGCTCACCTGCCAACGTCACGGCACCTCTAGTGAAGGTGAGTCCTATCCAAAAAATGAAACCACAGGCTGCTATGTAGCAAACCATCACCGCTCGCGCTGCTTTTCAGTCATGAGGTAGACTGGTGGGCCTTTATTTTATGCCCTCCCATAAAAAAATCCACCTTGGGATCAAAAAACAAAGACACGGAACGGAACAGCTACAATGATGACCTGGCTGGAGGTGCAAACAACCATACATGGTACAGGAGGAGCGGGGTCGCGCGCTTATTTCCTGATTGGGCAGCTGCAACCACCACATTTATACAAAAGAACACCAAAATTTCCCTAAAATTTCAGTACTCTTTGAATAACCCTCTGTGTGTATGAGCAGGTCAGCATCATCATAGTGAAACAAATCGGAAACTGCTTTTTTCAGAACAACTGTTGACATTTAGCGAACAGAACCCAAAATGTTTTCTTCCATTTATGTGTGTTGGCATCAACATCTGTTTTATCAGAATTTTGCTGGAAAGAAATCATATTAATCTCATTATTAATTATCCAAAGTACATTTTAGTAAATGCAACATCCATATAATTAGCTACTGTAATTACTGTAAACACAGCAAAGCTGAATTTCACCTTGCACACCCTGAGAAATAATATGTCGATTGGGTCTTTATATTTCTATAGGATGGAAGGATACTATTCTTTCTTTAAGAAAAAAAAAATGCATCATGTATTACTTATTGGCAAGATCTATAAAGACTTCTACGACACCAACAGACGTGGGTCTAGTTACTAAAGTCAAGAAGAGAAACTAAAAACATATTTTTAAGTCCATAAGGGGAAATGTGTTCCACTCTTTATTATAGAACAGCTATAACCTGATTCATTAAATCTGTGTTCCTTCACTATCCTAGCACCAAGGAGCCACAGTGTTTTTCAAGTTGCAAAAATTGTAAATAAATGCCGGCATTTTATAGACGAAAAATCCAAACAGTGGCAGGAGAAGCTTCACTGATGAAGCTTCTGCCATCGTTTGAATGTCTATGTTTTTTTTTAAAACTCTAAAGTTTGCTGCGGTTGCAGCTGCGGCAAACAGCAGCTGTTTGTAAATAAGGCTAGGGTCAGACGAGCGCAGTGCGAACGCGCGTGCAGGCGCACTTAATTACGGCCGCACTAGCAGCAAATGACGGGCAATGACGGCCAATATACGAAGTACGGTCGCACAAAAGTCCGGCTGCGCAACGCAAGTGGCAAACGAACGCATTTTGTCGAGAACGTAAAACCTCTAGTACGGTTGTACAGAGTGCGCTGCGTCCGCTAGCGACGTGTGTGCGTGAATTGGAGATGTCAGACACTGCTAATGTCCGGCCAACATAACGCCCAGATGCACAAAGGGTTTTATTGATGATCCGTACAAAATCACGGATGCAAATGCGCATCGTATGACCGCTATCGCGTACTCCGTGAAAAAATGCGTCCATTCGTTCCAACGCACTTTTTCACAGACAACGCGAAAATGCGTTCGTCTGACCCTAGCCTAAGGCCTTAAATCAGGTGTGTTGAACGCCTGCCCCCACCCCACCTTTTTCTGGACTAAAGCTCCCATGATTCCCTGGCCATCTCTTGTAGTCAAAGAATTCTGGGAATTGTAGGCCATCAACAGCTGGTGGGGCTGGAAGTTTGACATCACTGCCCTTTAGTAAACAAGGGGCTCTATTACAATCATAGCGTTAAAACGCAGGCGCAAGGGAGGAAAAACGGCGCACGCAGTTTTCCCCCTTGCGCCCGCGTTTTAACGCTGGATTACAATGCAGGTGCAAAAAATGCTGCCTGCATTGTTATTGCCCGTTAAAATCAGGGATGCTCACGGCAGCGCTGAGCGTAGCCGCGAGCATCCACTCGATGGAGTCCATAGGACTCCATTGAGTTCCCCCCTGCCGGTCACATGACCAGTCGGATCTTGCCTTGCGAGATCTGGCCGGTCGGCATAGTGATACTCAGGGATCGACTGGGGGACATTTTCCCCCAGTCTTTCCCTGCTCCCGCTGGACAGAGGAGGCGGTCCTCACCGCGGGACAGAGGGTGAGTATAGGATGCTTTTCAATTTTTTTTAGCCTGGTGTTAACGGATTCTGCAGAAGTGGAATCCATTAACACCAGGTCCTGGCTCTGGTTAACTTTTTGCTAACCAGAGCCGGACGTTAATCAGCATTAGGACTTTGTAATACCAGCGCTGATTAACACTTTGCGCTCCCCATGTTAAGTATAGGGAGCACAAAGTACAGTAACCTCGCACTGAAAAGCGCAAGGTACCAAACGCAAGTGGGTTTTTTTAACCCGTTTGCGTTTGGCTTGTAATATGCGTAAATACCGCAGCAAACATTAATGCTCACGCATGTGAGCGTTAACGTTTGAGTGAAGATTGTAATAGGGCCCAATGGGTTTTAGGATAACACCGCTATGGTTGATACCTCCCTTTCCTCGCAGGTATTGCTGCAGCTCAGATACTTTGGTCTAAAATATACAGTTCTCCACAGTTCTTTCGGTAATAATTTATACCTGCTTTTGGCTGCTGTTGATACAGAGGAAAGTAGATCAATAAACTATCATTTTCAAGTGTTGACACATCAGCTTCATAAATCATAACGGCTCCATAGAAGCCTGGTTTGGAACTAGGAAACGTAAAGCAATCCACTGTAGACTGCAATACTCTTGCTGTCCCTTATGTATTACAATACAAGGTGTCTTGGTAGTCCAGCTTCATCCTTAAATCTGAACAATTATAGATTTATATATTTCATTTAAAATATTATTACAATACACACTATTCTGGAACCCCAGTGTCATTCTGCAAGAAGTGAATGTCACATGCAGTATATGATTGAAGTCAGATAGCTTAACTCATCCTCTTTTGAAAGCACACAAAGTCCTTTAAATTTTCTTTACTTTATTGAGAAAGTAACAACAAATAAAAGGTGTCTTTTGGGTAGAGAGAACTTCTCTGGAGCATGCTTTGTTATGGAAGGAAGATCGGCAGAGAGCGCTTCTCTGCTGTATGCTTTGTTATGGAAGGAAGATAAGTAGAGAGAGCTGCTCTGCTGTATGCTTTGTTATGGATGGAAGGTGGATAGTGAGAGCTTCTCTGTTGTGCACTTTCTAGTAGGAGGAAGGTAAAACATAAAGCACCTGCCCAGCATAAACAGGATGCTGCTCACAAGCCTCTATGGATAGAATGCAGAAAGTGAAGCTTTGCTGCACAGGAAAAGGAAACTGGGCCAAACGATGTGCATTAGAGAGGGAGAGTGGACTAATCCATTCTTAAGTAAAAGCATACGGCGGAAACAAATAAGGAAGGAACCTGGTTCCATGATACACACTGTATCAATATTGCAAATACTATGGGTACTGTTCCATTTCTGACTTTAAGATAACTGTCTGAAGGTGCTATTCGGCTCTTGCCATAAGCTTTGCTTGTGGGTCGGACGTAGCGCCTTACAGTACAATAACATCTCCTATATCTTGTATAGGAGCCATTATTTTACTAGGATTTCTGGGATTAGAAGAACAAACTATTCCATGGCTTATTCTTGTATCCTGGTGCTGGTATTTCTCAAATATTGATTCCCAGACATTTATGTAAAGTGGTTCCGCTTTTGCAGAAGATAACGCCCCCTCCCCCCCAAATCCCATGCTCACCTCAAGGTGGAGAGAGCAGCTGGGTCCACTGGCTGTGAGCAGCAGGAGACTGGGCGCAAATAGTTCCCAGTGCCCCTCCATGCTTCATACGCATCTTCTGCGCGATCCCATGATTGTGAGTTTGCGCAGAGATTGCTGGAGGGATGTGCTGCGCTTCTTGGAGTCCAATGGACTGCAGGAACTGACAACTGTGGCAACACATGGTGCCGCTTCCAGTTTCAGTCTGTGCTGCCATCTTATTCCGAAGCCAGACGTAGGTAAATCAACTGGATCAGAATAGGTGAGGTAAAAGGGAGACGGTAAGGAAAATTGCCTTGTGATGATTTTTTCCCCTTTACTGCTCCCTTGTAGCGTCACCAGCGGAGTAGGGCCCAATGACCTTGTATATTTGCAGAATCCTGTGGACGTAGTTTTGAGTTTTTTTACTTAATTGCTTTCCATTGGTTCACGAAGATATATCTACCTTTATTTGCCGTATAATAAAACTAAATGACATGTTTCCAGGCATAGGCATGTGTAGAAGTTAATTTCTCCTGCTTTTGATCTTCAGGGTCCAGTCTCCATCTTTTTAAATTTAGTTCTTGGTCAAAAACAGGAAATTAATAGTTTGTGATTATTTACCCCTATGTAACTAATAAGAGTAAAACTTGAGGGTACCTGAAGATATGGTCTGAGCTCGCCTTCATTCCTAGGGGATATAAACCATGAGAGGGGGAGAGATCTCATCTCACAGAAGAATAAATTATTTAGTGATGTGGATCAAAGCAGTTTTATTAATTTATACGTACAGCATGGATCTTATCCTCATAATCAGGAGAAGGTGAACGTTATCCCCATAATGACTGTGGTGACATCCTGTGTTGCCTCCTGGCATGGCATGGCTGATAACATATCACTTAAGCAATGATATTCATGTCCACTCCCACCTCTCACCTATGCGCAGCGAGTGGTGGCTACAATAAAATGAGGGGAGTGGACAATAGCCAACCAATTAGAACTGTCCCTTCTGGCTGCTATTCTGTTATCAGGCAGAAAGGCAACTCAAACATTCAGAAGGCTCTATGCCAGTCGTGAGAAGGCCTTAATCCCCTGGCATTTGGGGTCTGCCTGGAAGCAAGTGGATTTAAATGCCCCAGGTTGGCATAGCACACCCAGCAGCTTTCTGGCACTCCCATAGCCCACCTTCCTTCCCAACTGGCCTATCAATGTCAATGGCTGCAGCGGGGACTGCCTGAGTTCAGATAGTCCTGCTGCAGCCAATGACTGTGATCAGCAGCTGGGAAGGGTGGGACCGGAGCAGGGTCAGGAAGCCACAGGTCGTGCTATGCCGCTGTGCAGCCTTTAGTCCCACCTGCTGCAAGGCAGCATAGTCCATACCATGAAATTAAGACCTTGAGAGCCATTCTGTGTCCCCTCCAAGGGCGGAGACAGACTATTATTATTTTAGCATCTGCTTCGTTTTTGGTTTTCTTACCATTACTATTCTTTTTCTATTATTAAACATTGCACCAGTTTATTCCGAATTTTGGATTTGACCTTTTTTGGGCCTGAAAAAAGTTTAGGTAACAGGAGACATCCGATGGAAGTTTATATATATGTATATATTTACAGGTAATTAGATTTAGGGGGCACCCTCAGTATTATTAATGTGAGGGTGGTAGGTAGTGTTTTTTTTATTGGGGGAGTAGTATAGCTAGAGGCTTGGGGACATAGGTCAGATGCCCCTTATATTTTATTATAACCTCCGCCAAGTGCAAATGCAAGTGGAGGGCTTAAGGTGGACATGTCCATCCTCCAAGTATTTTGTTAGACCCCACCCAATGCCAACAGATGGTGGGTAAAAGGGACAATGTTATGTCCCCCAGTTGTATTATTAGTCCCTACCTGCTGCTCATGGATGGAGATAGGATGGGAGGAAAGCTGTCCTTCAATATTGGTGACTGGGCAGCAATCTCTGCTCAATCGCTAATATTTTAACCTCAGTGGATGGCTGTACACCACGATATCCCACCAATTGAGTAATATCGCCTACATGTATATGCTTACTTTACAATGATCATCAACCACTGTCCAGCCAACAGTGAATCAACAATCACGCCACTGTCATGTATGTGCCCAATAGCCGACATGTGTTTCATCTGAATCAATAAAGAAAAAGGATTGGACAAACAGACTTTTTCACTGTAAAGACATTAAATTAATATTTATAATATAGTAGTTATTTCAGTTCTATAATTTTGCTCAGTAAAGCTTCTACACTCGAAGAAGAGCGTAACACTCTCGAAAGCTTGTCTTTTAATTGCGTTAGTCCAATGAAAACTGGTATCACTACATACTGCTCATCTCTGGAGACTTTTTTTACATATATTTTGATTTTTGATTTTTTTTTAAAAAAAACTGCAGTCACGGACTTGCAAAAACAATAATTTGGGGTGATGATTAGCACATGAACACAAAAAGAGTTAGCACTCTATGGTCTCATACTTAAAAACAAAAAAGTTTATTACAAATTAATACCTGCGTATATCCTGATGAAAGCTCCAATAGACCCGAAATGATGATCTTTTATAATAATTTATTAGAAAGGTGTTAAAGTGTTTTTGTTTTTAAATATGAGACCGGAGTGCTAGTTCTTTTTCTGTTATATATATTTTTTTCCAAAACTAGATTATTAATACATAGGATGCACATTTTGACCCACTCAAACTTGGGTTCATTATCTTTATACATGCATGGTTCAAATCGAGGGGAACCACATGGAACTCTGTTCCCCCACTTTTTTGCAGAGGGAACGAGTTCCTATTGGTCCCATACACTATACTGCTTGTGTTCAATCATATATTTCCCTGTTAAGTCATAATAATTAAGGGATTTATCATATTTATGTTAAAATCTGCAAATATACATTAATATATCAGTTATGAGTGTAAGTTTGTGTTTGGTGTGAGATAAGTGCTAACTGGGCGGAGCGAAATCTTGGTAAATTCCCACACTTATTTTTTTAGGACTTGACCCAAATACGTGTGTGTATTAGATTAAATAAGCCGTGATAGTCCAGTGTCGCTGTTGATAGGTGTTTCTCTTCTAGTCAATGTGATCAGTTGCTTTTCCTGATATATATATATATATATATATATAATCAGCAGAAAGGTTGCACTCAACCTAAACTAGCAACAACAGCGGGTGCATCTTAGGCCTGGTTTACATCTGGGCGTTTTACAGCGCGTTCCTACCCGCTGTAAAACGCTCAAACACTGAAATCCCATTATTTCCTATGGGCATAGTTCACACCTGAGCGTTTTACAGCGTGTAGGAACGCGCTGTAAAACGCCCTACGCCCAAAGAAGTACAGGAGCTTCTTTGGGGCGTATTACAGCGCGTTTGCAGCCATAGACTTCAACGTGAATGCGCTGAAATGGGCGTTTGTGCGTTTTCATCATCAAAAACGCGCGTATGAACACGCGTTCCACACATGGCAACAGGCACAAAAGGCACTAAGGCCCCGTTCACACCTAGACGTTTTAAAGCACGCTTTAAAACGCATGAACGGGGGAATCCCATTGTTTTCAATGGGATCCGTTCACACCTGGGCATTTTAAAGTGCACAGGAGCATGCTTTAAAACGTCCTGCGCCCAAAGAAGTCCAGGAGCTTCTTTTCTGGCATACAGCAGCGCGTTTGCGGCCATAGACATAGCCGTGAATGCGCTACAATGCGTGTTCGCGCGGTTTTTCGTATGCGAACGCGCGTAAAAAAAACACGCGCATTCATTACACTACACAGCACTACGCCCAAGTGTGAACCCAGCCTAAATTCTTTTTCATTGGACGCCGTTGTAGTCAATCAAAAAAACGCACATACAACTCGCGTTTCTAATTGTCAAAAACACCAGGTAATACGCTCATAAAACACCCGACTAAACGAGCATATGAGATACGCTCAGGTGTGAACCAGGTGACATTTAATACAAAATACTAGGAATACAGGATATGGAGTTCGCCGTTTGGTTATTGTAAAGCGCTGCGGAAACTGTTGGCGCTATATAAATAATAATAATATATATATAATTATACTTTATTTGTATAGCGCCAGCATATTCCGCAGCGCTGTACAATGGGCTCAATATAGACAGGGTTACAATACATTGAGACTGAACAGCATTGTGATAAAAATGAGGGCCCTATTCCCGTGGGAATTTACAATCTAGAATATATATAATTCTGTATTTATATGCAGTATCACTTGTCTGTATTGTTAGTTGCTTTTATAGCGCCAATAGAGTCCGCAGCGCTTTACAATGGCGAAGCACAAACATGAGCCATAATACATAATGATACATAAGGAACAGACGGCCCTACCCTTAGGTTAATTATCCTTCTAATAATAATAATTATTAATAATAAGAATAATAATACATCTTTTAAGAAAGTTTGTTTTAATGAAAAAGTACTCATCAGAAGCTTTACCCACATTTCTCCCAGGGTCAGAGATCTAATAAAGTTAGTTAAGTACTAAAAAATAAAAGTTTTACTTATTAATTTGGTAACTTGTCGCATAAATATGTTGTTTCCATTGGCCGGGCGTCCTGGCAGGCTCTGGGCACTGTGACAGTATCAAGGCACGTCCTGGCAGGTGGGCACTGTGACAGTATCAAGGCACGTCCTGGCAGGTGGGCACTGTGACAGTATCAAGGCACGTCCTGGCAGGTGGGCACTGTGACAGTATCAAGGCAGGCGCCGGTTACAATGTATCCACTTCCGAACGTTCCATCCTGCGAGAGGAAGCCAGAGCGGGCAGGTGCACCGTGTGCTGGTATCTGTCCCCATCTCAGTGCAGCAAGGGTTAAGCTGCGAGCTGTCCTGACACTGCGTGTCCCTCCTCCTCCTCCCAGTGTGTTCAGAGCTCAGCCTGCCTCCCCGGCCATGCCTTTCCGCCTCCATGCAGCCGCCCTTCCCCTCACTCTGCTCCCTGTTATTCTGCCTATTGTGTATCCTCTCCTCTCAGCCGCCTCACTCTAATCAAGAAGATTAGAGATTCTTGCGCGCACGGAAATCCCAGTCCTCTTCCCCCCTCCTTTTTCTCCCTTCTGTCCTACCCCCTCATCCCTCTCCCCTTATTCTCCAACTCTCCCCCTGCAGATTTCTCCCCTTTAAACTCCCCAAACTTATCCAGCCTCACTCTTTTTTCCCCTGTTTGATGTCACTTTACCTATCCACCCTTGTCTCTGTGATCCCTCCACTGATCCCATTATCCCTGCTCTCCTCCCCCCTCCTCCTCTCCATCATGCCTCCTTTCCTCCTCCTCCTCCTCCGTCTCTCTCTCTCTCCCAGGACGTCGGCTGATCCGGGGCCGCCAGGGAAGGGCTTGGGGGCTGCAGAAAGGGAGCTGGAGCTCCGGCGGTGGCCTGGCTGGGGTTATTTTGTATTAAAATGAGGAGGAGGAAGAAGAAGCAGCAACAACAGCAGCAGCAGCAGCAGCAGCATCCCTAATACCAAGAGCAATAATAAAGCAAGAGAGCAGGGAACGGCAGCAGCAGCAGCAGCAGGAGGAGGAGGAGGAGGAGTGATGAGTCAATACAACTAATAATTTAATGGGGACACACAAACGCAGAGAGAGAGAGACACGAAGAGACAGAGGGAGAGAGAGAGAAGCAAGCAAAAAAAACAACAACAAAACAGCTCTGGACAAACAAACGATCACATACAAAACATACATTCTTCTCTGCTACACAACCTCCAGCAGCAGCAGCGACAGGAACAACTATAACAACATCAACAAACCGGCCTGGGAAAGCAAATCCTCTAAAGAACAAAAAAATAAAACCCCAAGAAGAAGAAGAAGAAGTCCTCTTTCTCTGCCTGTTGTTAAATAATGCATGAATCCAAGAGAGCAGAGCAGCCTGAAGCCAGGACAGAGAAGACACATTTTTGCCTTCATTTTACCAAACTACTGAGCAGTTTCTTTTGATTTCTCCTCCTACAACATCACCACCACCCCCTTTTTTTCCCCTCTTTTGATATCACGAGGGGGAGTGGGCTTATCTTTTACTTTGCTGGCTTTTTTAAAATATTTATTTATTTATTATTGGATGGTTATTACCATTATTATTATTTCTTCACCACCACCACCCCCCCCCATCTGTTCTGCCCCCCCCCCAAGGCTACCTCCCATCTACTTGTACAGGGAGAGAGACAGAGTGAGAGAGAGAAAGCAGGTCATCTTGGCTCTTTTATTTATTTATTTTTTTACCTTTCAAAATTTTAATACTGAAAGTAGAGACCTTAGGAGAATCACCCTTGCGTTTATTTGAATTATTTTGTACTTTTCATAGGTATATTGTCTTTTTTTGGTGCTTTGGAATCGCAGCAGGAAAGTTATTTTGCTGCTTTAAGTGTCCATTGTGAGGGATTTTGTTGTTGGATCACACTGTCAACTCGTTATTTCCATCATTTTTTTTTTCTTCTTTATCTCTCTTTTTTTTTTGTTGTTGTTGCTGTGTTTCTTATTCACCTCACTGTCTGTCTCCATTCACTGTTAAGAGGAGCCCAGTTGTCCCCAATGTCACTATGTAGCAGCTCTTCCTGATTGGGAGCTTCCAGGACACCTCTCTAGACAGAATGTCACCAGCTGCCATATGCCTCTTCCTATAAGAATCATCTCATCTTCGCCATTGTTGTTGTTATAAATAATATATTTAATATTTATTTATTATTGTTATTTTTTTATCTATCTCCTTATCCTGTTTGCTCCTCAGCATCAGCTCCCCCCTCTTTTTTTTTTGTCCCTGTTTTGCAGCTCTGTAATTGCACATTGTGTTCATGCTTGACGTTGATTTCTTCCCTCCCCCCACTTTGGGGGAAGCATATTAAGAAATCCAGAAACATTACAACAAACAAACTACATATTTCAGGGTAATGTCATCAAGAGACCACTGCAGATAAAAGGGACCTAAGAAGAAGGGGGAAAAAAAAACACGCATGAACTTCTTGTCTACAAACCCACTGCAAGGAAGCTGTGCTTTCTTATTTACAAATATATGCTGTTTCCTTTTAAAGTGGTGAGTTTCAATTACTGTAGCTTTTGTTTCCTTCCAGGCAGCATGTGTGTGTATATAAATAATGTCTGGGTATATGTATATGCAGTGGTATTTATATATGTATGAAAAATATATATATGTGTGTGTGACTATATCATGAGCACAGAAATGGGGTTGGAGAGAGTTTTTCTGCTGTGGATGTCACTTCAGTTCTTTGTCTCTTTAAAAGGTCATGGGAAATCCTGGTTGGGATTGTGGCAGTCACAGGGACTGGAGGGTATACCAGCCTTTAATATGGGGTTGCAACTTTACCACATGGCTCCCTCTGCCTCTTGAGACTTCCTTGTGAGCTGCGCTTACTGCTGTATTTATCCACCATCATCATGACAGCATGGGCTAAAATTACATATATATATAGATATGTGGTGTATCTAATTATATAGGTTTGTTATTATTTTTAAACATAGCAGCCACCTTGTGACTGTTCCTGTTATGGTTTGTCCGTTGAACTATTATGTAACAGTTTGGCAGTGCACAATATTTGCCTCTTATACTGTTTTGTTTGGGTTGTAGCTTCCATGTGTGTATACGTGACCCTGTTCCGTTTTAAAACACGGAAGGGTTCATGGTGTGGATGTGTGTATGATACAATGCAACAATTTGTAACCTATTCTTTTAACTCGTTAACTTGCAAGAAGAGGTTGTGTAAACATCAGGATGGTGTTGTTTTTTTTGTTGTTGTTTTTTAATGTAACTTACGTTAAAAACAAGTTTCGGGATAATTGCTTCTCACCTTGTAATAGACGAAAACTGGGTTTATTTAAGTGATCTCGACGTCCACGCTGCTTAAGAGACTTATTTTTCATTTAATAATTTAATCACGTAGAAATATAAATTTTTACAGTTACATTTTGTAGCAGGGGTCGTCAGGTTTGTCCTCACAAATCTTACCCATATTTTATGTAATACTATTGTTTAAAATTTAAAAAGAACTAGTTTATCTTTTCTGCCTTTTAAATAAGTGGATGGTGAATTTAATAAAAATAAAAAAAAATGGAACTCCTAACAAATGTTCACCTGTCGGTGTCTTTCTGAGGTGCCAAGGGGTCCCTTAAGTCTGGTCATTGTTGAAAATATTATAAGAATAAAGAGTTACAGTTTGGTTTTATTTTTGTCGCATCACTTCAGCATCTCACAGCGATTGCCTTATGGAAGATAATGGGTTAAACAGATCCAGGCTTGCAGTGTGACAGGGATAACTAGCTGTAATAGTCATACTATTGTACTGTCATGGTTGGGGACCCTACTGTTGGTTTGTTGTTCATGGTTATAATGACATGAGATCTTGGTGAACTTTTAGCCCAAGGCATGGTGTGTAAATGAGTGAATCAGGGTTACTGTGCAATGTGGAGTTTACATTTGTTTGTAAATAGCCTGCTAGGTCCTGAAATTCACAGCGGCGTCAACTTTATAGGATATCGGAGTGTCACGATGACTACTCTATAGTTGATATCTATTATTTTTCCTCCTGAAACCGTCACGTCCCATCATTAAGCCCTGTGTCCATGGACCAAACTTCGTGAGCTTGATCTCAAGTTATGAGTGTCTGGAGTTTATTATTTTTCAAAGTCAGTAGAATTTTATTTATTTTTTAATGGTAAGCAATCGTCAACTTTTGTCGTAAGAGCAAAAAATAATAATTAAAAAGGATATATAATATAATTTCTAGTGGATAAAAGGTAAGGACACTCTTATGAGAGCAAGCTGTAATTTATTTGATCCCTGGACCTCCTTTAAATAAATGTAATAAAATCATTTAAATGAAGCATATTCATTATATGAGGACTGTAATAAAGTTGAAAGGTTAGCTTTTAAAACTTGGACTCTAACCATGCCTGGCAGAGATTTTTTTGCTTGGGGGAAAAATACATATATATACATAATATTATAAATGATCAGTCTTTTCATGCAGTCTACGAGGTCTTCAGGTAAGTGTATGAAAGCAGACCAAGTCTCCCATGTCCCCAATACTTTGTAGCCCTGTCTTTTGAATATAGGTCAAGTTGCAACAGTTTGCTTTTTCCCCATTTCTTCTTAAAATAAAGCTTTATTTTCATAATTTATATCCATGGCATGGTATAAACTGCTCACTGTGACCAGACGGTGTGTAGAGATAAGGCAGGAGTCTTCTGGGTTACAGACAAGCAAGTGCTCCAAGTTTATTACTCCTAGGTGACAACCTCTAAGTTTTAAGGGCCTTCTCTGGTGAACTTTTGATACTCTGCAGTTGGAGGAACATGGCTTTTGTAATGTAATCTGGGTAGCACAATGTTGGCTCCCAATGGGATGTCAGGAAAATTTTTGTGTTCTCGTTGAGTTAGGTGATCACAGTCTTTAAAAATATGTGCATATCACAAAAGACAAAGAAGCTATTTAACATCACACTGCGCATAGACGTCTGGACGTGTCAAACGCGTCCTCTGTGGCCTCTTGTATTATCACAGTAACCCATCTTGACCCCTGTGGCATCATTGATTTTGGAAATGCATCTGTAACCTTAGCGAATAGCAAGTCCACCTATTGTTTTTTTTTCTTCTGTTTCTAATATTTATTCAATGTTTACACAAATCAAATTTTAACAGTAAATTCCAAACTGAAATTAAATTTTCAGAACTAACACTTTTTTTATGGACTGCGAAAGGTAGTTTGTGCGCATTCCTATCAGGAGAAAGGACAAAAAAACGGCGTTCTTAAACTTTGAGCATCTGTTTTTCTGTCTTCAACTACATTCTCAATTCTTAAGTGTCAGAATTGGCTAATGAGGACGATTCCATGAGGTGCATTCGGGAGGTTTTGTTGACAATATCAGTCAAATAAAAAGGAGAAAAAAGAAAAGGAAACAGGAAAAGCAAGTTTCTCAGCAGGTGGATTTCTGTACTTGCTTCCATGAATTAAAATAAATATGTTTCTATGTGTTTATTTTTTTTTTATTTTTTAAACTAGATTTATATTGGTTGCAACAATTGTCCACGCAATGCTTTACACTTAATTATGTCTACGTGTGCATATTTATACATATGTTTACACAAGTGAAATTGGTCATCATTTGCATTTTGTGATATAAAAGACCAGCTCGGATCGTAGATTTATAAATACTTTTTTTTTTTTTATAATTGTGCCAGGTGATCCTTAGAGGCGGGACTGAGCATGGATCATTCGAACGAGACAACTCAGGGGATAGAACATTCAGAAATGTCTAACAATGTAAACGACCCAAAGGGTCCACCAGCTAAAATTGCCCGCCTTGAGCAGAATGGAAGTCCTTTAGGAAGAGGGAGGCTTGGAAGCACAGGAGGAAAAATGCAAGGGGTGCCACTTAGACACTCTTCACACATGATGAGGACTAATATCAGAAAAGGTAACATTCTTCGAATACTTCATAACACATCCTCAAATTGTAGGTTGATTCAGCAGCCCTGGACCATTCTGATTTTCACTTCTTCCAACTGATGGTCGATCTGTGGTATGTTTACTTTTTGAATTCTGAAAATTATTATTTTGTATTTATTTTATACAGAATATATATATATATATATATATATATATATATATATTTTAATAGCAACCGTAACCACTCAAAGGCAGGTGACCATAAATTCCTATATTTTTTTTTCTTCAACCAGTGACTTTGAATTTGTAAAAGCCACTATATTATCTAGAATATTTTTCAAATAGTGCATATATTAATATATATATATTTTTTCTTTTTTTTGCACTGTGACATACTTTAATACTAAGGTGGGATTTGATCAGAAACTTCTGGTAAAGTCTCTCATATTAAATATACGTGCTCCCAAAATATGCAAAAAGCGATGCCCTTCCCGCCAGCGGCATTGGTGCTTTTATTTTTCCAATTTTTTAAAAAAAATTATTCCCCAAATTTTATTTTTAGTTTATAAAGGTGTGATGCTGCTGGAAAGAGAGGATTTACTCAAAAAAATAGTACAGCTCTTTGGCTTTGAATTATGTTTTATCTCTTTTTTTGTTTTATTTTTAATTTTTTGAAAATTTTCTGCTTCTGCATTGGAATGTCATAAACATTGTTGTGAGACAGCTTGATAGTTTCAGGAACACAGTCGAAGGCAGTGGAATTTCATTGTATTCGACGTGTAACATTTATCATACAATCATTCATTTTGCGTTCAGTTTGGCGAAAACAATGCATATATTGATCCTACAAAAATGAACAGACACAGCGGTTGGTATTGTTAGATCTTTATCTATTAAAATGGAAAAAAAAAAAGCAGCACTTCAGCAAATTCTTTGGCCTCTGCTCACGATTACCCTATTTATTGATTGTTTGCCAAGAATGTATGCATCTTAAGAAAGGCAGGGTAGAAGCATTAAAAATATAATTTATTATGGCTTTTCAGACTGAAGTGCATTAATATTGTACCGAGAAGCAGAAGCGAGGCTGTATAAAAAGGACTTTCCGACGCCTGCAAACCTATAAGTTCTATAAATTCCTAAATAGGAGATTTCAGCTGTCTCTGGTATTACGTGATATTTGCACAGAAAACTTTTAACGCCAGGCCAGTTTTAGACAAGTATTCTACAGACTTCTCTGCTCCTTATGGCAGACGTGTTGTGTACATAGACTCGTAAACCTCCAGCAACAGCTCTAACGGTGCTTTCAGGTTGGGATCATTATATATTTTTAGCCCCTCGCCAATGCTCGCCTCTCTTTAATGCGGGACAGTTATAAAGTTGCTGCGCTGAGATTTAAGGCCAAGTTTTAGGTCAAGAGAGATCAGCAATCTGAGAGTGCTGCTGTATAATGTTAATCACTGTAGTAGGACAACACTTGCCACTCTTCTGTCGCTGATGAAATGCAGTCATAGTGTTATTTTGGCATTCGATACTTTCCTCACATTACCTCTCCAAAGTAGTGACATGGAAATGAGATGAGCTCATGGCAGAGGGCTTTACATCGAACGAGCTCGCTGCGATGCAATAGGGGGAAATCGTTTCTGATCGAGGGCGAAAACATAGGTTTGTGCCCTATATATATTAGATGTCTGAGGATTCCATCCACAGTGACTGTTTGTTTTCTTTTTCCAAGATAATGTCAGGAGTAAGAAATCACAGCCCTGGCAATCCTTGGGAATAAGGTCTTAAGGTCATCTGGGAGATCTCATGTGTGGAATGAATTCCCTTCATGCAGTTCAAATGGCAAAGGGATACACAATTTGCTACTTCCTTCCCTGGAGAAGTGCTGTGTTCTTGATATACATTACACACAAACATAAAAAAAAAACAAGGAAACACTAAAAAGAGAAAAGAAAAACCTTTGTAACATTAACTGTTTAATCGCTGAAACCATAATTGTGATTGAGGGGAATAGGTGTGAGAGGATGGTAGCTGTGATGAGCCGCAATAAGACAACGATAAAACTGTCTGTTATTGCAGGTTTTATGTTGCAGAATGTGTGTTTTTGTTTTTTTTAAAATACCTTATATCATTTCTTTTTTTGAAAGCGAACCCATCGATTTATTCAGGCATCCAGTACTGACCGTAAGACTTAAACTAGTTGGATTTACAATGAAAGCACTGATTGCTTTGGGCGTTGACCTAATGAGCTAGACATTCTGGTCATAGAGTCTGCCTATTCACTCTAGGTCCTCACTTGGAACGAAGAAGACCTGTTTTTTCGTGTTCGATAGACTTGTGATTCCCCAACCGCGTCTTGCGTGTCTTCCATCTATACAGGGTTCACCAATCGTCTGTGCTAAGAGCTCCTTAGCTTTTGAACTGTTGTAAAAGAGGGAGGTCCACTGACTTGAAGGATACACAAAAAAGTGTGTAAACTTTCTCACTCTTCGATGAGCACGCTCCGCCGAACCAGCAGATCCTTTTTTTTCTCGTCTTCTTCAAAGAGTCGTCTTTTGGTATTTCTGTTTTTAATGAGTAATAATTCTCTGTTTACCTTATGACATTAACACACCACTAAGTCAAAACCATGTGCGTGTGTTACATCACTGCGTCGTTTCTCTTCATTCCTCGCTGTTGCTTTATGGGTTAAGCATCTATTCTTCGCTCACACTTGTGAGGTATCGAAGAATCCTGCACGGAGCCCCCAAGAATATTACATCTCTCGGCACCTCCTGTAATGTCGCTGTTTTTGAAGGTGTCAGTCACTTGGCCTCTCATTCTTTGTGATGTACAAAGCTGGCAAAGCAATCCCAAATAGTATTAGTTTATTAGTCAATAAATAAATCCCTGGATTATGTAATACTTCGTTATACACATTTTTCCCCTGATAACGAACACTTACATCACGGCCAATTATCCCATAGTCCTGAATGCTGATGAATCTCCTGTTCAAGCACTTAAAAGATCGTTTGGCTACTGGGGGGATGCTTTACCTATCAGCTAGATTCAATGGACTGCCGCTGTGTGCACCACTGCTAATAATCACAGGGAATTTTTGATTTTCACTTTGTTTGGTTTTCTCATTAAATTCCATTATTTATTTTTTTGTTTTGTTCTTTTCTCTCCGAAAGGTGGAGGTTCGGTACATGTCTCCGTACCACGCTCGTTAAATCACACATGTCATTTTGTTTATTTTTCCCTCGAATGCGGAAACCTTGTTGCATTGTACTTTGAACATACTAGAAAGGGCAGTGTCTGGTACGTTACTGCTTTACTCGTATGTGAACTTTTTCCTTTAGAGTCTTCCATTATTTACTATTACTGGATAACCAAAACAAGGGTCTATTCCCAGGTAGTTCCTATTTATTTTTCTGTATTTCTAACAATGTGTGCTTGTTTATGAACTGCATTATCTGAATTTTTTTATTAATTTATTGATATTTTTTTTTCTTTTTTTTTAAATACGAATTTTTTTTTTTTTAAATGTAGGATCCGATATCTAGTTTAATGTGTGTATATACATGTCTTATATATATATATGAAATATTTTAATTCTATACAATATATTTGTAAATATGCTATTTTGATCATTTTTTATTTTCTGTTTTTTTATTCTAGGTAACATGATTCCAGTATTCTGTGTAGTGGAGCATTATGAAAATTTCATTGAATACGACTGCAAGGAGGAACATGCAGAATTCGTATTGGTTAGGAAGGACATGCTTTTCAACCAGTTGATAGAAATGGCGCTTCTGTCTCTTGGATACTCTCACAGCGCAGCCGCCCAGGCCAAAGGTAAATACATTTTAAAAAAAAACAAAACAAGAAAGAATCAAAGCTGTCTGTGCTCCTTCCTGATAATTTATTTATTCCTGGAGTGTTTCGGTAGTGTCAACATCACCTTTAGTGGAATATTTTATTGTGTATGCAAAATGAAAGTTTTAGCATTTTTATTTTTTTTGTCTGTTCCGCTTTGCAAATCGTAAGTAATGTTTCTAGTTGTAAGGAAGGTAGGATGTTTCTCACCGAATCATTAGCATGCCTATTGACCTTAATAATATGCTCCACTGAGGATCCAGTAAGAAATCTGAGCGTGTCTGAGCAGATGGAACGTTGAGAGTCAATTTGCATTTATGCCTGAATACCTCCGTGCTCTTCCCTTCAATTCCACATTTTGTATGTTTTTTTTCCCCCTCTCTAATTATTATTTAAACAATACAGTTGGACAGTTTATTAAAAATTTAGTAAAAACACTGCCGGTCCTCATTATTATAACACTATAAAATAATGTACAGTAAAGATAAAAAATATTAAGGAGTTACGATAAATCTGAAGTATTTGCATTCTAGTTTTGCAGCTTTTTAGATTCTGCCTCTCTGTAGACCTGAAGCTTGTGTTTGTTTGTGTGGCCACACGCACGGTATTATTTATGCATAAGGTGTACGCATCATTTTACTTCCGGTGACCCCTACCACTTCCATATGGCGCAG
Organism: Leptobrachium leishanense; assembly: GCA_009667805.1. NCBI lineage: Eukaryota > Metazoa > Chordata > Amphibia > Anura > Megophryidae > Leptobrachium > Leptobrachium leishanense. Next base: position 285,494,123 of record CM019067.1, on the reverse strand, counting down.
GGCTAATCCAGGTTGGAAAGTGGAATCCGGTTCCCCTCTCCTGCGTGACGGATGCTCCCGATGCTACTGTAGCAGACATGCTTCAAGATGTGTTTCATGTGGTCACACTGAAAATACAGCTTCACAGGTGAGTCATAACGTGACACAAGAAGCACTGTAACCGCTGGGTTTCTTATCAGAGGCAGACATGTTTCCTTCCCATTTTGCTTCGTTTTATTAATCCTACTCGTGCCAAAAGGCTGAGCAAGTGAACACGATTCTCATACCTCTGGCAGTCTGTGGGTTAAAACAGATGCAGGGATGTCCTCGTCACCGCATTTAAACTTTAAAAGCACTTAGGAAAACTCATCAGTTTTATTTTAGCAATAATGCACATTTTTCTTTTGGTTTTTTTTTATTATTTTTTTTTTGTCTTCCTATCAGCCTTGCTATAAATTAGTTATATTTAGCCAATTAATTGAATGTATGCATTGCAAATGGGTATTTTACATAAAATGTACTTATCAGGGAGGGAAAAAAAAAATAATTTTGCATATCCTGTACCATGCCATCTGGGTACATTCTGCCAAAGAATGACTTCACCATTCTTAATTTAATCCAGGATTTTCATATCTTTTTTTTCTTCTTCTTTTAATTGCGCTGGTTATAGAAAGGGTGAGCGGGGACATATAGTAGAATTAAACGAACATTAATAAAAAAAAGAATCTTAAGCTTGTTTCTCGTGATCAGTTGTGAAAAAGGATTGCACCTTAAATTGTTTTACCAAGCGCATCAGAGCAGGAAGGTAGAAGTAACATGAAAAAATAGTCGCCACATGCAGCTGATGTATAATTCATGCATCAATACAGCAGATGTGTTGTATAAAGTAATTAACTAATCGGAACAATCAGGAGACCGAGAGCAATCTCCAGATGCATCTGCTTGATGCGCAAAATGAAATCTGTCTGTCTTGAAGGAATGTTCTGCAGCAGGATGCAATCTTGTAATAATCCCTTCTCTAATCTGTCTCTAATAGTTGCCCTAAACTAGAAGACTTGCCTCCTGAACAGTGGTCCCACATAACGGTACGCAATGCCCTGAAGGACTTACTGAAAGACATGAACCAGAGTTCGTTGGCTAAGGAGTGCCCCCTGTCACAGGTACACTCGTTGTAATAGAATTGCAAAACAATATCCGTGCCAGTGGCATGAGTGGCATGTCGCTGCCGAGTTGCTGTTTGCACGACCACGTGGCGCTCTGACGAATAATCCCTCGTTAAGCAGTTCACACACACTGTTGCGCGTGACCTCAGAAATGCTGTTATGGAACTTTGTCACCTCTAGGAACTGCAGTCGTTGGAGTGCTACATTGTATACCCAGTGATGTCTTTTCAAGCAGGATTTTCACCTGGCGTCTCTCATCAGTCCTGTGATACAATAATCATTTTACGCTGCTGGATATATTTCTCAGTCCGCAATCTATATTTATATGATATATTGCAAAATATAGTGCTATAAAGAATATTAAAATATTTTTTTTTAATAAAAATTTTGTATATATATATCTATATACTTTAAAAAAATAATAATAATAAAAAAATATATATATATAAACAAACCAAGGAGAGTGCTCTGATAGCTTAGTTCAGGTTGAGTGCTGCCCCTCCCCATGTGTTTTATATATATATATATATATATATTAATATTAGGTTTTGGGGGTAGGGGGACATTCACGTTAGTACAAAATCTGACACCCAAGCCATGAATTATGCATGGCGTTCAACAACAAAAAAAAAAGGTGAGAAAAAGATTCCTCATGGGACACAGAATAATTACAAGCAAGACAATTAGAATCCTGTCATATAATCTAATTAAAATATTCTAGTAATAAAATTAAACCATTGAAATCTGGTCTTTAAATACTGATCCTGTATAAACAGGAAGAGATTTTGTTCAGGTTTATATTTACTATAAAAGAGGGATGTTCTTTGCCAAAATGAAAAATCCCGTCTCGCTGCCTTATTATTAATATTATTATTGTCATTATTATTATTATTTTTTGTACCAGATGTTAGTTAACTCCAGGATTCTTTTAATTATTTTGTTAGATCAGTTCCCTTTTGTTTTTTTCTGCTGAACGTGTGGCAGAAGCATATTGTAAAATCATGTATGGTGTTAACCCAGGCGACCATCTGACGTGGTGTCCTGCAGAAAATCAGACGCTTTGAGAAGTGTTGGAATAGTCGGTCCCTTTTATTTTTTTATTTTTTTTTGCATTTTTGCCCAAGGGTTGCAATTTATTGGCTTTGTCGTTGTGGCCTTTTAGAATTTATTCTATATGTAATACATTGAGCTTCTGAATTTAATGTCCTCGTCCTGGAGGACATGGTGCTATATCGCGTATTCTGTTCAAAATCAAAATTAAGTATTTGTCACATAGTTTCCGGAATAGCCATAACGTGTGTCTCTCTTGTTCGCAATGACCTGCTGCAAGGAACCATTAACTGTGCTTTACGATTTTGCATGGCTGTGTTTCACTCTTTATTTTAGTTCGGCGTCTCCTGTTCAGTATTGCTTGGAAGTAGAAGAATCAAAATTCTATTCAGTGTTTGACAAGCATTCCAGTAATGTGTTTACTGAGGCGCCATGTTTGTACATAATACACAAGGCTCTTGCTGCTGTTGGGCTGTTACTGCTCATGGCGTCTACAGATATAGTTGTTGATACGAATGTAAGCATTTTTCTTTTTTATTATATATACTAAAATACAGTTAGCAGTTAAAACCGACCCTCCTCAAACACGGCAGGAAACACGCACGCATACTATTCTTTTTTCCACACAAAATTCTAAGTAAGACGTATTAGTTCCTTATTCCTGTTACAATTTCCCCAACCTGGTCTAATCATGGCTTTAACATCATACCTTACATGTTGGATTTTTCTAGTTTTCATCTGTCTGCACTGTTTTTGCAAGATCTTTTTATGATACGGTTAAGGAATTCGCTATTTGTTATTGTTTTGATTGGTTGTCAATCAATGGCAACTATCGTAGCTTCATCGTTTTTGTTTCCTGGAAGAACTGGTTTAACATTCTTTTTTTTGTTATTTTATGGATTTATTTCCCCAAAGCAGTTTTTCCTGACCCTACCTCAATGCATGCTGTTTGCGCAATGGTCGTGCTTTCCCTAAACAGCTATACAAGGAGTTCTAAACAGAACTTCAAAAAGAAGATTGTGTGTAATCCTGCAATTCCGTTGTATCCAAAAAACAGCTCATACTCCAAATACGTTTCAGCTTTGTAAACGAGGGTTCACACCTCACCACAACTCATTGTAGTAAATAATCTGATTGTAACAGCTAAACCCTTTCAAGTTACCTTGTCAAATTTGGTGCAGGGATACAAACTATAAAGTGCGATATACAGTATAGTGCATGACTCGAAGACCTATCATACTTCTAGTTTCTTTTAAATTTCTATAGGGATGTTGCAAAGTGTGCATGCATATATTAACCTTAGAGTAACGTCTGTAACGTTAAATAGCATAGTGTTCTCTTATCACCTGCTGGTGGATAATGTGCACAGGACAGATAATAATGTGTCAAAGTACAGATAAGCAATTTAGCGCACGAGGCGGAAGTAGTCTCTCGCACTTCTGCACTTGTCTTTCTTTTTCACACTACAGTTTACATCGGTTAAAACCGAAAGGATAAATACACTTTTACGTGTTGTGATCCTTGAACAATTTAAAAGTCAGCATTGACGAGTCTATTTTGACATAGTTGCTTAGTTCATGACCCTTTATATTCAGTGCAGGTGCCACCTAGTAGCCAGTTGGAGTGACTAACAACATAAATGCACCCTTTGGCTGACTTAGAAAGATACTTTTTTAATAATCAATCATCCTCCAACACAAACATAAAGCGAGCTCTCTGACATGACGAGCAGAGAGTGTTTGAGAGACGTATTACACACCTAACCTTGGGGGTTTGACATTCATACAACACTGATACAGTCAAGATTTCTTCTTCCTTAGCACCTGCTACTGCTCATCGTTTACTGACGTCCCTTTTTAATTGCAAACGTCCGATTACAATTGAAGCGATAAAATGTATCAAAGGACAACATTTCTCCAGATCTGCAGGATTCTTTCTGTAAATCCCTAATTAGTATTGGATGGATACGAAGGATCGGAAATACAGTAATCCTACGTTTAGACGTATTCAGAAACGTTTTTGATGATGAGTACTAGTATATATTTCATCCTAAATTCATTTTTTTTGTATTTTTTGTGAAACGTAATATGTTGCCATGCTAGTTCAAGTGTTTTCTTTTTTTTTTCTTTTCTACGGAGACCAATCCATTCACGTCCCTTGGAAAGTTTATGCATTAAAGAAAACCTTAACTCTAATACATAAAATAAAAAGGTCTAGAACTTCATTTCCAAGCATCTCGTTTGCGGTTTTTTTGGGACATCCCCACCTGACCATGCCGATAATCATAAAAAAATTGTTTCAGAAAGTAGACCAGCTGCACCTTCTTGATGCTTTAAACCAGGGGTGCTCAACTTTGGCCCTCCAGCTGTTTCAGAACTGCATCTCCCACGATGCTCAGCCACTCATTAGGTTGACAGAGCTTGTGGGAAATATAGTTCCGAAATATCTGAATGACAAGGGTTGAGCTCCCCTACTTTAAATGATTTGGTCGAATTGGGTAATTCTGGATCATCGTCGTCAATCCTTCTCTGATTTATAGATAAACTCTGTAGGACATTCCAATGCTTATTCTACAAGCTAGCGGAGTCTAGAGCAGAAGTGTCTGTGCAAACCAGTGATGATAAGAGAAATCCAATCTGGTTTTATTATGGAAGGGAATTTGAGTTGTCGTGATCGTTGACTCTTGTTGGTTTTTTTTTTCTGTCTGATTCAGTTGCATCACAGATTAGATATTGTTGCAAATAGCACCAAAAGTGTCCCCTGGCATTGCAACCGCAATGTGCTCTTGGACTCCTTTTAAGTTGAAGAGATGATTTGTGCTACTCGTACACCGAGTGACCAATTGTCTCTAGCATTTCTATTGTAATCTATACATTCACTAGACAATACATTAGTATCGCCTTTCATTTAACTGGAAAGCTTTAATGGAAGGAAAATTACAGTACACTCTTTAGAAAGAATAGGTCAGTGGAACATTGCGTCTTTCCAGGTTACGACACTTACAGCTAAGTTCAGCTCAAACTTTCCATTTGTTTGTTAATTGAAATACTAATGAGAATAAAAATAAACCGTTGAACGCTTTCAAATATACCAGCCCTTTTTTTTTCTCTCTAATTCTTTTCCATGGTTTTCAAATTGTAATTACGTCGATCGTGTCGCTCTCGCGCATCTTTTAATGCTTCAGAATCTGGCTACTTAAAACAATATCAAACCTGTTACAAATCGCTGCATCGTGTCTGCGTACGTACGTGCAAACGTGATTATATCCGAGATGGGTTTTAGCATAGAATTAAGCTCGATCTCGGCATCGGTTTCAGAAAACATGTCGGTCGTTAAAATGGCTAAGAATAAAAGTTTAATGGTTAAAACCAAAATCTGTCGGCAAGAATATTGCACAAGTTTCGGAATGTTATGAATCCTCTTTTTCCTTCCTCACTCAGACTTCAAAACGCTCAAGATTCTTCTCTATAATTTGCCTGTCATATTTGTTTCTTCAGTAAACCAGCAATTGTGGATCATTAACAAGAGAGCTGGAGATTTTCTTTTTGTAATATTTAATTGATATCTCCAGTGATAGTCATTGTGTATCAGTGACATAGTTTAGTGCCAGAGCACAGGTATAGTGCTACTCACATATGCAATATAAAGGATGTATCACTGTTACAAGTGTCATCTATGTACATCTACATAGTACATCTATGTACTGTTACAAGTGTCATCTAATATTAGATGTATTAACGGGACTACTGTACTGATCTTTCATAGCTTTATCCCTTTTACAGGATAGACTAAATTACGAGGCTTTTTTAGAAAGATCTTAAAATTTTGACTAAAATAGGCATGCGCTGTATGTTTTAACCACCACCAAGGGGTTAAAACCACACTGTGGAAAGCATATACACAACCATTAAGTGCAGAAGACAGTCATATGCCAGCAGTATGACACAGCCAACCACAACACGTCTAAGTTCGTTTTTTTTTACCCTAATTGTGATGGTTAGAACACATGATTCCATAGGCGATTTTGAATAAAATCCTATTGCTCTATGGAAATAAGTCATGTCAGGACCCAGGACATGCTTGAAAATGAGAGAAATCTCAATGTATCCTTCCTGGTAAAATACTTTATAAATAAATGTTATTTAGGCATATGTTTAAGCGTTAGTGACTCTTTATTAATGTTAGCAGATCAGATCACAATTTTTGGAAGCCGGTAAGAGATACCAACCGTGCGCTACTGCTTGTATTCTCTCCTGGAGTCCACAGGACTCTATGGAAAATTGTGCGTGCCCAGCGACCCACACAGAGAGGGTGGAAAGGACATGTTGAACTATTTGTTCTCAGCGTCCTTCTCTTTTGTGGTGAGGTGGCAGCGGATCACACCAACCCCTGCGCCAAGCCAACAGACCAGAGGGGAGTAAGGAATTTTTTAAGGTTTTATTTTTTTGTGCTTGTTTTTGCCAAAGCAAAAAAAGCAAGTTTGAGACACTTAAGGGGATGTATTGGTATTAACAAGTGGGGCTGTTCTGCTTAATGGCTCGCTTGTAACACTAACGTATCGACTGGAGTAGGGCCCGATGTAAATTTTGTATTGAATTTGTAGTTCCTTGAAATTTTTCTTATGATTGTGTTATGTATACATTTGCGTATGTATATGTAAATAAACGTATACAAGTATTTATACTGACAGTTGCTACTATTGTATATATCTCAAAGAATGTTTTGGAATATTTGTCAGAGGGAGTGCGTGTTTTTATTACTCTAAGCAGTCTTTTGTATGGATAGATTCACAGAAAATGCGTGTCTTAGGCGTGTACGTATTGATTTGTATATACAATATGCACATCACAAGCTCAGAACTAGAAGGGCTTGGTCAGCACTTCCAAAGTTAGGGACTTTTCATGGAAATTGGTAGTGGTTGGCAGTTAAGCTGTTCCATATTTGCAAATGTGTACACAAATGTAGATATATTGCCGCACTCTGTCATGCAGGGTACTAAAGTTTTGATTTTACAGATATATAACCTTTTCTCTGCATGAATTATTATGTATATGTTACAGAGATTTGCAACCTCACAGATGGAGAAAGTATTGGTGTCTGTGATACAGGAGAAATATAGCATTTTGTAATGTCCGGATTACCCGGTTTAAACCATTTTGACATCTGTCTTTAAATTTTTATTTTAGAATATTTTTTTTTTTTTGGAAGCCAAGAAGACTTTGCTAAGAACCATTTTACAAAGTGTTCTCCATTTCAGCCTTACTTTACCTGTATTATGAAAGCAGATGGTCTGCACGTCTCGTGAATATTTATAACTATCAAAAACAATCTCTCGCTATTCACCCTTAGGCTTATGAGATGTCAGGACTGTTCTGGTTGGGAAAAAAAAATCATCTTGGGTGTTTACAGAAAGAGGATTACATTAAGCTGAAATGACTATACATTTTTGAGTTTAATATTTGTCCGTCAGCTGTTTAATCGTATTTAGATAATTGTGTAAATAAGTTGTTTCCGCCGTTGCCCTCTCTTGAAATCTTGAAACGCTAGTCAATTTCTCCCCCTTGCTGAACAATCGGGAAACAAGAACAAATACGCTTTCGCTGTTAATGCTCTCCTGATATATTCATGAAAGTAAAAAAAAAACATCCATAACAATCCTATTTTAGCAAAACCCCAATTATAACCAAGTACGTCAATACATGAGAAGCCCCGGATTCGCATTGTTCTGTGGGACCTCGCGTGTCGCGGCTGCAGTGCGCCAACTTGTCCAGTTATCGGCAAATAAAATGCCGATACCGATATCAGTAATTTTCTGAATATTGGCAACCGATAATCGGCAAAACCGATACTCGATCTATACCTAATATTGTACATCCTTAGCATGCCCCCTTTCTGCTGTAGTATATATTTTTCTATTATATACGAGCTTTGGAGTGTTTTTAATATGGGTATTCAAAACTGACTGTACCTACCGCCCCATATGTACATAAATATTAATATTACATCAAGTCCTTATAGATCACGTCATTATTGGCTGGCAACATGTGTGTGTGTGTTGGCAAACTCACTGAAGAATTCAAAAGTGATGAAAAACAGTCCACTAACCTCCCTGGCGGTGTTCCTGAGTGTGTCTCGGGGTTAAATTTCACCGCTGAGAGCGGTAACCCCGAGACACACTCGGGTTGTATACATTAGCTCTCCCTGCGCTCCCTCGCTGATCTCTGCAGTCTCCTCTGGCGATCGCAGCGTTTTACTTCCTGGATTCCTTCTCACGAGGAAGAAACCAGGAAGTAATGAGGTCGTGGTCGCCGGAGGAGGCAGCTGGGGACAGCGAGGGATTGCAGGGAGAGGTAATGTATCCATCGGCGTCCCGAGTGTCGCTCGGGGTTACCGCTTCCAACATAGGAATTTAACCCCGAGCCACACTCGGGAATACCGCTGGGGGGGCAATAAAAAAGAAATAGACAGGTTTCAGCACAGAATTTACTGAAGAAATAGACCGCCAGGAAGGCTAAAGGCCGGCCTACTAGCAAGGCAAATGCAGACTCGGGCCAAATAATGCAGTCATAATACTGAGGCTCAACTTCGTTTTGTTCATTAGTATAACAGCGAGAACAGACATCGTGCTTTCACAGTCCTGAACGAGAAAATCCAAGCTAGAAAAATGGGTGCAAGAAATACTGTCAGTCACACTTGTCCCAAACAGGCTAAAAACAATGCAAATGTCACTCTGCAACATGCAAGTCTACAAAGTCGCAAAATTAACTGTTTGTAAGAGAATACAGGTGCCTTTAACATAAGGATGACATAAACCGAGTGTCAGACTTGTATTGTTTAGTACAACCACCGTGGCCGGCATTTATCCTGACAGTTAAGTCCACTGGCAAAAAGATGTCAAGTTAGGGCTATCTTAGGCTAGGGTCAAACAAATGCATTATTCGCAGCGACCGTCAAAAAGTGCGTCCGAACACATTGACGTTTTTTTTCACGGAATGCAGGAAAACAGTCAGACGATGCGCATTTCCTTACGCGATTTTTTACGGATCGTCAATAAAACACTTTTTGCGTCTGGACGTTATGTAGGCTGGACATTAGCAGCGTCTGATGTCTCCTAATCACGCACACACGCCGCTATGCCGCTGCAGCGCACTCTGTACGTCAGTACTAGCGTTTCTGTGTTCTTGAAAAAATGTGTTAATTTTCCACTTGCGTTGCGTGGCTGGACGTTAATGCGACCGTACTTCGTATATTGGCCGTCATTGCCCGTCATTTGCTGCTACTACGGCCGTGATTAAGTGCGCCTAAACGCATGTTAAAAATGCGTTAGTCTGACCCCAGCCTAAGGCTTTGGTCTCGCGAGCGCACTTTTTGCGTCCGTCTGACCGCACTGTTTGCTGTCCGTCGTAGATTTTTAAAGGAGTCAATAGAGAACAACATACTAAGCACATGCGCACTTTTTCACGCACGGCAACGCATGTTGCAGCGGCGCCAAAATGGCATTGGCGTGAAGAAGCTGCAACGGATGTAGAGAAATCCCTGCATACAGCTTATTTTACCTTTTCACATCATCAATCATAACTAACTGATGCTATACAGCCTATTTAATTCTTTTTCTCAACGTCCGTCATAACTAACTGATGCAATCTTATCCGTTATTAAGTGCATCTGTTTCAGTGGACGCACTGTGCGCAATTAGTTTGCTCGTGTGACTACAGCCTAAAGCAATTTGCAAACTGGAGTTTCTGCTCGCAACATGGTCATCCACACCATCATGCCCATCATGACCCATATTGAACTCAGCAACTGATTCCATTTGTGCAGTTGGCTTCCATTCTTTTTCCAACATCCCAGAATCTAGAGCCTGTGATACTTTCTAATGTACTGGGTATTTTCCAAGGATTTTTTCCTTTATCCAATCATTTCATATTGAGACTGTTTATGTTCTTTCCCTTATTTCTTGGCTTCTCTGTTCTAGATTTAAATCCCTTTACTACCAATTGTGTTTTGTTGAAACGGATATCATCATAACTCTTGTTAGAGACATGAATATTTTGCGATTTGTTTTTCCATTTATTCCTGTGTCCTTTACAGAAAGGTTGCAGGGATAATAGGTCCTGAACTGTAGATGGCGTCCATTATCGTGCATAATTTCAAACTGAGTTATCACCATATAGCACAGGCAGAAATAGCCTTTGTGGGAGATGCAGTAAATGTAATACAGATAGATAATAAAAATGGGCAGGTCTCCTGCTTATTTGGGCTTGTAGTGATCATAATGATATTATTATCAATGTGGCTTCCAAAAAAAATACCAATAAAATATAAAAATAATATCTGTATGTGCCGTAATACCTGTTCATGGAAATTACAGTGACACTTTGTATCTGTACTGTACAGGGATTTTCAGAAACTGCAAACCCCCTGAATCATATCCCTGTACAGCAGCGAGTGACCCCAGAGCTCTCCCTGTATTCTGCCCTCTCTCTGGCTGTTGTAATACAGCAGCAAAGTTTTTTGAGCTTTTTGTTCTCGTGATATGGGAAATGCTTTTTTTTAGCTTCTTTTAAAGTACTGTAGATACTCGAGTATATACTGCTAGATTTTGGTGACAAAAATGTACCTTAAAATTGGAGGGGTCGCATCATATTCGAGACATCTGCAACTCGTATAAAAAAAACAACAAACTTTCCTTGCTCTGAATCCCAAGTCTCCCAGAAATTCCGGTAGTCTCGCTGAAGTGAATGCGGGCTCCCTGATGGTTCAGGAACTCCCGGATTCGGAAGAGGTGGGATCCATCCTGGCCAGAGGGCACGTTCGGTTTAACCATTCATTCACCTTGCTCGCCTCCGCCGGCCATCTAATCGCTAAAAAAGAAGATGGGTGGCTGGCGGCTTCATACTTAGTAACAACTGCAATCATTCTAGAGCAGAACACCCTGGCCTGAGGGGTAGCCTGACTGTGTTAAGAGAACATGGAAGGATTTTAATTGTTTACTGGTACAGTAAAATTTTGCTCCTCGTGTTATATTCGAGTCTTGAGTATTCTCTCATTTCCAAAATAAATCTCTATCCATCGCGTTATATTCGGGTCGCGCTATACTCGAGTATCTATGGTAATCCAGGGTGACAGGAGTGAGATATCTTTTGGAGAATTTTGTTTTTCCGCAGGGTTCACACTTATCTTGCATTTGGCATTCATTGGATCATTGAGTTTACGCGATTTTTGGTTGTGAAAGAGTTAAAGCATTCTAATACAGATGGGCCACATTTAAGCCTCTTGTGACGGAGTTTAGATGGGTAACTGCACATCATGGCATACATATCATGCCACTGGCCATTACATACAGGGTTATTCAGAGAGCGTGAAAAGCAGGAGAATGACTGGAGAATGAAAAATTCTAGGTCAAAATAGCCGATTTGGAAAGTGAGATGAAAGGGAGAATTTTTCTGGTTTGGCTATTTTGAGCTAGAATTTTTCATTCTCCAGTCATTGCTTTTCACGCTCTCTGAATAACCCTGATAGTTACTAAATTGTAAGTGAATATTAAGGACAAACGTGTCCATCTATTTAACTTCTAAGCTTTTACATTCATAAGCAGATTGCATGTGACTGATAATCCTATGTACACGCTGATGGAATATCAGCAAGATTTCTGCATTTTAGTTCTCTACCTTCTTTTTTTGCTAATGTAATTATTAACTGTTTAAAAACTCAAATGTTATTTTTAAAACTATTGTTATTTTTTTTTAAACGTAGTCGGCATTTCAATTCTTCAGCATGTGTATTCTAATTCTTACAGGTTGATACATTTATGATTTTGTTTTGTTGTTTTTTTTTTGTGTAGAGTATGATTTCTTCCATTGTGAACAGCACTTACTATGCAAATGTCTCAGCAGCAAAATGTCAAGAATTTGGAAGGTGGTATAAACATTTCAAGAAGACAAAAGATATGATGGGTAAGCACAAGAAAACTCCCAGAAAGGATTGTTTCACCATTTTTCCTGTCACTGTCAATCAGCCTCTAAAACCTATTTTTTCTAGCTTGCCAGAGTGAATTTTATGAGGAGGTATCAAGTATGGTCCACGTTTGGTTTTTATGGTCTGAAATAATAATTATTTAATAATAATTATTTGGTAAATTTATTTCATACACGCTGCTTGTTATATCTCCTCAATACCTGTGTTATGTAGAAATATTCTGTTGTCAGCCTTTTACACCAACATGCAGTTGTTCAGCTGAAATATATTGTTATTGGGACACCTGCTATTATGTGTCTAATTTTTATATCTATATTTAACTAGATACATTTATCCGGCATGATTTGATATGTGAAATGAGTGTTTGCTTCGAGGAGGTAGCAACTGGTTCTTCTTTGTAGTATTCAGCCTTAAGATCCAGCTTCAAACCAACGCAATGTTGGCGACTGCCATCTTGCTTTACATCCAGTCTCCATTGTTAATCTTCATATTCATTCACGGCATTTGTCTTTCACGGACTGCCTATTGCCTACTTTGTAATACCGTTTGTTAATGTACATGTTGATGAGACAACTTATGAAGGGTTTCAGGCGACACTCCAGGCAACCGGCCACCCATAGACCAGTGGTTCCCAACCGCGGTCCTCAAGTACCCCCAATAGGTCATGTTTTCCAGATAGCTGAAGCACATCCCAGGTGATATGTTTTACTGCTCAGTGATTGCAGGATTCAGTCTGTATTTCCCAAAGGGAATCCTTAAAACCTGGCCTGTTAGTGGTACTTGAGGACCGCGGTTGGGAACCACTGCCTTAGACCATGGAGAAATTAAAATAAAGGAAAGCAGGTCACACCATCACCTTAAAAGAGGAGCTGGTTGATTGGAGCTATGCAAGGTCTCGGTTCTGTTCATGAACATTTTTTATACTTGGGGAAAGATTTATGATTTCAACAAAATATTGCATCGCTCCAATAAACCAGCTCCATTTTTATCATGATGGTGTGACCGACTTTCCTTCATTTTTTCTGCATTGCCTACTTTGTGTCCGTCTTCACCCGATGCAATGCTTGACGATACAGTGGATTTGCTGAAGTCTTTTACCTCTAGCCGATAATAAATGTTGCCTTTTATTTACTTTTCATTATTTCTGTTGACTTTTCCACGAGGCGTTAAATATTATACTCCTTCTTAAATTAATTGTGGTTTCCATGTTGAGGTCACTTAAATTTGTAGAACATGACATGGCTGAAAGTAGACAGTTTCTGGTCAGTTACAGATGCTTAAGACGCCTACAGCGAGACACATTAGAGATCCTGAGAAATTACTAGCGAAGACAAGCATTTCATAGAAACATAGAAAATGTCGGCAGATAAGAACCTTTCGGCCCATCTAGTCTGTCCAATTACATGGATACTTTACCTGGATTTATCTTTTGTTTAGGATAGCCTTATGCCTATCCCATGCTTGCTTAAATTCAATTACTGCTTTGGCCTCTACCACTTCTACTGGAAGACTGTTCCATGTATCCACCACCCTCTCAGTAAAATAATGCTTCCTGATGTTACTTTTAAACCTTTGCCCCTCTAATCTAAGACTATGTCCTCTTGTTTTGCTACTTTGTTTCCTTTTAAATATACTCCCTTCCTCTACCTTGTGGATTCCCTTTACGTATTTAAATGTTTCTATCATATCTCCTCTGTCTCGTCTTTTTTCCAAGCTATATATTTCATGGGCAGCAAAGACAGATTTAATTGAAGCTTTTTATATGTCAACAACGTTTCACTCAACGTCACATTGGCAACTGGCTTGTGAAATGTAGGCCAAAATAGTCAAGTAATAACTTGCCTGTTTGCACTTTTCATCTCATTTTAGCTATATATGTATAAATCAGGTGTCAATAATTTTGCCACACATGATGATTTGGACCTTTTATTTCCCACGATGATCAACCAACTGGAAGAGTGTCTCTACTACATGGGAAATGCAGTTCCAAAGCAACTGTGTTGTCGAGGTGGATAACTCATACAGGTCTATTCTGTAAGGGTGGGTTCACACCTCAGCGTTTTTCAAACGTGCGCGATCACGTGTTTTTGTTTTACGTGCGTATCGAACATATGAAAAAACGCACGAATGTGCATTGCAGCGTGTTTGCGGCTATGTCTATGGCCGCGAACGCGCTGCTATACACCCCATAGAAGCTCCCATACTTCTTTGGGCGTCAGACATTTTACAGCGTATTCCTGCATGCTGTAAAAGGTCCAGGTGTTTAACCAGCCCCATAGGAAATCATGGGATTTCCGGGGTTGTGTATTGTGTAGCACTCAGGAAAGCGCTGTAAAACGCTGAGGTGTGAACAGGGCCTAAAGGTTGAAGGCAGGAGAAGTGAAAAATCTAGGTCAAAATAGCCAAACCAAAAAATGTTCCCATTTATCTCACTTTCCAAATCGGCTATTTGGTCTAGATTGTTCTCTTCTCCTGCCAATTCTCCTGAGTTTCACCTTTTTGGTGAAAAGACCCTCAAGTCTACATATTGCAATTTTTTAGCATCTTATTGCAAATTATCTTCTTGTCAATAGAATATTGAGTTGACCTGCAGAAGGCACATACTACTGCTGTCACCATTGACAACTCGTAACTAACCATTACCAACTCGCTGTAAAAAATAAAATAAAATAAAAATTCTAACTGGGAAAAATTCTTCATAATTTAGAATTCAAACTACTTTGTAAAAGCAGAATTTGCAGCACCTTTACCCAAAATGGTAATAACGCCCTTTTTTTAAGTATTGAAAAAATAATTAGTCGAGAAAAACATATTCTTTTTTTTTTTAAAAAAATCGTTAAAAATGTGTGTTTACTGCAGATTTGCAAAGTCTGCAAAGACACGGAAGTGGCTTTTACAAATTAACTTGTGGCGTTACAAAAGCACACCTGCTATTAGAAAACATCTGTACATGTCAGGGGTTATGTACGAGTCTGTAGAGCTCTGTTGCATGTAGCCACGGCATTTATAGGAAATCTCTGCAGACCATAACAAGTAGGAGAATGGGATGTATAAATCGGGAGCTCCTTGTAATGACTTTAAGTGGGGTTTTAAGCTTGCAGTACCCCATTTAACATTCAGCGAATCTGAGTTCAGAAAAATCTTATGCTGCATAAACTTTCTCGATGTCCGTAATGCCTCAGTGTGAGACGCAGACTCCAAAGAATGTTCAGAACATTGATTTGAGTGTGATCAGCATTCTTGGCTCTCCAGATGTTTTGGAACAACAGTGAGGCTCAACCAAGCTTTTGAGTGGCTGATCATCATGGGAGTTGTAGTTCCAAACATCTGGAGGGTCAAGGATGCTGATCCCTGGTGTAAGAAAAACCAACAGGGTTATTCAAAGAGCTCCGAATTGCTGGAGAATGGTAACCGAACGCTGAAATTCAGCATACGGTTACCTTTCCTGGCCATTCGGCTATCCAGAGAGCAGGCAATTCGCCAAATCCTGGTGAATTGCCTGCACATACGGTGCCTGTTCGAGGGCAGTGAAATCCCGATAGAGAAGCAATGCTTCGGCTATTCAGAGAACAAAAACCAGCAGTGAAAAGTTGCCGAATTGCCCTGCCATTCGGTGGTTTCATTCAACAGGTTTATTCAGGAGAATCCCATAGGCTTCAATGTTAAAAATATTCCCGTTTTAATTCAATATCTAATAAACCATTTAATATTATATTCTGCAGTAAAAAAGGCTCTTTATTTTTAGAATCTTAAGGACCTTTTAGGCATTTTTTGGGAATTTTTTGCAAACATTTTTTTTTTTTAAATCGTTTTTTCTTTTTTCTGTAACAGACCTTTTTATTATCATTCATTGGATCTTATATGTAAATGTCAGACATTTTTGTTCTGTAGATTCTTTGCAAACAGCGTTTCACTTTTCAAACATTCAAGCGTACTGTTTTTTGTTTTTTTTTTACTCCATACGTCTGCGGTGTCGGGTTTTTCCGGCAGCTGCTCTGTGCTGTGATCGGCTCCTGCTGGAGTTTCTCCGGTGTCTTCGGCGGGGTTAATCCAGATGTTTTTGCGGGTTTCAGTGTGCGTTCGCCCTCGTGTTGTGGTGAGTTTTCGGCGGGTTTGCGGCGACTTTTCCCTGCACTACGACGGCCCTGTGGTGCTTGCTGAATACACCGCAGGGTTGCCGAAATGGGATAGTCAAATTGAATTGAGGAGAACGAAAAGTCACCGAACGTGCGGTGACTTTTCGATTCTCTTCGAATAACCCTGTAAGATTTGTTTTTCATTTGTTTGCATTCCATCAACTTAATTTGTGTTAAAATGTTAAGGGTACTATAATGTGTAATGGAACACTGCAGTGCCTGATGTATCTACGCTAGTGGCCAAGATTGTGGATACACCTTCTGATTTTGTCAGTTTTGGTTGACAAGAAAATTCCTCAGCTTCCCTGGCCTGGAAATAGCCCTGACTAGAATCCCATCGACAGTCTGTGGTCAAGATAGAAACGCATGGTCTCGTGGGAGAATCCAGGCAACAAGCGAGGACTCATTGAGGCTATAATCAATTCATGGCATCATTTGATCACAGAAGATAATGTCAAAAGACTGGTAGAGTCAATGCCTAGAAGGTGTCAGGCAGTAGTTAAGGCCAAAGGCTATCCAACACATTGTTGAAAAAACCCATTGTGACAAATTTGAAATGATCATTTTTATGCTATATAATAGCCAAGATGCATTATGGGACATTTCCAGCCAAAATTTAACTCAAAGATTTTTTGTTGTTAAGGCATTCATTTACAATATTACATTTTACTAGAGATTTTTACATAAATAGTACTTTAAACTGTAAAAATGTAAGGTGTATCCACAATTTTGGCCAGCAGTGTAGGTTATAATTATGTGTTTGCAGTATATATTCTATATGTATTATTTGCGTGTTTATTCGATTTTCGAGACTCGCAGTGCTAAGCAGGGGTTATGTACAAGGAACAAACCTGGGGCAAAGTTCTGGGACAGAAGTGGAACAGTCACCAAGGAAACTAATGTTCTGCACCTGCTGATTGTTCTACTTTTAGAATTTTGTCCCAGAAATGCTCCTCATCAATAAGCGGGTGATTGTGGCGAATTAAAATAGTCCTTTTTTTAGAACAGTAACATGCGTCATTAGGGGTAATAAACTCAGTATTGTAATATTATGAAAACTATCAATTGGTATATTTATTGGTTTCCATGGTATCTATGCCTCTTAGATGATTTTACTACAATTGAGTCCTCAATAACCATGCAACCAAAAGAATATAAAATGATTATTGATCCATTACCCATATTACTATTTTTTTTTTAAGTGTATAGCTCAAATAAGACCAGAACAGATAATATTATTTTTTTCAAGACCGATCATGTAAATATCCATGTGATGATCTGCAGAATACTTTCAGGGTTATCCAAAGATATCCGAATGGCTGGAGAAAGGTAACCGAACGCCGAAAATCATGGTTCGTTTACCTTTCCTGGCCATTCGGCTATCTAGAGAGCAGGCAATTCGCCAAATCCTGGCGAATTGCCTGCACATACGGTGCCTGTTCGATGCCTGTTCGAGTGCAGTGAAATCCCCATAAAAAAAGCACTGCTTCGGCTATTCAGAGAACACAAACCAGCAGTGAAAGGTTCCCCTAATGCCCTGCCATTCGGTGGTTTCATTCGGCAGGTTTATTCAGGCGAATCCCATAGGCTCCAATGTTAAAAATATTCCCGTTTTATTTCAATATCTAATAAACCATTCATTATAAAATTCTGCAATAAAGAGTCTCTTTATTTATAGATTTTTTAGGATATTTTAAGCATTTTTCTGGATTTAAATTTTTTTTTAAAAAAAAAAATTCCGAATTTTTTTCCTTTTTTTTTAAACTTTACTTCTTTTTTCTGTAACAGCCCTCTTTATTATCATTCATTGGATCATATGTAAATTTCAGACATTTTCGCTCAGTAGTTTCTTTGCAAACAGCGTTTCACTTTTCAAACATTCAAGCAAACTGTTTTGCTACTTTAGGCTGGGGTCAGACGAGCGTGATTTCTACGGACTGTACGTCCGTGCAGTACGGACATCGTCAGTACGGATGACGCAGTAGTGGTCACACAGTCCGTTTTTTCACTGAAGTTATTTTTGACGGATGTAGGAGGGAAAAATAAATTACAATGAAAAAACATTCTGTCCGTCAAAAATGCTGGACGTATAAATGCAGTCTGTCTGACCTCGCTCCATCACTCACACACAAAGCTATGCAGACGTTATGGACGTGGCGCACTCCGCACGTCCGTTCTAGCAGTATTACGTTCTTGCCTAACCTGCGTCCGTTTGCCGCGGCCGTTGTGCATCCGCAGTTCAGTGCGGACGTACTTCATGTGTCAGGCTCCAATGGACTTTCTTTCATGCTATCACGGACGTACTTTTAGGCGCAATCACGGACGTGAACACTACGCTCGTCTGACACCAGCCTAATTCACTCCATTCGTCTGCGGTGACGGCTTTTTCCGGCGGCTGCGCTGCGTGTGATCGGCTACTGCTCAGGTTTTTCCGGCGTTTTCGGCAGGTTAATCCAGATGTTTTTGTGGGTTTCGGCATGCATTGGCTGGGTTTTTGCAGTGCATTTTTGGCGGGTTTGCGGGGGCTTTTCCCTGCACTTCGACGGCCCTGTGGTGCTTGCTGAATACACCGCAGGGTCGCCTGGAATGGGATTGCCGAATCGCCCCAAATTGAAGAGAACAAAAAGTCACTGAACGTGCGGTGGCTTTTCGATTCTCTTTGAATAAACCTTTTTTGTATCAGGTCTATTCACTAAAAGGTGAAAATCAGGAGAACTGGCAGGAGAAGAGAACAACCTAGACCAAATAGCCGATTTGGAAAGTGAGATAAATGGGAGAATTTTTCTGGTTTGGCTTTTTTGACCTAGAATTTTCACTTCTCCAGTCATTCTCCTGAGGTTCACCTTTCTTTGAATAGACCTGTTAATGTTTCGTGGATACACGTGAGTGTTATGTGCCTTTTAATCCCATTTTATTAACATTAATTATATGATTAATATAATGTGCATTATTAACAGCAGATATAGTTGAAGAATTAGTTGTAGCTTATTAAAAATCGGTGATTGCCAAAGTCGTCGTATAAATGCCACTCTTTAACCACTTCGATGCGGAGGACGCGCTCAGCGCGTCCTCCGCATGGCTGCTGCTGTGCTGAGGACGCGCTGAGCGTCCTCACTTTGGGGACGCTGGCCCCCAGTGCGGGCTGACATCCTCGATGTCAGCCCAGCATCCGGAACCGCCGCCGGTGAAATTAGGTGTCATCGCGGCAGCGCGATGACACCTAATTCAGGTGCCCCCCCCCGCATGTGCAGAGGAGGCGCCTGAAAGGGAGGGGGGGGAGGTCCTTCGGACCTCTCTCCCTCCCGATCGGCGGCATTGCGGGGGTTAACCCAGGCACCATTTGGAAGGGCACAGCCTGCCCTTCCAAATGGTACCTGGCATTAACCCCTGGGGAGCTGGATCGCGAATCGGCGCTGAAAAGCGCCGGTTCGTGATCCTTTCCCGGAGCTGGCCGACATCTTGGATGTCGGCCAAGCCTCCGGGAACTCCCCCTGAGGACTGGCGTCATCGTGCATAGCACGATGACGCCAGTCCTGGAGTTAACCCCTAACTGCCACCAACGGTGGAGATAGGGAGTTCCAATGAACTCCCTATCTCCCGATCCGTGGCAGCTAGGGGTTAACGTTTGGTATTGTTGGATCGGCCAGAGCATGGCCGTTCCAACGATACCAAACACGAAAGTGAAAAAAGTTTGTAAAAAAAATAAATAAATAAAATAAAAATAAAAAAATATTTAAAAAACAAATTATAAAAAAAAAATAAACACTTTTTTTTTCTTTTTTTTGGTTTGTTAATGCAGCAATATTGTTCCCATCTCAATTATAATGTGAACAATGATGCTGCACTAACGATTTTTGTATGCGGTGCGTTTGTTAAAAATCGTGTAATTTTCCCCAAAAAAAATGTAACGAGACCCCATCTCTAATTTTTTTAACAAGCGCACCCCATACAAAATATAACCGCAATTGCTCGCATGTTAAAATGTGAAAAAAAACACTTTACACGCTGTAAATTATTGAAAATTCATATTTTATTGCATTTTTTGTTATAATATACAGACAGGTCATGACGTATACATATAATAATGACATATTATTAATCTGCCGAGTCTGACGGAAAGAACGATATATAATATGTCTGGGTCATATACTAAAGTAAGCCTTAAAAACACGTTTAAACATGATGAGCAAAACCGGTAAAAATGACCTCAGCACAGAGGCGGGAAAAGCCTCAGCAGCGAAAGGGTTAAAAAATGCAGGCTTTTTTAGTGGTTTTAAAAAAAAAATGCTGAAAATACAGATATTTTTATCGTGGGATGGATGGAAGGAGTTAAAGATTTATTAATTTCAAAATAATAAAGATCACTATAAAACACGCTCCTTTTATTTAATTTCTATGTGTACGCATGCGTGTACGTATGTGCATTAGATGAACTTTGCCTTTCTAACTATCCCAAAGCCAAATTAATCAGGGAATCCTGCTCAATGCCAAATCTATTTTCAAACTGGCTCATCAGTTATTTGAACTTTTCAAATGCAAGGTCACCGCTGTATTAATGCAATGACCCTACAGCCATTTAAGAAAATTATTCCTCTTAATGTGCCAGATGCCAAAATTAAGTCAAATTGCATGGCCATTAAAATCCAACATAATATGTTTGTCATGTCTAATGTCATATGTCACCAGTGTGGCTGGGGTATTAATTGTACTATAATTAACCAGTAACTGTACTATGGCACTGCAGATCTTACTTCTCATGCAAGGGATCTTTTTTTTTTCCCCTCTCCATTGTTACACAATATGGCTCCTATTACATTCTTCGCGCATTTGTTTTTGCACGCGCAAATGCGCATTTGCGCGAGGGGCAAAACTCTTTGCGCTGAACGTCGTATTACAACGTTCGAGCAAACGATGCGCGTTATCATTTAACACGGATGGACCTGCGCAAGCGAGATGAACTGTGCACGTCCTATACTTAACATTGTGAGCGCAAATTCGTTCGTGCACTGGTAAGCGGATGGTATTACAATCGATGCGCATTTTTTTACGAACGACGATTGCGCGCATAATTTTAACGTCTTTGAAAAGCTGGTGGTAACTGCAAATCAGAACGTTCTGGCCGAAACGAAAAACACCATCAGGAAAAAAAAAATACAGCACAGTATAGTTACACATTCTACACATACCCAAACAATAAAATTGTGAATTCGTGCGTGTTTTTATTATTGCTGCAGCATGTACACTCAGATTTACTTTGACAGGCGCAAAAACTTAAGTGAGTCAATTAAGGTAAATTGATGTCAATTAAGGTTCTTAATTCTGATTGGCTGAATCCAGCGGAAAAAAACAGTCCACGCACTGATTTACGTGCGCTACATTACTGCGCGCGTATTACTCTTCGTTTTGCGCGTCGTTTTTCCAAACGTTATTTTCGGACGGATAAGAAAATGTATTCGGATCGTAATACCACCGTTAACTTTTGCGCGATAATGCTTAACGCTGCACGCAAAATAAATTGCGCTGCGCGAAGAATGTAATAGGGGCCTATATGTATTATGTTCTTGCTGAATTCCTAATGTTCATTATGTTATTTTTTATGTATCATAATAAGGGTATGATGACGAGCTGGCTTTTTTTTTTATACATATGTTTGTTTTGTCCTCTAGTTGACATGGAAGACCTAGCTGAATTATCTCAACAAAATACCAATCATGTGAACTTTGGTCAGCAACCGGGTCCTGGTAATACTCCTGAAAAGCCTTCCTCCCCTGGACAGCATTCTCATGGCACGCAGTCATCTGTGCGCACCCCGCTTCCAAACATGCATCCGGGACTTGTATCTACTCCTATCAGCCCTCAATTAGTAAATCAGCAGCTGGTAATGGCACAGTTACTGAACCAGCAATACGCAGTGAACAGACTTTTAGCCCAGCAATCCTTAAACCAACAGTACTTGAACCATCCTCCTCCTGTCAGCAGATCAATCACCAAGCCTATGGAGCAGCAGGTATCCCCCAACACAGAGGTGTCTTCCGATATCTACCAGTGGGTGCGGGATGAATTGAAGAGAGCAGGAATATCGCAGGCCGTATTTGCACGTGTGGCTTTCAATAGAACTCAGGTAAATAAATAAATACATTTTTAAAAATAATTGCTTTATATGTTCCGTGTGCTTTTAAACGTTAGAAACAGTCGCAAAGTGAGAGAGATGAGACATTGAATTGAATGCACAAATAGTCGTGCGGAGAAGGGTGTGACTTCTCGGTGAATTGAATTTCTATTGTTTTCGACCTTCAATGTCCTACAGTTTTTGGTGTTTTTCTATTTGTTTTATATAAAGATCATGAAAAATTAACAGTTTTTGATTAAATGCATCTTTTAAGTAATCGATGTAACGTGTGTGCAAACCCTAAACTGTGGGCTGCGCTCATCTATGGAAGCACAATACAAATGTTGCTTTTTCTTTCATGTCACCTACCTTACAATTCACCTTACCAAAAAAAAATGATTATTTTATTTTATACATTTTGGGTAAAATATCTCCCCGTACTATTTTATAGAAAGGCCCACCCTGCTTGGGGGGAACAATATACACTTTATAGGGTTCATATATATATATATATATTCCAAATTCTGACCCTAAGTTCATGGTGTTTTGTGTCTGTATTTTAATTGAGCTATTTGAAGCTGCCCCAACACATTAGCTTAGTGATGACTATATTTACTGCATAGACCGCTATTATATCATGT
The DNA here is from genome assembly GCA_009667805.1 of Leptobrachium leishanense. Taxonomy (NCBI): domain Eukaryota; kingdom Metazoa; phylum Chordata; class Amphibia; order Anura; family Megophryidae; genus Leptobrachium; species Leptobrachium leishanense. The sequence continues at coordinate 285,471,067 of CM019067.1, read as the reverse complement.
ACAGACATGGACTGTTGATTGCTTAGACCACCTGGCTAAAGTAGCATTAACTGTGATAGCATAGTTGGTTTCTGCTTGTTGTATGAAACAGGAACCAGGTTTACCCCATGAAGGTGTAAATGCAATTAACATTCCATGGAACGATGATCATGGAAACGTCAAAGACGTTGTTGTTGAACTTCCTAATTTTTTTAGCTTCCCTACCGGTTTCTCAAACCATAGATGCTGAATGTGAATATCAGCTGATAAAAAGCCCCCAGGGATCAGATCATGGTAACAATATTGAAGACCATGAATAGATTAAATAAGATTAATATAGAATGGAAATACAGGTATGGTCTTTGGATTCAAGACCTTTCTCTCCACATTTGGACTGTGTGCTTTGCTGTGGTGTAGTACACAAAGGTCTAGGTTCAGTATTTTGGTACATGTGAAAGTAGCCTCTAGAGTGGAGGTTCTACATTTAGAACATTGGCAATTTGGCAAACATTTCTGATTACAGGCTATGACCAATCAGAATAACTTTCTGATGAAAGCACTACCACTGGATGTTGATTTTAGCAAAGATGCAGAGGTTGTATTTCTGAGAGTCATGATTTGGTCATGATGTTTAATTCATCAGTAGAGATGGGTGATCAGTTGATGCTATGTATGTGTGTGTGTGTGTATATATGTTCAATTCTAGGAACTGATCAGTAAGCTTTGAGACCTAAGGAAGAGAGTTATACTCTCGAAAGCATGTCTTTTAATTGTAACATTAGTCCAATAAAAAAAGTATCACTATCAGGGTTATTCAGAGAGTGGAGCAAAGAAGGAGAATGACTGGAGAATGGAAAATTCTAGGTCAAAATAGCCAAACCAGAAAAATTCTCCCATTTATCTCACTTTCCAAATCGGCTATTTTGACCTAGAATTTTTCATTCTCCAGTCATTCTCCTGCTTTTCACCGCTCTCTGAATAAACCTGTATGTACTGCTAAACTCGTGAGTTATATATATATTACACACAGTATATTTGTTGATGATAGATAATTTAGAGGGCTACAATGAAAAGATGTAAAGACTAATGCATTTTAAAGACAGAATGGCGATAGGGTTATTTTTGGTTTAAGTTGGTTTTACATAGTTCGGAAAATATTATAACAGACTCACATAGTTAGAAAAAAATAACCTTAAAAAGGACAGAGTTTTCATGAAGTTCATATTTGAGGTTAACTCCAAGTGCGGAACCTTAAATTAATCAGAATGTTTGCGGACTCAACGAATTCCAGTAAAACGTATATCAATAGTGTGCTAATACCGCTTTTTCTCTAGTCATGGTAAAAAGGCCAGCATGCCACCTGTAACATGCCAGTGACCAATGCCATAACAAAAATGGCTTCCGGCAATGACAGGTCATCAACACACATGCGTGACGAGAATGTCACGCATCACTGCACATTAACGGCGAGGATGTCATAGTGCATGCCAGGCTCAGTCATCAGTGCCAGCAGCCATTTTTGTTATTGTAGACGCCGCACATGCGCGTTAAGTGCTGACTGCCACCTCCCCTGATGTGCCTCTTGGGGAGGTTGCCCCTCTTGACCCCCCCACCCTTGGCACACTCCTGCATATGAATATTATATACATCAGGGTTGTATTCTTCATGTACTGCCCATCAACATGAATAAATTGCATACGTCCAGGTGAACAGGGAAAATCTGCCAACCCTACTTTCAATATAGATGGGTTACAAGTGTTGAACTCTCACAACGCTCACTTCAAAGGTAAATCTAGTTGAATGCCAAATATAAAAAGAGCAGTGAAAACTACAGTTTCCAAGGCTCTCAGCATATCCAATCATGCCGGAATCTATATATATTTTTTTCTTAATTTTAAGAAATGCATTTCCCAAACATGTGGTGCAAGGTTAGCTGTGAATGTTCCATAACATAGCAACCATTCCTGTAAAGTTGCTAGTAAAAGAAATCCCATTACAGTTGCATTAATATTCAGACGGTTTGTCCCCATGAGCATTGATTAAACTTTTTCAAGTTATTTTCTTTTTGTGTAATGGTTGCTAATAATTGGACAAATTAATCAGTAAATGTAATGGGCTAGTAAGTAATATAAAACAGAATGAGATCACTCTTTTTACACAGTTACTTCAATCATTAGTGCTGGCAACAGGCATTAAATACTACTAATAGTTAAAATGTACTGCTAATTACCTTACTGAACATCTTTAAGTCACTACAAATCACTCTATTACGGGAAGGAGTCACACAATTAATGTATTGAAATTAGCCCGCTACAATGTCTTGTTTACAGATGTCGTCCATGCAAGGCACAGATCCTTCTTGAATTACTCTGACAAAAAAAGGCAAATGAAATATCTGAACGGACTTTCTTTTATAAGAAACTAATTGCTATTAGACTTTAACTACATCCATAAGCAGTGTCATTTTTTTATTTTCATTCCTTATGGCTGTGTATATTCAAACTATAATAATATACATTAACCCCATTGCTATCTTCGAGACGAGCATGCAAAAATACCTTTTTTTTAATATTATTACTTTTTGACATTCCAACCACCATATCGATATATTTCTTGAATAAGTATCAAGGGGTCCTGTTCTAAATAAATAGATTTAAAAAAGTTTTGCAATGGTGCAATCCACCACCTCCTCTCGTGGCAAGCAGAAGCACAAAGCAAGCTCTCTGGGCACCATTGAGGTCTATGGACTCCAGGAGATGCAACCAGCATAAGAGTTGAGCCACCATTATAGCAGCTCACTTGTAATAGAGCCAGTATTAGGCAGCCACTAAAGGCTTTCGGCACATTTTTGTCCATTAGCTTCTCCCTGTTACTGACTTAGACAGAATAGGACAAGGTTGCCATTCACCATCTCTTTGCTCTGCAACTGCAGTGATAGGCAAAACTGTAATCCCCTGCACACTCCAACATATTTTGCTGGTGAAGCTTCTTTCTCCTTGTGCCTATTGAAGATATTTAGATAGAACCTTCCTGAAAAGTCTCAGGGTAATAATTCAGACTCCTGCAATACTTTCAATGCCTCTGCTAGGCTCATCCACCTCTCCCGCCGCTAGTCTCTGCGAGTCGCTTCACTGGCTCCCCATCCACTGCAGAATTAAATTCAAAATCCTTACCCTGACCGACAAAGCTCTCACTAACTCAGCTCCCCACTACCTGTCCCCACTAATCACCAAATACACCCCAGTCCACTCCCTATGGTCAAATAGTGATCTGCGCCTAGCTTCTCCCTCCATCACCTCTTCCAATGACATCATCCACCAGCGCCACAATCCCCAATCTCGGGAGCCCACCAGATCTAGCGCCGAATCACCGTGTGCGGGGGTGCCGAGAAACCCCCTCCTCATCCAGTAAATCAAAGAATTCGGGTCTCAGGCGGCTAGAGGATGGAATTTTATTCACGGGAGCAAATCTCCCCAAGTAAAAAACGTAACGTTTCGGCCACAAAGGGCCTTAGTCATACATGCATAGTGGGTAACACACCTGTCTTTTAAACTCATCTTAGCCAATCACACCCTATCTCCTCGATTATCAGGTGTATAGCATTATCCACATCAAAGCACAAAATTATTTTACCTTAAATGTAAATATGCAAAAGAGGGTTAAACATAACCTAAACAAACATGAAAATACAATTATATAGAAAAATAAGAATAAAAGCATATAAACAAAAGGAGCTCATACTCTACCGCACTCGGATGCAGCATGGTATAATAGGGACCCTGCGGGAAGATCTGTTGGAACATATATGACATAAATATATATATATATCTATGTGATACAAATCAGAATTAAGTTTGCTCCATACAGGTATAGGGCACACTAGTAGCAATGATGTAGATCAAATTCCCTATTAAGGCCCCTAGGCCACAACGTGTCCAATTTATGTATCCAGCGCTTTTCTTTTTGTTTCAACAATTTAATTCTATCTCCTCCTCGACGTAAAACTGGGACATGATCTATTATCTGGAATCTGAGCTGTGCTATATTATGTTTACACTCAAAGTGTTCCGGTACCGGTAAATCACCGCGACCCGTCCTAATGGTTGACTTATGTTTAGAGAAACGTTCTTTCATTTTCGTCGTGGTTTCCCCCACGTATAATAAGCCACAAGGGCATTTCAACACATAAACCACATACGACGACTCGCATGTATAAAAATCCCGAATCCAGATTTTTTCCCCTGTATGGGGGGTGTAGCAAAAAATCTCCCTTGATCACTGCGTTACAAGAGGAACAACCTAGGCACGGGAACGTACCTTTTTTTGGGTGTACCCAAAATTTTTTGCTGTTTTTCCTTAACTGGGCCAATATCAGCTTTAATCAGATGATCTCTTAAATTTCTGTTACGTTTATATGGAAAAACAGGAGGACTATGAAAAAATGGGATCTCTCTATAGGCTCTATGTAAAATACCCCAATGTCTCCTTATGACGTTGTTAATTCGTCCACTAGCCTGACTAAATTTGCTAATAAATGGGATCCGTGTCTTATGTCGATGTTTAGATGTTCTCTCTAAGATCATGGTCATCCTATCCAAACTCTCCACTCTCAGTAATTCCTGATGGAGGAGGGGTGCTGGATAACCCCGTTCTTTAAATTTATTTATCATCCCTTCCAACCTATCTTTTCGGACCCTGAGGTCCGATACATTCCTAGCTACCCTCATCAATTGGCTACGTGGTAAGGATCTCAGTGTATTCACTGGATGGAAACTCTGATAGGGTAGTAAGCTATTTCTATCAGTGGGTTTAGTGAATAAATCACTAGACAAGCGTTCTCCTTCTATTATAAGTGTCAGATCTAGAAAATCTATCCTCTTTTTTTCGCTTCCTTCAAACGCTCCCTTAAGACATTCCTATTTAGGGAAGCCTACCACCCGACTCACTAATACACCTCACTGCCCCAACCAGTCCATCACTCTCATCTAGCAGTCCATTACTCTCACCTTGCAGTCCTCTCCTCCTGTTTCCACCCCCAACCCTTCTAGATTGTAGGTTCCCTCGTATCCTCCTGTACTGGTTTATCAAAATGTTGTTCAATGTATTGTAACCCTTTCTATATTGGGCCCACTGTTCAGCGCTGCGAAATATGCTGGCGCTTTAAAAATAAAGATTATTAATAATAATATCTCCCCTGAGCCTTGACCTATTTTTATTTTTAACTTGTTAATGGGTGGAAGTGCTGCAGGGAGGTCGGCAAACCCTGGATTAGATCAGAAGTGGCTCCAGAGTTGGAGAGGCCACCAGACTCAAATGAGCCCCTGTTGTTATGGAAACAATTGGCCAAATAAATGTGAAATTAATGTAGACTTACACTGTTTTGTTGGTAAACAGTAGAATATGAATGTTTTAGCATTGTGTATGCAGTTACCTTAGGCATATTTACATTTCACAAAAGTCATTTAAAGCCCCTGTCAGTGAGGACTTAGGTGACAGCCTATGTTGCCTAATTATAGGGCCTTTATGTGATTGGCAGACAGTAGTCAGCTATTCCTTAGTCTGGCTCACCTCAGAGGGACAGTTAATGACTATCTTTTACATTTATATAGAATATAATCGTATATTATTGCTCTGCATACTTTTAAAGGCCAGGCTGAGGTTTTCCTGTAACCTTTCCACTACCAAAAACAATTATTCAGAATTTAACATTTAAATACAATTACAACTTAAAATTGTCATATAAAACAACATTCACATACCATTTTAACAATCAGTGTTTTCCTTGAGGAGAATTTAAATTCTATGTGAGATCTCACTCCTGTCATTATGTATTACTGTACTGTGGCTTTACAAGAGCCAGGCAGAGCTCTAGAATCACTGCTGATGACAATCAGGGAGTTACAATGTCTGCAAGTCCCAGTACAGTACCGATACGATGTATTATTGTCATTTCTATATGCAGTAATTGTGCCTACGTACACATACGCCAACTATAGTATATAAACTGTCATCCCAGTAATATTTCTGTGACGGATAATCAAATACTTGAAAAATTCTAAATGAATACATTTACATTATTTTAATCTTTTCGCTAATTCGGAATTGCCATTTTAGTTTACAATTAGGGCAGTATTACATAAAACGGGACCCTAAGGAAGAAAACCTGCGCCTGAAGCTTTCTCCTTGGCATCCCCATTTTAGCGCCATATTATGGGGCAGGTGCTGATTCAGCAGCCTGCCCCATAAAGCAGCGCTAAGCCTCAAGATGCTCGAAGCAGCGCTAAGCGCCGTCACGAGCATCCCCTCAATGGAGTCCATAGGACTCCATTGAGGCTTAGAATGCTGCTCACATGACCTGCAGGATCTTGCTTCTCTCAAGATCCTGTAGGACGCGGAGTGATTTCGTCAAGGGAGACTGGGGGACTTTTTCCCCAGTCTCACTCTGCTCCCGGCAGCCAAAAGAGGCGGATCGAGCTGCCATTCTCGCCGTGGTATGAGAGATGAGTATGTGATTTTTGGGGGGATTTGTAGCTGGTGATAACTGATTCTGCAGAAGTGGAATCAGCACCAGCTCCTAGCTGTGGGTAACTTTTGAGTTAACCGCAGCGGGGCGTAATTAGTGTTAGGACTTTGTAATCCTAACGCTAATTAACACTTTGCGCTCCCCATGTTAAGCCTAGGAAGTGCAAAGTACAGTAAACTCGCGCTGAAAATTTCGGAATCGCTAATGGGATTTTTAACCCGTTAGCGTTCAGAATGTAATATGGTCGGCTCGCTAGGGCCACTCAAGCTAACATTAATACTCACACAGCTGAGTGCAACATTAGCGTTAAGTATGTGATAGGGCCCTTAATCATTAGCTATGCACCCCATGTTTCAAACAAATGTTAGGAAAATATGATTTTCATCGAAAAAGTGATTGGTGGATAAAGGGTTAATACATGTTGACTTTTTAAGTGCTTTTAAAAGCCAATGCAGCTTGATATAACTCGGCTCCTATGTTTTTCAAATATTGGCATTTAACATAATTCTAAATAAAAATAAATTTATTAGTGGGGAATTGGCCTGCTACATTCAATCATTTTTTTTTAATGACGGAATAGGTCAGAATGCATTTTCAGTTCTGCCCTTTTTAATGTAGAACAGACCAAATGAATACTCCGAGTTCTGTTTTCATATATTTAGAATACTTTTATATTATCAGATGTAAATGAAAGACGGCCAATATCCCTGAGCTTTTTCTGTAACATCTGCAAAACAGAAAACACAGTTTTGGGCAAAATAACCAACTTAAAAAGCAACCAAAAATTCTTTTAAGTTAGTCGTTTATTAGAGTTAATTTTTGCGCAGAGTAATTTCTTTCAATCAACAGACACTGGTTTGTTCAGTTAAACTAGGGCTGGGCTAGAAAAAATAGTTCTTACCTTTCGGAAGTCTAACCAGTTGGCTATTCATCAAGTTTCAACTTGTATGTATGGTATGCAGGTATGATACTGATTTGTCTTACAAAGCCACTCCATGGGCCAGCAAATCAACTGGATCTTTACAGCATTGTGTTTTTCATTGTAATCATTTTAAGCCAATTTGCAGGATATTATAGAATCGTCGTCTTCACCCACCAATGGCCAGATCACAAATGGCCTGTTAATTACATAATTACATAGTTACATAGGCTGAAAAAAGAAATGTGTCCATCGGGTTCAGCCTCTAACACATCACCTACTGCTGTTGATCCAAAAGAAGGCAAAAAACCCAGTCTGAAGCGCTCGCCAATATGCAACATACTGGGAAAAAATTCCTTTGTGTGTGATTCCAATGTTTCTCCTTGGATCAAGAAGCTTACCCACATATTAAATATTATAACCCTTAATATTCTGTGTCTGCAGGAAGTCATCCAGTCGTTTTTTAAAAGTCTGTCCAGTCTCTGACCCAACCACCTCAACAGACAGAGAATTCCACAGCTTTATTGTTCTCACCGTAAAATAACCCTTCCTATGCTTTAGGCTGAATTTCCTTTCGTTAAGTCTAAATGGATGACCCCGTGTCCTGTGTATAGTCCTGTTAACGAGTAGGTTTCCAAATAATGGTTTATAATGGACTAGGAAAAAGCCGTGCGAACCTTTTCCCATTTGCAGCTCTTCATTAACAGACCTATTCCGACCAATCCACCATATCGGCAGCTCGAGCTGGAATATTTTACCTGCTGACTGATACTGGCAGTGCTGCTGCACACGGATGTGGTTATATTATCTTGTGGACTCCATAGGACTCGAGGAAACCCAGAATAGTGAGTTATGGTGGAATAGTTTTTTGTCTCCGTCTATCTGCAAATTAACAACTCTTATAAAAAGTCTACGAGCTCTTACTTTACCAAAACACCTTCTAATATGGAAACAGCCATTAAGCTATCCAATGGACCCTTTATGTCTTTTGGCTCCTTCTGATAGCCTAACGGGTAAGTTGTGATCTAGCTCTAATTGTTTCCACAGCTCCTACCACTCTGCTCACTCCAAAAGAACCCAAATAAACGATTAATGGGAACCTGATAATGGGCATTAGTAAGGAATTCTAAAGTCAAGGTTGAGTTGTTAGGAATGTTACGTCTCTCTGCATCTATAGGTTGTGAAAATATCATACATTGCAATATGCTCATATAATTAAGTATGAGGCAGCAGATTGTGTTGCCCTCTGCACCATGGATCCAGAAGTAAGGGATTTTTTGTTTTGGTTATTTTAAATGTTAAGTGATTTTTTTCAAAGCGAAGTGCTGTGTTAGCGCTGTGATGTATTTCAACACATTTTATGGCTCTGCAGCGTCTTTTAACAATACTGGGCCCTACTCCAAGTAGTGATCTGCAAACAAGCTCTCTAGGAATCCCCATTCTCTGTAACCCAATAGTAGTGATGACGATCCCGGCTGGTAACATTCACTTTGGACTCCGTGGAGTTGTTTGCAAATATTACTTGGATTAAAGGCTAGAGCTAGTGTTTCTTGCTGTGATAATGCAGTGTGGACTATCAGCTTTAGGGTGACCAGGAGTCAAAGTAGTCAAAGAGTTCTAACTTCTGCTGGAGCACAAGATACTCATTTGAAAGAAACACTGCAACATAACATAGTAGATTTTATTATTAAATATTGGAATTGTTAGTCTTTTGAATGAATTTTCATGGCCTTGAGATTATCAGGGTTATTCAAAGAGATCTGAATTGGGGCTGAAAGGTAACCGAATGCTGAAATTCAGCGTACGGTTACCTTTCCTGGCCATTCGGCTATCCAGAGAGCAGGCAGTTCGCCAAATGTTGGCGAATTGCCTGCACATACGGTGCCTGTTCAGTGCCTGTTCGAGAGCAGTGAAATCCCCATAGAGAAGCAATGCTTCGGCTATTCATAGAACAAAACCCAGCAGTGAAAAGTTGTCGAATTGCCCTGCCATTCGGTGGCTTCATTCAACCTTTTTATTCAGGTTAATCCCATAGGCTTCAATGTTAAAAATATTCCCGTTTTAATTCAACTTCTAATAATCCGTTTATTATAATATTATGCAGAAAAAGTCTCTTTACTTATAGATTTTTTTAGGATCTTTTAAGCATTTTTTAGGGATTTTTTTGCAAAAATAATTTTTCCATATTTTTTTTTTAAACGTTTTTTCTTTTTTCTGTAACAGCCCTTTTTATCATCATTCATTGGACCTCATATGTAAATTTCAAACTTTTTCGTACAGTAGTTTGTTTGCAAACAGCATTTCACTTTTCAAACATTCAAACGTAGTGTTTTTTTTTTTTCTTTCACTCCATTCGTCTGTAGTGTCGGGTTTTTGCCGGCGGCTGCTCTGCGCTCTGATTGGCTCCTGCTCGGGTTAATCCAGATGTTTTTGCGGGTTTCGGTGTGCATTCGCCTGGGTTTTGCGGTGAGTGTTTGGCAGGTTTACGGCGGCCTTTCCCTGCACTACGAAGGCCCTGTGGTGCTTGCTGACTACACCGCAGGGTCGCCGAAATGGGATCACCAAATCGCACTGAATTGAAGCGAACGAAAAGTCACCGAACGTGCGGTGACTTTTCGATTCTCTTTGAATAACCCTGTTTATGTCATTTCTTCCATGTTTCACTTTTGTATCTAGGCCAAAAACAGTTGTCACAGTTGGGGCCAACCAGTTGGCTGGTGCTATGTTGAAAGAGCATCCATATACTTAACTAAACTAAAAATGACAAGAAATTTTTTATTAATTTTTTTTGGAGAAAGGATTTTACCAGGAAGGATACATTGAGATTTCTCTCGTTTTCAAGTATGTCCTGGGTGGTGAGATTATTGGTTATGAGTACACGAAAGGGCTAATTTTCAGTTTCCTAATACAGGTGTAGTATAGACATGAGGGCAAAAACTAAAAGTAATTTGAAGAAAAAATAAATCTGTACTATTTCATAGAAATGTATTAGTTTCAGCTGGTTTTCAAATGCCTCCAGACCCTGAATTAAACATAAAGGGCCCTATTACACTCCTCGCGCATAATTTTGCGCGTGCGCAAAAACGCATTAATACGAGGGGAAAAACTCTTTGCGCTGACTGTCGTATTACGACGTTCACACACAAAATGAGCGTTAACATCTAACGCGAGTTACCCTGCGTGTACCCTGCGCGAGCAAAAGTTCGTGTGCGCATCCCATACTTAGCATTGTGAGCGCAAATGCGTTTGTGCGCTGGTGCGTTGATGGTATTACCATCGATGCGCAAATTTTTACGAACAACGTTTGCGCGCATAATTTTAACATCTTATAAAAGCTGGTGGTTAATGTAAATCTGAACGTCCTGGCTGAAACCAAATATACCAGCACGAAAAAAAAATACAGCACAGTATAGTTACATATTCTACACATACCCAAACAATAAAATAGAGAGGTTGTGCGTGTTTTTATTATTGCTGCAGCATATATACTCAGATTGATTTTGACAGGCGCAAAAACTGAACGGGAGACAAATGTGGTTCTTAATTCTGATTGGCTGAATCGCGTGAAAAAACAGTCTGCCCACCGATTTCGGCGCGCAGCGTTAATTTGCGGGCGTATTTTTTCCGCCTGATATTTTCGGACGGATGAAAAGATGCGCTCGGATCGTAATACCAGCGTTAATTTACGCACCTTAACGTTTAACGCTGCGCGAAAAAAAATTTGCACTGTGCGTGTGCTTTTGCGCAGAGAATGTAATAGAGCCCAAAATATGAAGTGGTTAAATCGTCTTAAATACAGAATCTTCAAATTGTAGGAGTATTCCATACATAAATGGTACATAATTACCAAAGAAAAGAAAACATTCAAATTTAAATTTATGATTTTTTTTATAACAACCTGAATAGTCCTCGCACATTATATGTGCTGCTTTTGGTGCATATTCTCATTTTCTGGATCGTTTTATGCATTTATTTAAAAAAAAAATGCACATTCCTTACAGAACGTTGTATTTAATAAACAATCCTGAAGTCTTATAGTGAATTTAGGTTTGTGTAAATTATGTGGTGAAAGAATATCCGCTGCTTAAGTGTAACTACTTAATTACATCTGTGCTCCGTGTAATTCTTTGTAGTGTAATTTAGGAATAAGAAGACCATCTCTATCATTAACGAATAAAAGGTAAAAAAAACAAAAAAAAACCCGAAAGAAAATAAAAGAAGAGGTACAATTATACTGTCATCACAGTTCTGCTTGTGTTTGCAGGAGACGCAGATACATTTTCCACGTTTTCTTGGCAGTTTCCCAAAGAGGTTGGTGGAGTCTCCTGTTAATCCTTCACCTGGAAAGTGGATGTAGTTTCACAGCAACTTGATCTTTGAAAACCATTCCGTACATTTGGAAGTTACAGCTTTTGTAAAAGTCATATCTTGAGGTTTTTTTTTTGGTTTTTTTTTCTTTGCTGGTTGCTTTGATGTTCTTTGAGGCTGATCAATTCTGCTCCAATCAATGATTATGCATAAAGACGAGACAATCTGGAAGCCAGACAGGCGACGTCTTTATGCTGTCTCTTATTTATCTTGCATTTCTAAAGAACTCTGAAATTAGCTTAGTGAGGTGTTGATTATATAGTGCTAGTTCATGGGTAATCCTTGTGTTTTTTTTTACTTCAGTGCAGTGATCATCATCATCATCAGATGTATCATAAATATGTTTTCATGTGTGTTGTAGCTTTGTTTCTAACCTTGTCAGCGTTCTGCATAGACAGCCCCTATATTTTGGTGACCATCATTGTGGATCTACTAATTGTAGGGCTTTTTCTGGCACTGTTCATAGGTGTTATAGAGTTTAGTGTTTTTTTCCCCTAACTGCTTGATCTTATGTTAGTGTCTATTAAAATGATTATCTTTTATATATTACCATCATTTTCCGGATTGCATTACATTATCCTTATCGCCACGTGACGTTCTATGCCGTCCTCTTGGCAGGAGGGCTTTGAAGACGCAGGATGTACAGGTATCCCCCGCTGTTTTCAATAGGCTGCCTCGGCCCCTCCTCACACCCGGCGAGCGCCACGTGCCATTGGCTGCAGTAGGACGACCTGAACGCAGGCTGTCCCCCTGCAGCCAATGATTCGTGCTGCACATTGGCTGCCCGGGTGGGCCATCATCAGCAGTCCGCGTGGCACTTGCTGGGAAGGCGTACCTGTATGTTAAGCCACTCCCGATGGGTGACGCCCATCCGTTCTTAAAGGGACACTCTACACTTCCTGGCCACTTTAGCTTTTTAAAATGGTCAGACTGCGTGGAGTGCTCCCCCTCTGGTGCTATTTTGGAATTGTTGCTCAGTGAGGTGGAGGAGTTTCCTATTCGAATATCCCGCTGGTTGGTCAAAGATGATGTCAGCATACTCCGTGTGCTGATATCATTCTGTGTTCGAACACTTGCAGAGGCGATCGCTCTGGGAAACAAACGGTTTGGTTCTGCACCGGTCCATCATTTTGCATAGGAGTTGCGGAACTTGTGTACAAAAGTATGCAAACTCTAAACAATTCTACACAAAGCAAATTGCATTAGATAGCTGCAGGGACTTCTGCATTGTCGAAGCCCTGAGCTGAAGGGGAGGAGTAGCATGTGACGAGGGAAAAAAAGTGAGTATTTTCACCTAAAGAAATTTAAGAAATAGATGAAAAATAAGTCGGCAGCATCTGCCTAATTATTTAAGGGCAAAAATAGGGAGGGTCGTGGTTTTTTTAACTCAATGTCCCTTTAAATAATGGGGTATTATACTAGAAAATTTTCAGTTTGGGATCTGAAGACGAGAGGTCTAGAAGACCCTGCTCAGATGAGATACAGTCGAACTGGTCAAATGGCACCAATGCAATGTATCCTTTAAACCGAGACTTCTAAAGAAGAGTTCTAGAACCCTGAGAGCAGAAGTGCTTTTAGTACGGTATTAATATTGCAGCAGAGATTTCTGATCTTCAGGATCTAATTTCTGAGCTGCTGGGTGATGTTATGGTTGGTAGCGTAACCTGCTGCATGACTTGTCATGTTGGGGAACCCAGTATCCTACTCAAATTCAGGACACTACTATAATCTGGGGACCGCAGGACAAAAAGCATGTGCAAAAGCTTTCAAGCAAAATCAGGCTGAATCTAGTGATGTAGTATTAAAAAAATAAATAAATAAAAAAATTCTGTTTCGCATCGACGGACCACTCAATATATCGGTTTCTCAGTTATTATGGAAACAAGTTATTGATTGACATATTTGTTCTATCATTAGGCTTTTGATGGGTACATTTTCTCTTTTCAGAGGCTCTATTTTTAAATCTGAATCGAGCATATCATTTTTGCCCTCTTTTAGTGCACATAAATGTTTTATATTTGTGGAATAATGGATGCTTGATAGACTAATGGCTGTATACCTTTGGCTACATAAATTAGAATGTAGTATATGGTTACAGGAACGTACTAACACTTGAAGTGTAGTAGGAGCTATCACATTCCGGAAAACCTGGAGTTTCCAGGACGGTTCACAAAGTTTGCAGGTTAGAAAAGTCATTGAATGTAACAATTTAAGAGTGATCATTTTGGCCCACGGCCTACCATTTTTGAACGGCCTTCTGTGTGTTGATTGTGGAGGCACCAAAGAATAGTCTTAGTGAAAAATGTTAACAAGTTCCAACACAAGGAGCCAAATTTCAACTGATATGTTAATCTAACACCTTGATCCACCATTGCAACCGAGACGCAAGTTTTGCTTGCGGTTTGGATGTTTCGGCAGGTTACTCTAAATCCGGGTTCTCAATCTCTGGCCCCCCAGATGTTCTTGAACTACAATTTCCATAATTCTTTGGCCGTTTATTGCATTTAAGGAATTCTGGGACTTGTAGGCATTGAATGAACATCTAGGGGGCCGGAGTTTGAGATCCCTGTTCTAAATTAACAAGGCCTATACTTTTTATTGGACCCAGTAATAAAATCTCAGTACAAGAACAGAAAGCTATTCCATGGAAGCTGCTGTTTCCGAGTTTAGCCGGTATTCTGGAAAGAATCCAACTCTCAGACTGGTGTCAAGTGACTTTGAGAAAGCAAAATCACTTAACTCTTAAATTCAAAGAGACCTAAAAATCCATTACTTATCACCGGTTTCCCGGTGCAGGGCAGTATAGGATATATGCTCTTGTATTGACCAGAAACGTTGTATCCCCTTCCTCTGATTAAAGCACCCATATTAAATCCCGCAGTGTGCCTGGCATTCCTTTTTCCTTGGCTAGTAACATTTGGGGGGTCTGATAGCAGTGCCCTGCTGTGTGGTACCTGTGGTGATTGATACCCAGGCGGAAACTGTTGGCGCTATAAATGATGATGATAATAATAAATAATATGCTTCTACATTCTCTGCATCTTCCAAGATACGTCTGGAATGAGAAAGTAGACCTTGTATTAGATAAGCAGTGCATATAGCGAGGATATTAATAAACGTAATACAGGAATGGGAGTCACAGAATCACTATTCACACACTTCCTCGGATGGTAATGAGTTACGCAGATCACTTCCCCTCTGTTTTCTGACCGAGAAATAAATTGCACGCCCAATTAAATGCCCTGACCCCATCAACAATTTGATGGGAGGTTATCTGTTCTGAGATTGTAAAAGCAGGAGGTTGATAGATACTACAGTGCATTTATCTGAAATGTGAGTAGTTAATAGAGGTTTATCTAAAATAGTGTTCAAAAGAACAAATGGGAATCCGTTAGGGTGGATTTTTTTTCCAATATGTAATGCTATGCATTATTATCATAAATTAGCATGCCGAGCTTTTACATATTGTCACGAATTGGTAGTTGATAGTTATTTCTTTTTATTAACGGTCAATATGACGTGCAATCATTATTTATTTTGGGTATAGCAATTGCTGAAGCAGCAATATGTCTATTAAAATTGGTTAAAAAAAATATTAAGTGCCATGTGCAGTGTTATTAATTTTATTTATTTTGAATCAAAATTTCCTTTCACAGTTAATTCAATCTCAAGGTACTGAATTCTGACACTTTGGGCTCTGTTCCATAGTTGGTGCTAAATGTAGCATCTTGATATGTAATCGTTAGCGCTGACATTAGTAGGTTTAATGTCTGGCATTGATATTACGATCTTGACACTAAACTGGGGTGAAATCAGTTTGCGCCTCGCAGCTTGCACGAGCTTACTGTGCTTTGCGTCTCCTAAACCTAACATAATCATTTTTTAGCATCTCGGCAAATTAGGTCTTACAAAGTGCTGGCGCAATTTACAGTCGGGACGCAAAATGAAAAATTGTATTACCTAAGAGCTGGTGCTAAATGATTCTGCAAATGCAAAATCATTTAACATGCTCCAAAACCCCCCCTAAAAATCGTATACTCGTCTCTCATCTCGTGGTGAAAAGTGAGGCCCGATCCGCTGCTTCATCTCGCGGGGAGCAGAGGGAGACTGGGAGCAAATAGTTCCTAGTCTCCCTCCGCGATCAATCCGTGGTGCTGCGCGATTTTATGAGGGCTCGAGACCCATAAGCACTTCATGGAGTCCTATGGAGCTGATAAAAAAGGTCAACCGCTGCAAACAAATTCTCACCGGTCAGCGAGGATCCACTTTGCAAATCCGCCATGCAGGAAAAAAACACAATCAGGGTTATTCAAAGAGCTCCGAATTGCTTGAGAAAGGTAACCGAACCCTGAAAATCTGCGTTCGGATACCTTTCTTGGCCATTCGGCTATCCATAGAGCAGGCAATTCGCCAAATCCTGGCGAATTGCCTGAACATACGGTGCCTGTTCGGTGCCTGTTCGAGGGCAGTGAAAACCCCATGAAAATGCACTGCTTCGGCTATTCAGAGAACACAAACCAGCAGTGAAAGGTTCCCCTAATGCCCTGCCATTCGGTGGTTTAATTCGGCAAGTTAATTCAGGAGAATCCCATAGGCTTCAATGTTAAAAATATTCC
This sequence comes from Leptobrachium leishanense, assembly GCA_009667805.1. NCBI lineage: Eukaryota > Metazoa > Chordata > Amphibia > Anura > Megophryidae > Leptobrachium > Leptobrachium leishanense. The sequence continues at coordinate 285,454,662 of CM019067.1, read as the reverse complement.
CGTTTTAATTCAATATCTAATAAACCGTTCATTATAAAATTCTGCAGTAAAGAGTCTCTTTATTTATAGATTTTTTTGGATATTTTAAGCATTTTTCCGAATTTTTTTTTATTTAAAAAGTCCGATTTTTTTTTTTTTTTTTAAGTTTACTTATTTTTTCTGTAACAGCCCTTTTTATTATCATTCCCTGGACCTCATATGCAAATCTCAGACATTTTCGCTCAGTAGTTTCTTTGCAAACAGTGTTTCACTTTCACAGATTCACACAAACTATTTTGCTAATTTATTCACCTCCCTCGTCTGCGGTCTCAGCTGCTTCGGCTGCTTCGGCTGTGTTCGGCTCCTGCTCGGGCTTGGTTTTCGGCAGGTTAATCCAGATGTTTTTGTGGCTTTTCTGCGTTCATTCGGTGGGTTTTGCGGTTAGTTATCGTCAGGTTTGCGGCAGCTTTTCCCTGCAATTCGGGGACCCTGTGGTGCTTGCTGAATACACCGCAGGGTCACCGAAATGGGATCGGCAAAAGGAACCGAATTGAAGAGAACGAAAAGACACCGAACGTGCGGTGACTTTTCGAATCTCTTTGAATAACCCTGAATGTTAGACATGTGCATTCGTTTTAGTACTAAAACGATTTAGTCCGAATTTTGGGATAATTTAGTTTTAGTATGACTCAGAGAAACGAAACTGCTCAGTACAAAAAACGAAAGAAACTAAAATAAAATGCATTAAATTTTAGTTTCAGTCCTATTGGTGATATTATATTGATGAGTGAAGGAGACCAGCAATGAAGAGCGCAACATCGCAACATCCGAAGTTCTGCACCCTCCACATGCCAATGCAGGAGGATGTTCTATACAGAGAGGGACATTAATTCAGGAGGATGTTCTATATATTATACAGAGAGGGGTATTAATTAATGCAGGTGGATGTTGTATACATTATACAGAGAGGGGTATTAATTAATGCAGGAGGATGTTCTAAGCATTAAACAGAGAGGAGCCTTTTTTTTAGCCCTTTAAATCCAGTGGCTGTGAGCGCTGAGATCGGCTGCTTGTTACATTATCTCTCAGAACAATGTATCAGGCTCAGCTGTTACAGTAACTGACTGCTGCTCATCACAGCGCTCAGAGTTTCAGTAAAACAAGGAAATAATATTGTTCTAACGTCTTTATATATAAAAATATTATTTACTAGTTTTACTGAAACTCTGAGCGCTGTGATGAGCAGCAGTCAGTTACTGTAACAGCTTTGCCTGACACTGGGCAGTATTACAATGTTGGAGCTAACTTAACCAGAGCTGTTGTAACTGAAAACCTCCATAGGCTATAATAGCTCTCGGAAGTTTACAACAGCTCTGGTTAGTTAGCACCAGCTATATAATATGGCCCACATTGTGCTGAGAGTGAGAGATACTGTAACAAGCAGCGATCTCAGCCCTCTGAGGAGCCAGTACAATTGTAATTGTATCCACTGGTTTTCGGATGAATGAAATTAGTTTTCATACTAAAGAACTGAAAACGAATTTCTTTAGCAACTAAATAAATTGCATTTTAGTACTAATGCATTAGTTCAAAACGAAATTTTGTGCTGTGCACATGTCTACTGAATGTGTTTCATGTGTAGAAATGAAGACACTGCAAGCTGCTTGTGTGAGGAATCATGTTGCCTTATAGAACTGCCTCCAGGTCAGAGGTCACAGGAACAGGAAACAGGAAGTATAAGCATAATCCATACATAACACAATGTGGCAGAAATTAAAGAAATGGCTTCTGGGTGTTGGATAGGAAGCAAAGTATGATCATTTATCTCTCACATGGTCCTTGGAAAGGTTGGATTTATTTGTCAGACCTGTTGTCATTAGCGTCTGTTCTATAAGATCTGTATAAATTAGTGGCATTAAAACCCTTTAGGTTTCTAACTGAATAAATGCATTCGATGCAGAGAAATTAAGGCGAGCACTTCTACTTACAATACCAAAACAATGACAAAGATGTTTAGTTTTAAAAATGGAAAAATAGCATCCATTCTCTAGAGCAGCATCTATTAAGTGCACAACATTAAATTTTAAAAAAATCTACAATTCTACAGGTTTTTTTTCCTTTTTTGCAATAAAAGTTTTTATTAGGAAGAGTACGAATCACAATTCAATACAGTGTGTCATTAAGAACATACATTGCATAATGGGATCTGCATTACTAATTTGGCCATCACTGATTAAACAATAATAAATTTATAAAGTGGTCAGGAAGGATGTGAGGAGTGGCCATCCCTCCCAGCTCTACCGATCTGGTGAAAACACTGGGAGAAGTAGAAAAGGTTCCTCCACCCCACCCAGCATCACCAGCAGCCAGGAGTTTTGAATTTCCCATTTGCCGGTCACCAGATCGGTCACTAGTGCTGACGTCAACCTACTGCGATTGGCCTCAGAGAGGCAGCCGATGGATCGGATCTGTCCGCAGCCTCCACCTAATTACTTAAGGGCAAAAAAAGGGAACTCTGTTTTTCAACTAGGGTTCCTTTAAGTTATATCCTGTATATTCTCTTGTGTTCTGGTCGTGTAACAAATGAACTGATAATATAGAAACACCTCTGTTACCGTATGTGTGTAGTTTACATTTTTTAGGTATCTCTGAAGAGCAATCTATACATGAAATTGCTGTTCTAATTTTTACGCATATCCCATGTTTCAAATTAATGTTACACTTTGTGAATGGTTTTATTTATTTAAGAATTCTGTAGTCAAGCAGTTAAGGAAGACCTCTACATATGATCAGTGGAATTACTTTAATAAATATGGATTGCATCCTTTATCCTTGGTAATATGCAGACGGGGAAACACTTAAGGATGCGATCTTGAGACATTGTGATTTAAAGGATTTGCTTGGCTTCTGAAGCTTCTTCTATTAACTTCACAACCGGACCTCAGTAGTTTAAAGTAATTATGTACTTTAAAGGTTAAATTCGCCTGGGAACTCACCAAGAGCAAGTTAACCATTGTCAAATTGCTCTTGACCCACCACACTGTACACAAATCTGTTACTCAAACTCGCTCACTGGTTTTGAATAAGTGTATAGTGTTTCAACAAATAATTATGCTCTACATAAGTCACAATAAATTTATTAACAGGGTACAAATTATTGAACGCCTACATGAGGGATCAGCATCCTTGGCTCTCTTAACGGTTTGGAACTACATCTCCGATGATGCTCAACCACTCTTTAGATTGGCTGAGTCTCATGGAAAATGTTGGTCCAAACTATTTGGCGGGCCAAGATTGCTGACCCTTTCTTACGTAAAAGCTTGACAATGTGACCTTGAATAGGACCTTACTTCCCCATGGATATTATTGGTGGAACTGCTTTGCCAGGTGTTCCTGCTTGACTTGACCCCTGGGTGGACTCCTTGGGGCCCCCGTCATTGAAAAGCATCATCTGTGTAATCTGTAATTAGAAGCAAGAAATCATTAAAGTAGAGCTCGAATCATTATGACTGTGTATACTGTTCCCTCCATGTCCCAGCTGCTTGTGTTTGGTTATCATGTTGTCCTCGAATACAGCTACAAAGAACAGACTTCAAAAAATGTATTAAATTGATCCTAATTAATTCCGTCCAGTGGTTTGAGCCATTAACTGTGTTCCTCTTGTCATCATTTGTGAAACCAGGAAAAAAATATTAGTGATGGCCATTTTTGTGTTCCTTTTGTGTAGAAAGCCAGATTACGAGGTTTGAAAGAAACCCCAAGCAGGTCATCGGGCATATGGGCTTATAAGCAGCTGCCCACAAGGCCAACAGCTTACTGGCATCCAGAAGAGCCACTCTGTCTCTATGAACTGGTAGGGGGATCAATTTATTTACAATATGTCTTACCAGGAATTAATAAATTGAGATCTTAAAGTCCAGAGGCACCAGTAGTAGTGACACCAGTAGTGGTGTGTTGCTGTGAGTATCTATTTCTTTTGGATTTTTCTCCATGTGATATTATATAGTCACTCATGTCTGCTTTGTTACACAGAATGTGTACAACAAGTGTGTTTGTGATTATTTGACCAAAATTTTAAGTAATATCAAAATAGGAATTAAAACGCGCTTATAAATAATTAATTTGTAGAATCCATTTGTGTTCTGGAAATGTGTTACGTGAAGCACCTATGGAAATGTATAAAAGTTGCACATTATAGTCCATTTCCATGTGAAGATTCCCCAGTTGTGTGACAGTTATTGTTAGCCAGCGAAAGCAGTTTTTATTGATGCAATTACTCTGGTATTAAACGGAAAATCCCAGTTGGTGTTGATTTATCCTTCATACAATTAAAGGAAAAGACGAAGCTGGTGAACACAGGTCATAATCTTCTAAATGGTGTCCCTAGAGTGGTATCTATTTAAAGGAGAGCAATAGAAGTTCATCTTGGTTTAGATTGAAACCTTTTTAGAAGTGGCATTGCATGCCTGTGGTTAATATTGATGTCTTGTGCAGCATTTGGTTATACTAGATTATTTTCTTCTGTCTTACATATACAAATGTGCTATTTTTTTATGATTTTTATTATAGTCATTTATAACGACCTTAATGGCCGATTGTCCATTTTTTCTTTAAATATACAATCTATAGAGGCTTAGCTTTCCCAGTTAGCACTTCAGGATGACAGTGTGGTTTTTGTGGGTGGATTATTTTCATTTTTTTTAATTTGACAGTTTTTATTGAAGAACAGTTATAAAATGAGCGTAATGAGGTGACCAAGCATATCTAATATACAGGCAATATATGTCAGATAGTACATGATGAGCAGGTATACAAAATGCACACTCATTTTATTTTATAAAACCCCAAATAATATATGGAATGTAAAAATTACTGTCTTCAACTTCAAAACTAAACGTGTGGAGCATAAAACATAGCCGGGTTTGGGTCGAAATCCTTACAACCAGGTTCCCTAATTACAAAATCCCGACGGCCAATTTCCCTACACAGCCAACTTCCCTATACAGACAACTCCCTGACAGGCAACTTCTAGACATCCAAAATCCCAGCGGCTAACACTAACCCTACTCCCTAAACCTAGCCTTAACCCTAACCCCCCTAAACCTAGACCTAACCCCCCTAAACCTAGCCCTAACCCTAACCCCCTAAACCTAGCCCTCACCCCCTAAACCTAGCTCTAACCCTAACCCCCTAAAACTAAGCCTAACCCCCTAAACCTAGCCCTAGCCCTAACCCCCTAAACCTAGCCCTAACCCTAACCCCCTAAACCTAACCCTAAACCTTCTAAAATTAGCCCTAACCCCTAAACCTAGTCTTTACCCTAACCCCCTAAACCTAGCCCTACCCCTAACCCCCTAAACCTAGTCCTAACCCCCCTAAACCTAGCCCTAACCCTATCCCCCTAAACCTAGCCCTCACCCCCCTAAACCTAGCTCTAACCCTAACCCCCTAAAACTAGCCCTAACCCTAACCCCCTAAACCTAGCCCTAGCCCTAACCCCCTAAACCTAGCCCTAACCCCCCTAAACCTAGCCCTAACTGTAACACCCCTAAATCTAGCCCTAGCCCTAACCCCCGTAAAACTAGCCATAACCCTAACCCCCCTAAATCTAGCCCTAACCCCCTTAAACCTAGGGTTAGGGTGTTCGTTTTAGGGTTAGCCACTGGGATTATAGATGTCTAGAAGTTGGCCGTGTAGGGAAGTTGGGATGTCCGGCACTTGTTCTGTCTGGAAGTTGGCCGTTGGGATGTTGGCATTAGGGAACCTGGCTGTAGGGCATCAGTATGGAAACAAGTCAGGTGTTAGAAATGCGTTGGGTGGAGAACCCTGGGGTCTACGTCCACTATCATCTCCCAGGAATACCACGCTGTATATTGAAGTGAGGATTTTATCATTGCCCGAAATGGTGATTCAAGGGCTGGGAAGTAGCTTTATCATGTGGGTAAAAGTGTTTGGCGAGGAGTTCTGTATTGGTGAGCGTGCGAAACCAGTCCATTCTAAGATTTCTTTTTTACCCTGCGATGAATACTTTAGTGTGTGGGTGTGCTTTGCAGTGGTGGAAAGTGAAACATAGTTTTATGCTTTTTTTTTTCTTTTCATTTTATTTTACCTGTGACAAAAATTAACAAGTTTTTTTTTAAATGGCGACCCCCCCCCCCCTCCCAACATTCTCCACACTGTATTCTGGTATTTGTTACAGTTCCTCTTTCAGTTTTGCAAGTCAAAGAATTAATAGTCTTCCTGTTATCAAGTGATGAAAAATAAAATAAAAGTATAGTAAGATAAATGAGACCGCAAAGAGAAATTCCTTTGAACAGTTTAAATTAAGGTCTTTTAAATGGACAGTGTGTTGCAACTGTGTTGTTTTATCTCCATACGATACCACCATAACAAATCGTGATATTTATGTGCTTGGAAAAAATAGTGTGATCATGGGACAAGTTGGGCAGGAAGCGTGAGAGCGCTGCTCCTTCACAATTTTTTGCAGGGGAGCAGAGTCTTCTACACAATATAAAGCTTTTTCCAGGTATTCAATCATATGTTTCTTTGTTAAGTCACGATAAATACACAAGTTATTATATATTTTTCCATAAAAGCCAGCCTATACATATTGAAATCTATTCATGTCAAATTTGAGTGAGTGTGTGTGTGTTGGAGGGGGGGGGGGGTAATTGCAAGGTGACAAACATTGATTGGGGTGCAGAGATTTTGGTGAGTTCCCACACTTATTTTTTAGGATGTCACACCTGAGTGTGATATCACAGTATGGAAAATAATAATGGTAAGCCAAGGATAGGAAAAAATCCAAAATAATAAAAAAAAAATATGTATTTGTGGTGTGTGTCTTCTCTCTTCATTGAATTTGCTCTGGAACTGATTTTTCTTTGGTCTAAATATGGCAGTTCTGTTCAGAGTATCTCCTCGTGCATTTTTTCTTAACCCTCTGGTTATTGGTGTGAAATGTGCATAAGATGCAAATACATGTTGGTTTAGGCCCATGTCAGACAAACGCAGTGATCACGTCCGTGTTGCCGTACATTTTAATGTCCATCGTAGCATAGAATCATGAGCAATAGAGACCCACACACGAAGTACGTCCGCACAGAAGTGCGGACGCACCAAGCACGTGGCACCGGACGCAATTTAGGCAAGAACGTCAAACCGCTAGGATGGACACACAGAGTGCGCCACGTCCGCGTAGCTTTGTGTGTGAGTGGTGGAACGTAGTCAGACGGACTGCATTTTTGACGTCCAGCATTTTTGACGGACAAAATGTTTTTTCATATCATGTATCAATTTTTTTCATTTTACATATTAATTTTATTTCCCATCTACATCAGTCAAAAAAAGTCAGTCAAAAAAAAAACGGGGCGTGTGGTGTCTACAGTATCATCAGTCAGAAAGTACGTCAGTTGTGCAGATGCACAGTGTGCTCAGAATGCGTTCGTCTGACATTAGCCTTATTGTGTGTTCTTGCAATCACCTGATTATTGATACAAACACCTGTATTTTCATATCCTAGAAATTGTTGAAACATAATTGCACTTTTTTGATTTATATATCTTCTGAAGGAATGCCTGATTTGAAGGGTTAAATACAGGCTTGTGCATCTGTATAGTTTTAAACCTATTGATATTTCTTGTAAATATCTACTTCTATTACATATAAATCACATATTTCGAAAACTCAGACACCAGCTTTCATTTAGATTTTTCTGGTTTTAGATTTTCTTGTAGAAAATCGTAAATCGGATCCAATGTCTTATGGAGACATCTATGCGGGTCGATTTTAATGTTGGCTTGCTATGTTGTATCTGTTTGTTTCATTACACCTCTGTATATTTCTTGAATCCACACAGGGTTTGCTCTCAGAAATACTACGAAAGGAAGAAGACCCCAAGACTGCGTCACAATCCCTACTGGTAAATCTTCGAGCGATGCAGAATTTCCTACAGTTGCCAGAGGCTGAACGAGACCGTATTTATCAAGATGAAAGGGAAAGGAGTCTTAACGCAGCATCCACCATGGGTCCAGCGCCTATAATAAGCACACCACCAATCCGTCCGCCACAGGTAATGGCATTTCCTTTTCAAACCTTACCATGTGCTTTTACAGTCAATTATATATTTACTTTGATCCATTATATATACACATTACATTTCTCCCCCAACTCTATCAAACTGTCAACATACGAGACTCTATTCCAAGTAAGCTGGCATGAGTAACGAATGATCTGTGGCGTATAACGGCCCCAACCATTAATCATAATGACTCCAGTCCTATACCAGCTGAGCTTCAGAATTCACTTGCCACTTGACTGTTGTGGTTGCCTACTGTCTATTAACACTTCCTATAGTTTGAATAGAAAGTGCTAATGTGCAGGCAGCCGGAGAATAATGAGCAATTCCGAGGTTGCTCATTATTCTCATCACAGCCAGTATTTGAAGAAAAAAAAATATACACTATATTGCCAAAAGTATTCGCTCACCTGCCTTGACTCGCATATGGATGGGTGAGCGAATACTTTTGGCAATATAGTGTATACTGGTTTTCAGAACCTGGTAATCTTGCAAAGGCAACATCACTTATGGGCTCCTGGAGATGCTACCAGTGGTGGGGCACTATGCTGTCCGCTGGGTAGCGCTTAGCAAAAGTATGGAGGAAAGATTAGGCGGAAAACTACAAAATGTGAATGATCTGGTATTTGTGCTTATGGTTTGGTGTTAGAATTTTTTTTTAATTATTATTTTTATTTGGTGTTTCAGGGTAATCTACGCCTGCTTTTAGTTTTGGGGGTGCAAAGCGCAGATTGCTATTTTTTTGGTATGTTTATAACGCTCTCTGGCAATCACACGGGATTACAGTCAAAAGAGGCAGGTTATCGTCTAACTAGAACACTATCACATCTTTTCGTAGCCCCTACCTCCTGCAAACGAAGACAATATTGCCCTACATAGTACAATAATCACTCAGGACTTTTAATATAGGTGGTCTGGACATAGTGTTCATCCATTACCCTTAATAACTATTGCTATATGTGCGTAGAGCTGTAATATATTGCTTTCACTACATAAGCCTGTATCTAGGTTTATTGCAAGCTATGAAGTAAATGAGATCATCAGAAACAAAAGCTTCTCTTCTTGACATGCGGGAGCGTTTTACAGCTAATGATTACCAAATGTCTTCCAGGACTAATAAATAACGCAGGTTGGAGATGGAGGACAGGAGGAAGCTGCTACTTTTGGGCTCTAATGTATTGCAAGAAAGAGAGCAAATTTCCTTATTGAAAGAGAACATGGTGTGCTAATGGTCTAGCCTACTATTAATGGACTTTTGCCTGAAGTCCAATGAAGATTCCTTTTAGAGATAAAGGGGGAAAAAGGACTCCATAAAAAAGTGTTACGTATCTGGAACTATAGTGATTTAATAATTAGTATCGCCTTGGGCTCCTCCGACCTGAACTGCAGTGGTTCTTCTGGCCAGAATGATGCGGAAAATTCCTAATAGCATTTAAAAGTCTGCCTAATACAAATACTAGAGCTTAGTGGTGGGTTCATTGTCACAGATGAGGCAACACTGTCCAAAACGGAGCAAAGAATTACTGTAAATGTCTGGTTGTGTTCAGTCTCTTTCAGGGGTCAAGTCCTGGGAAAAAAAGTGAGGGAACTCACCCACGAATTCCACAACCCCTATTACCTGAAGAAAATATATATATATCACGAGTATAGCCGTGCGTGTGATACCATTTTTATTGGGTAACTTTACATTTAAAAGACAAGCTTTCAAGAGTGTAAACTGGAAACTATGCTGATCAGTGAAAAGTATCACTACGTACAGGTATACTCGTGATTTTGGCAATTGGACTAACGTGTTTTATATATAATATATATATCACATACATATATATATCTATCCAGGCACAGACCCCCCAGAATTATATACACAGGCACAGACCCCCCAGAATTACATACAAGCACTGGACCCCCAGAATAATATGCACAGCACTGAACCCCCAGAATAATATACACAGCACTGAGCCCCCAGAATAATATACACAGCACTGAACCCCTAGAATTATATACACAACACTGAACCCCCAGAATTATATACACAACACTGAACCCCCAGAATAATATACACAGCACTGAGCCCCCAGAATAATATACACAGCACTGAGCCCCCAGAATAATATACACAACACTGAACCCCCAGAATAATATACACAGCACTGAGCCCCAAGAATAATATGCACAGCCCCAGCTCTCATGGATATGCCCCCAGCTCTCATGGATAATGCCTCAGGTCTCATGGATATGCCCCAGCTCTCATGAATAATGCCCCAGGTCTCATGGATAATGCCCCCCAGCTCTCATGGATAATGCCCCAGTTCTCATGGATATGCCCCAGCTCTCATGAATATTGCCCCCAGGTCTCATGGATAATGCCCCCCAGCTCTCATGGATAATGCCCCAGGTCTCATGGATATGCCCCCCAGCTCTCATGGATAATGCCCCAGGTCTCATGGATAATGCCTCAGGTCTCATGGATAATGCCCCCAGGTCTCATGGATAATGCCCCCTGCTATCATGGATATTATTGCCTCCAGCAGCCAGCTCACCTCTCTGTGCACCCGAAACGATTGAGCAGGCCGCCGCCGCACATTGCCGGCGGCCGCTTGCTTCCTGCTAGAATGGCCACTGACAGGAAGTGCAGCCGCTCACCTGGGATCGATGAAACAGCCTGCCGCGATCTCGCAAGATCGTGGCTGGCTGTTAGATCCCAGGCGAGCGGCTGCACTTCCTGTCAGCAGCCGTTGTAGCAGGAAGCACTTGGCCACCGACAATGTGCGGCGGTGGCGGCGGCAGCCTGGTCAATCGTTTCGAGCTCAGGCCACAGCGGGAACCTGCGTTCCCGCTGTGGGAGAAGTGCGGGAACGCCGTTCCCACCCGTTCCCGCAGGACACGAGCCCTGGTCTCTTTGCATTTCCTTATTGGTATTTTTATTCCTGATATTTGCCTTTTACAATAGAGAGGAGGCATTCAATTTATTTAAACCCTTTTTTAGGGGTCCCTGCATTCCCCATGAGGCTCAGCCAATGGGTGCCTGATCATCATGGGAGTTGTCGTTCCAAAGCATCTGGAGAGCCATGAGTGCCAACCCCTACTTTATGTGGATTGTTGCACAATAAGGGCTGTACTTGTAATACTATGGGCACTGTCACGTCCTTAACGCTGGCGCTAGAACTCACATAAATGAGCATTAGCGGTAGGCTAATTTAGGCGATAGCGGGATGCTTGGATCACCACATGATCTGGATAAAACCGTTAACGGTTCCGTATTAGCGCTTTGTAGCGCAAGCTTCCTGTACTTTGCGCTCCTTATGCTTAACATGCAATCAGTATGTGAGCAATCAGTAATTAGCTTTAGGATCACATAGTCCTAACACTAATTGCGAACCGCTGTCGCTAACTAAAAAAGTTTGCTACAGCTTAGAGCTGCTTTTCTTCCTCTGAGATCACTCCGCAGACTTGCAGGATCTCACGAGAGGTGAGATCCTGCCGGTCATGTGACCCAGCAGCACAAGCCTCCATGGAGTCCTATGGATGCCATGGAGGGGATGCTCGCGGCAGCACGTTAATGCTTTCCCATACATCAAGGAGGCTAGCAGGCTGCCGGACTCAGCGCCTGTCTCGTTATCCACTGGGAAAATGGGAACACTAAGGGGAGATTTACAAGTGCAAATTTTTCCCCTTAGTGTCCCCATTTTAGCTTAGGGCAGGTGATGGGGCCCTAAGTATTCAAAGGTTAAATTTTTTAACAGTTTTTTAACTGTACACACATCCTCTGTATCAATTTAGAAGACTTTGGGCCCTATTACATTCTTAACAAAAAATGCACGCTAAACGTTTCCACAGTCTCCACGGTTATAGAGCAGTGATGATGTTACTCCAGGATACCTAAAAAAGGAAAAAGACAGGCATCATCGATCTTTTTCCTTCTTTTTGTAATGTGTAGATTAAGTGTATTTTTTTCTCATTGTATAGCATGGTATTTATTGCATGTTCTGGGATTTGAAACGGGTTTATATTCCAGATCTAGAATCTTTCTATAGAAAAGCCATTATCTTTCACTTTACGACAAGAATCTGTGCATAGGTGTACATGTTAACACAAGGGAAATCTACACCTAGAAATAATGATCATTCAAAAGCAGCGAGCTCCAAGCCATGGGCTGCGCACAAATATTCCCCCCCCCCCATTTATTATATGTTTTGTGTCAAAGCTAAAAGTGCAAGGTTAAGTTATACTGGTAGGAAAAATGCAATAAAAAAAAAAGGAGATTCAAGATGTCACTGTTGGGCTGTTATCACAAACATAAATCTTGACGACTATTTTGCACGCTATTCAAGATAAGCCGTTCTTTGTTAAGACTTACAGTTTAAATTCTTTCTCACTAATTGCAGAAAAAAAGCTTTCAGCTGTAGTCCTCCACGGTTCCGTGAAAATATTTGGCTTGTTTCCACAAAACTTGTTTTATGACTTTGTAATATAGTGTTGTCATCTGACAATGGTGATCGTGTTGTATTAACCTTTTCTGAATATGTGAAATATTTCAAACCCTGCATATGTGACACGAACCGTGGATAATGGATAATGTTCTGCTGCTCATCTCCTTCAGAGATCGCAGAAAAAACAATTGTGCTATATGCACAGTGATCTTTTTATGTTTTCTGCTTTTGAGCAGGGTGTTCGTGCAACATATATTATTGTATAAATCTTATTTTATACATGTAGTTCCTAGAAGAATCTATTATTCGATGCGTTATTCATCATGTGTTGAATTGGTGAAAGTGAAGGGGAAGTTTTTTTTGAGAAAGGATTTTACCAGGAAGGATACATTGAGATTTCTCTCGTTTTCAAGTATGTCCTGGGTGGCGAGTATGTACCGTTAGGTGTCTTGCCCAAGGACACTTACGGGAGAGGTGCTTTTGCCGGGATCGAACCTGTGTCTCCATGGTTATAGAGCAGTGATGTTACCTCTACTCCACCCAGCCAGTACTTGACAATTTGTAGCTAAAATAGTTCAATTTGAAAATTCTTCCACATACATTATTCCTTCGACTTGACTCATCTGACATAAACATTGATTCCCCTTTTAATTTTCAAACCATTCACTGCAGTATTAATTCCCCTTTCCGATCGCCAAGTGGACACTGGACAGAAACTTTCATTGATTAGTACAGCAGTGTCCAGACTCAGGACAACACAAGGAGAAACAGGTCTAGGTCTCTGAGTAATGCTACTTGAACTCCAACTGCTTCCATTATGATCACCATTCCAAGGGCCCTATCACCTCCTTAACGCTAGCGCTCACATAAATGAGGGTTAGAGTCAGGTTAATTGAGGTGATAGCGTTACAGCCAGATCACCTCCCGATCACTAAGAGTTGTTAAAAATGTTAGTGAATCGGAATTGGCTCTTTTTAGTGCAAGCTTACTGTACTTTGCTCTCCGTATGCTTAACATGGGGCGCGCAAAGAGTAAGCAGAGAGTAATTAGTGTTAGGATCCCATAGTCCTAATGCTAATTACTAACCGGTGCCGCTAGCTGAAAAAGTTTGCTACAGTTTAGAGCTGTAGCAATCTGATTCCGCTTCTGCCCCCCCAAAAAAATCACATACTCACCTCCCATCCAGCGGTGAGAACAGCGGCCCATTCTGACACTTCTGGCCGCCGGTAGCAGAGTGAGACTGGGGAAAAAAGTCCCCTGTCTCCCTTTGCGATCACTCCGAAGACCTGTAGGATCATTCGAGAGGTGAGATCCTGCCGGTCATGTGACCCGGCAGCACGAGCCGGCATGGAGTCCTTTTGGACTCCATGGAGGGGATGCTTGCGGTGGCGCATTAGTGCTGCCCCGAGCATCCAAGAGGCTAGCGGCCGCTACGCTGCGAGCAGGGCCGTCTTTAACGCAGGGCAAAAGGGGCAGCTGCCCCGGGCCCAGTCATTGTTGAGGGGCCCAAAGCAGCTGCCCCTTGGGCCCACGTATTCTGTAGCCAACCGCTAGACTGGGATACCGGGAGCCAGGAGGAATGTCCCGGAATGTGGAAGCCTGCGCTGATGAGCCGTGCGGAGAGAAAACATGAAGCTTCCGCATCCGGCTCCTCCCCTATCTCCCCCCTCCCTCATCTTCCTGTCCCCGCGCATAGCAGCACACTGTGTGCGTGCACAGGGAGTGAAGGGGGGGGGTGGGCTGCGAGTGGAATAGAGCTAGACAGCCAGAGGCACACAAAGGACATCAACCCCCCCTGCTCCTCTTCTGACTCGGCAGGCATAGCAGCATTCAGATCGGCAGCTCTGGAGACTACAGCACAGCTGCAGAGTCTCCCCTGTCTCCTGGTCCTGCCTCCTTCATTCAGGCAGCAGCTTCAGGTCCTGGCAGGGAGGTAAAGAGGCACACTGTGAATAAATTCAGCTGCGGGGGGGGGGGTTTGTGGCTAGTTAAGTTTTCCTTTTTATTTCTCCTTTTATATGATTTTATTTAGTCCTATTTAAGTAACTGTTTAAAGTGTAAAGACCATCAGGCTTATTCAGAGAGCACCGAAATGTCACTGACTCTCTGGTTCGCCTGACTTTGGCGGGTTAAATTTACCGACCCTGCGGTGAATTCAGCATTCACCGCAGGGTCCTCGACATGCAGCGAATTGTCCCGCCACACCATGCAAACCTGCTGAACACCGCAGAGCAACCCGCCGGATGCAGCCGCAAACCTACTGAACAAAACCGCCAAATGCACTCGCCTAAGAGACGGCCAAACACACCCGCAAGTCGCCAAGGAGACTGCTGAACACAGCTGACGACTCGCAGAACACAGACACGAAAAGCTGACCAGTCGCTGAACGGGTAAAAAACCCCCCGCAACTTTAAGGCTAGGGTCAGACGAGCGCATTTTGTACGACACACGTTCTGACGGAAAACGCAGTAGTGGCCACACGGTCCGTTTTTGTGACTGACGTTATTTTTGACAGATGTAGATGAGAAATTAAAAACCATTTGTCCGTCAAAAACGCTGGACGTATAAATGCAGTCCGTCTGACTACGTTCCATAACTCACAAAGCTATGCGGACACTGCGGGCGTGGCAGACTCTGCACGTCCGTTCTAGTGGTTTTTACGTTCTTGCCTAAGGCTGGCGGCACACAAGCGTTAACAGAGAGAGGAAGGAACGTCTGTGAAAGTGGGCTTTCCTTCCACTCTCTGCGCTCAGTGTACAAAGTGCGATCCTGCGCTTTGTATCCTGTCAGCGTCCGTTTAGCTTTTTGACGGGGAGGGCTTTTTCACGCCCAGTGGATGGCCTTCCCCGTCAAAAACCCATGGACGCAGGGAAGTGCAGGCGCACACAAGCTGTAAATACGCTCGTGTGCCGGAGGCCTAACCTGCGTCCGTTTGCTGCGTCCGTCATGCGTCCGCACTTCTGTGCGGACGTACTTCGTTTGTGGGGCTCCATTGGTCAGAATGCTATGCTGCCACAGACGTACAAATGTGCGACAACACGGATGTGATAACTGCGCTCGTCTGACCCCAGCCTTAAATGGCTTTTTTCAAAAAACTACTTCATGAAAATGGCTGGAATTAATATTTAAGGTCCTATGAATAATAATAAAAAAGTCTGTTAAAAAAAAAAGCCATTTAAAAAACTTCGCCAGAAAAATGCCAAAAAATAGACTTTTTGCTGCAGATTAAAAGAATAAACGGTTTATTAGATATTGGATTAAAACGGGAATATTTTAAACATTGAAGCCTATGGGCTTCTCCTGAATAAACCTGCCGAATGAAAACACTGAACAGCAGGGCATCTCACTGACATTTCACTGCTGTTCAATGTGAATAGATTAACCATTGCTTCTCTATGGGGGATTTCACTGCCGCCGAGCAGGCACCGTATCTCACTGCCACCGAACAGCACCGTATTTCACTGCCGCCGAACAGGCACCGTATGTGCAGGCAATTCACCAATATTTGGCAACCTGCCTGCTCTCTGAATAGCTGAATGGCCACGAAATGTCACCGTACGGGGAAATTCACTGTTTGGTGCAGTTTCTGGGCCAGTTTGTCTTTCTTTGAATAACCCTGTACATGTGGGACTTTAGCCTAACTCAGGGACTGGACAGTAATGAGGGCTGTAATTATTATTTTATCATTATGGGATGTCTCCTCCATGTTCTATGCCAGGATATAATTTTGGTTTCCTCTTTTTTTCCCCCTGTCTGTTCTTTCACCATAAGAGCTTGTGGGCTATTCCTTGCCCTGTGCTAAACTAGGACGCTAAGATGGATAATGTGCGCCTGCAGGTTTCCCCTCAGTATCCCTGTTTTAGCACCATATTACGGGTCAGGTGTTACTTCAGAAGCCTGCCCCGTAATGCAGCGCTAAGCGACGCTGTGACTACCACCTCCTGCAGTCCATAGGACTCCATGGAGGCTTGTGCTGCCCGCCGCGTGACCTGCAGGATCTTGCCTCTCGTGAGATCTTGCAGGTTTCGGGGGGGGGGGGGGCCCAAAGAAAATGTTTGCCCAGGGTCCAATCAATATTAAAGACGGGCCTGGCTGCGAGCAAATTTTTCCCCTTAGCGAAACCGTTTTAGCTTAAGGCAGGTGATCGTGCCCCAAATATTTTTATCCCATTAAATTTCAAGTGCTTTTTGTTTAAAATATATAGTTATAGCATTTATATAAACCATTAGTTAACCCTCAAATTTAGGGTAAATGGAAATTCTGTGTAAGGATTGTTATTCTGAGTTAAAATATTAATATAAGGTAAATTTAGACTTTACATTTTTCCTTTATTTTTTTAGACTTGACAGAAATGTGTGTGGGATGAAAGGTTCTAAGCTCTAGATCAGTGTTTCCCAAACCTGTCTTCAGGACCCTCCACCTCGCCAGGTTTGCCAGATATCTGAAGCACTGCACAGGTGTTAGGATTCGCTGCTCAGTGATTGCAGGATTCAGTCTGCTTTTCCCCAAAGTGATCTGCAAAATCTGGCCTGGTTGAGCGTCCCGAGAACAGGTTTGGGAAACACTGCTTTAGATGATGTTCTTCATCTTGCGCAATTTCAAATGAGGTCTTCGTTACTAGCATACAGGCAGAAATGGCCTTTATGCTAAGGCCAGCAAATGTGGTAATAATAGATATCAAAATGTTCAGGTCTCCTTCTTAATGGTATTTGTATTTATCATAATGAGATTATTTATTAGCAGTGCAGCTTCCAAAAAAATACCAATATAATATAAAAACAATATCTGTATGTGGTATAATGCTTAAATATGGAAATCACCGTTATAGCATGTATCTGCATTGTACAGGGATTTTTGGCAATTATAACCCCCTGAATCTTATCCCTGTACAGCAGTGAGTGACCCCAGAGCTCTCCCCGTATACTGCCGTCTCAGTGGCTGTTGTAATGCAGCAGCAAAGTTTGTTGACCTTTTTGTTACAGTGAGGACAGGGGCTGCTCCTTGTAGCTTCTTTATAGTAATACAGGGTGATGGAAGTGAGGTTTCATGAAGAATTGTGTTTCTCCTCAAGGAGAACACTAATCTTGCTTTAGAAATTGTATTTCAGTGCAAAACACTTATTCTTTATTTTTTTTTGCTAGTGAAAGCGTTAAGGAGTAAAATCCAGAAATCCTCCTTACTTACTAGTCCAACAGCACTGGCAGATTACCTACCAATTGAATGAGCCCCGGGAGAGCTCTGATCACCTTCATTCGATTTTATCTGGCATTGGGGTATTACTCTTTCACAAGGAGGCGGCAACTGAGATTATTGTTATCATACAGTACTTTATTTATAGAGTTTCAACAGATCATACAGCACTATACAAATCCATACATTCAGTATTTTTCCTTCCAGCAGACACGATATATTCAGTTTATTAATGTGTGTATAGGTGTATGTATGTATTTCTACACACATACAAACATCTATGTATACATAGCTGGGTATTTATGCTTGTATTTATGCGCACACCTTTTTTTAGATATCAGTTTGTTGTTTTTGTTGTAATTGTTTTGTATACATATGTATTCTAGGTAAAAACTGCTACCATTGCAACCGAGCGAAACGGAAACCTGGAGACCTGCGGCATGAATATTAATGCTTCCATTTACGATGAGATCCAACAGGAAATGAAACGAGCTAAAGTATCCCAGGCACTATTTGCAAAGGTTGCAGCTTCCAAAAGCCAGGTACATTATATCAAGATTGAAAAATAAAATAAACATTATTCCATTTGCCGTAACGTCTTTAGAACATATCGGGGGGCTGATCATCCAGTGTTTATTTAAAATATATGCTTTGCGCTTTCGTTCTCTGTAAGATGGAAGGATACACATTCACATTCTTTGCTCGGTCGTTTTTATGCCCAGGGTCACATTGGTCATAATGACATTGGTCATAATGGTCATATTCTAGACTCTTTGACTTGCCAGCAACTGTCTAAAAAACAGAGATTTGTTGGATCTCATAAATTTGAAGGATCTGGGTGAATGATGGAAGTGATTTAACTCACGAATTCTAACAGGATCCTTAAACAGAATGATGATGTGTAAACAAAGACCGTGCAAACTATTATTTATTCTTTTTGTTCTGTTACTGTGTTCCTGTAGTGATTGACTTACTTGGTGTGTTGAAAATGTATGATGTCATAAATAAGATGCGTATTGCGTCTCATTCCATGTTACTAACCAGGTCTCCCTAGATCTTGATGCCATGGTTTGAACTAGATGAGAGAATCAGTGGATCTGTTGCTTAAACACTGGCACCCTTGATGTTTGTTAACCACATTTCACATGATTGTCAGCCAATCTTAAGGCTATCTATACTGCATGGACATTTTTATTGATGACTTAAGTCAGGGGTCAGCAACCCTGGCCCTCCAGATGTTTCCTTTCACCATGGTAGTACTTCCAAAACATCTGTGGGACCAAGGTTGCTGACTCCTGGTTTATTTATCTATTCCTGAATGGAGATGTTGCAGTAGTTTTGGCCATTTCTTTCTCTGAATGGACATTCCACCATCATCATTCTGACATACGAACGACATTCATTAAGAGTCATGTAATCATGTCTTTAAATGCTTTTTTATTAAAAAATATGTATTGCTGTATTATTACTATTAATTTTTACTAATCATTCGTGTTATATAATGTTTCCAAATGAATGGCTGGTACTGCAGTGGCTTTGGATTGTATACGTATATATTATTGTGCTATGGTGTGTTATCTTGAAAAGAATAAAAGATTCTGCAGGACCCAAGCTGAGGTTTTCTGACTTATTTTGTTGGTTTTGGTCACCACGGCCATTCAACGTACATATTTTAATCACAAACTCACTCAAATGCTTTTGTAATATAATAAATTGATCAGTATTACTACTATTGATTAAAGGTTAATGGCTCCCCCCCCCCAATTTCCAAAAGCCTTTTATAAAGGTAGGGGATTTAAGACTTTATCTCTGAGGTTGTAATGTGTATACACTTAGGGCTCCATTACATTCTTCATGCAAATGTTAACGCGTGCGCAAAAACGCATTAACGCAAGGGGCAAAACCCTTTGCGCAGAACGTCGTATTACAATGTCCGCGCAAAAAATGCGCGTTAACGTTTAACGCGGGTGGACCTGCGCGAACCCTTTTCGAGCGTAATGTATTTTGCGCATCCTATACTTAACATTGTGAGCGCAAATGCGTTTGTGCGCCGGTGCGCGCACGGTATTACAATCTTAGCGCAAAATTTAACGGACAACGTTTGCGCGCATAATTTTACCGTCTTTTAAAAGCTGGTGGTAACGGCAAATCTGAACATCCTGGCTGAAACCAAATACACCAGCCCAAAAAAAAAATACAGCAACGTGTAGTTGCTGCAGCATATATACTCAGATTGATTTTGACAGGCGCAAAAACTTAACAGGAGACGATTGTGGTTCTTAATTCAGATTGGCTGAATCGCGTGAAAAAACAGTCCGATTTCTGCGTGCAGCGTTAATGCGCGCGTGTTTTTGCCCTTCTTTTTTAAGCGCGGTATTTTTTGACGGATGAAAAAGTGCGCTCGGATTGTAATACCAGCGTTAATTTGCGCGCGTTAACGTTTACCGCTGCGCGCAAAAAAAATAGCGCTGGGAGAGCGTTTTTCGCAAAGAATGTAATAGAGCCCTTAAGATTTTAGAGCTAATTCAAAGATTAGGATGTAAACTATGACAGACTGTTGTGCATTTTTTTTGGAACTCAACTCATGAATATGGCAACATCTTTTGGCTTAATATTTGATGCCTTGGTCAGAATCATGAATTCTTAACAACACGTTGAATTATAAATGTGCACACACAATTATAATTTTATATATATATATAATTATTTAGACCTGTATGTTTGTCTGTGTACACATTTTTTGAAACTGTATTAAAACACCTAGGACCCTAAGTTGGTGCTAACTTAACCAGAGCTGCTATAAACTTACCAGAGCCATTATAGTCTATGGAGTGGTTACGTTTGCAACAGCGCTGGTTAAATTAGCACCAGCTTTGAAATATTGCCACTAGAATCCAGGTTATTTTCTTAAACGCCTATATAGACAGTTTATCACCACTCGCCGATATTTATAAAGAACATTACACTTTTTATTGAAACTTACACACTAAACTGACAGAAGTTTTAACTTTTGAAATAAATCATTTCATGACTAATTCCAGTAATTCGAGCATTAAAATATTCAATGAATTATTATTTTTCAAATTACAATGAAAATAAAATCTTAATCTCTCTCCATGTTGCTAGCACTGCCTGTAGAAACCCATGATGTATTGCTCAGCCCTTCATGACATGTTGGCATTAATTAACCTCTGCATTTTTAGAGTTGTCTTACTTGTATATTGTTTTGGCTATTATGTCTTAATGATCACTAAGAAAGGTAGAAGCTCCTAGTTTTGTATGGAGAAACCATTGAAAGATTGTTAGTATTTGCTGATGATTCTACATACATATTGAATACAATAATGGGATACGCTAGTTCACTGTGACCACTCAAATTACATTGAATGGAACCAGTGCCTGAGTGACCTGAGCGCTTCCCCCTATTTGGAAGTGTCCTCAGAGGGCTAATTCAGGCCTCTAAGTGTAGGGTTTTAGCTCCATCCAGAAGCTGAGATCATGAAGCACTGATTTCGCTTCATGATGAGTTCCCGAAAGCCGGACCCATTCTGAAACTCATCTCCTGCCAATGACATTCAATGTGTCCAACATTGAGACCTATTGGATTGGTTGAATGCTCACTTGAGTGTCCAGCCTCCCTGTCGTCATGTGACTGATGCAACTTTCAGTTAGCTAGCTGTATGTCCCGTCCAAACCAGCGCCAAGGGATCCTGGTAGTGAATTTATACACTGAATAAAGAGGTAAAACAGAAGGGGCGGTGTGTGTAGGAGGTGGAAGTGGTTAATGTTTTACCAGCCACGTTTTTCCTCCCTCCATTTTTAATGCTATAGTAACCCTTTAAGCACATCTGCAATTTAGATAAACTGGGACACTAGTAAGTACCTCATTTATACAAATATATACATTTTTTTTATGTTATTAAAAGTAAAGCTGGTGGCAAATTTTTACAGACCAGAACCCAAGCTGGGGATTTCTAGGGGTGATACTCGGTAAGTTATTGGTGTATCATTTAGGTCAGTGTTTCTTAACCCTGGTCTTTCGTGACCTGTAACAGGTCAGGTTTTAAGGATTGTCTTGGGAAAATACAGACTGAATCCTGCAATCACTGAGCAGCAAATCATATCACCTGTGCTGTGCTTCACATATCTGGAAAATCTGGCCTGTTAGGGGGCCCTGAAGACAGGTTTGGAAAACACTCATTTAAGTGATTTAAAAACAAAAACTTACACTATAAAAACAGATTGTTTGTCACCCCGTAAGTTTTTGAAAGACTGTTGATCTAGTTAAGCAAGATGTGCGTTATTTTTTTGTGGGGGAAAAAATTTAGACTTTCTAGATTGAGTTACAAGCGCCCACCCACCTCTTTCAGAAGGTAAAGTTTTATTGCAAGTAATGATACATTCGATACATTTCATCACGCGCTCTTTTTAAATGCTTTTCTTGATGAAAAATGGATTTTTACCATGAACATGTAAAAACAAATGCCATATTTAAATAAAGTCAACCCGAGCCATACACGCAAAAACTTAATAGAATATAAAAACATAATATGGAAAATCAAAATAAAATCACATTTCAGTAACACATTTTGCCTGTGACTGAAATATGTTTTTAAAGGAATGAAATCACATAATGACATCTGGCTCCCTAATTGTCTTTATTTATCTTGTTTACTTTTTCTAAATAACCACAAATCTGGAATGGAGGAAAAATGGAATTTAAACGCCCATTCAATTCATTGACATTTATTACTGTGGTCAAAATGTGCTCATGCTATTGTGTTTTAAGTGGCTTTTTCTGTCTTTTTTTTACAATCTAATTTCTTATAAACCGATCAGCATGAGTTTTACAATGGCAGGTGGTTAAAAAGGGGGTAGAAATTAAAGTTAACCAGTTTAACCTTCACATTACACAAAACATAGCAAGATTTAAGACACATATATGAGTTTCCTGGGGCTTTTAGAATTTGGTTCCTGTAAGGCAGCCAAGCATTAGTTAAACTGCTCCATTATTCTGATAAGTTCTATTAAAAACAAAATGCAAAGTAACCTGTATGCATATATTAAATGTTATATTAAATTTAATATTAAAAAACAAACACTTTCTTTAAAGTATGTTGCCTATTGCATGCAACTCATTTCTTTTTTTTTCTTTCTCTTTTTTCTTTTCTAAATTCGGTTGGTCTAACACCCGTTGGTTATGCATGAAAGATCTCAGCTGTGAAACAAACCATAGACAGTCTTTGTTTAACAAAATGATCAAGCAGACGCCTCAAGATGTTCATTTTAATTTTCTTTCAAAAGCCTCCTACTTTTCAATTTATTATCAGGCAACAAATGTTGAGCTTGTGTGGGATTCTGTGATTATTTCTGGCGGTCAGCTTATCTGTTAACACAAAGCCTTTTTAATATATATATATATATATAAATGTCGCCTTTAATAAAAGCTTTCATATAAATTACTAAGAAGTCTCTGAGTGGCAGAATATCGATTTTATTTATATATAAATCGCGAGTATAGCAGTACGTAGTGATACCTTTTTTATTGGACTGATGTTACATTTAAAAGACAAGCTTTCGAGTGTATTCCTCTCTTCCTCAGGTCTGGAAGCTTACTAATCAGTATCCTAGAATTGAACATTAAGATGTTAAGGAGCAAATGGGTGGGGGTTAGATGTCGTAAATAGTCAGAGTCAAATGGTATATTCTAAATTGGAAAATAAACACCTGAGATATCTTAGGCCCATAAAACAACACCGATAAGATCATGACAACTTGAAAGAAAAAAATAAAACAAATCAGTGAAGGCTGAAAAAGACAAAAAAAAACATGTGACGTTATGATAATGGGTTAAAAAGCCAGAGTCCACATTGAGCCCTTCTTTTATAGTGTTAAAATATGTGATCATTTTAATCTCAAATGTTTTACGCTGGGTTCGCACCTGAGTGTATTTCATACTCTCGTTTTTTCCCGGCATTTGAACCCAGTGTTCATACGCGCGTTTTCGTTAACGAAAACACACAAACACCAATAACGGCACGTTCACGTCCATGTCTATGGCCGCGAACACGCTGTAATACGCCCCAAAGAAGCTCCTGTACTTTTTGGAGCGTAGGGCGTTTTACAGAGCGTTCCTACGCACTGTAAAATGCCCAAGTGTGAACGGGCCCCATAGGAAATCATGCGATTTCCGTGTTTGGGCGTTTTACAGCGCGTAGGAACGAGGGTTCACGAGGGTCTTTAAAATTTCCTTTGAGGATTTTAATTCTGAGGTTTTGGATGGAGTGGCCTGTTAGATTGAAGTGATGTCCCACCGGGATACAATATGTATTTTCCTGTCTCTTCTTGTTGTTTTTTTGGGGGGTTGTGTCTTTTTCAGCCTTCACTGATTTGTGTTTTTGTTTTTTTTGTTTTTTTCTTTCAAGTTGTCATGATCTTATCACTGTTGTTTTATGGGCCTAAGATCTCTCATGTGTTTATTTTCCCATTTTTAACATACCAATTGACTCTCACTATTTGGGACACCTAACCCCCACCCTTGTGCCCCTTAATGTTCATTTCTAGGATACTGATTAGTAAAGCTTCCAAACCTGAAGAAGAGAGGTTACACTCTCGCAAGCTTGTCTTTTAAATGGTTAGACCAATAAAAAAGGTATCACTACATACTGCTATACGTGTGATTTTGGCATCTGGACTAACACGGCCTATCTAATTGTGTGTGTGTATATATATATATATATATATATATATAAATTTAGCTTATGAGGTCTGTTGATTAAGGCTAGTGTCACACGAGCGCACTTCAGAGTAGAAGGAACATCAGTGAGAGTGGACGTTCCTTCCACTCTGACGCCCATGTGGCCACCTTGCTGAAACCAGTTAGTGCGCTCAGTGCTGAAAAACTCGATACTCCTATGGAGGATCGTGCTTTGCAGCCTCGTCGAAAGCATGCAGTAGCGTTTTGGCAGGTAGGGTTTCAGCCCATCCAGTGTAGCGCACGCAGCTCGTGCACGTGTTACAACGTGTGACCCACCCCATCGAAACGTCACAACACTGCAATGGACGTCAGGAGGCAGGGTCAGTAAGTGCACATTAAGTGCGCTCGACAGACCCCCGCCTAAAACCTGGACTATACTGTTCTGGTTCAAATGCTCTTGCATGTCTGCTTTCAGATGAGTATGATGGCTTACATTTGAGTATTGTTCACTTATTTTACTGTCTGCCAGGAGATGCACTTGTAACTTGTTAAAACCTTGGAAATGCCAAACAAATTTCATCTAAACTGCAGCAGGGTGTTTGGCAACACTGTATCCAGCTCACCTTCCTCCCATTGGAGAAGCATTTAAAGCGAACCTAGCTCATAGAGAGTCTCCCTCAAAATTCAAGAATTCTTCACTGTTGTTACTCTTTCCTCTTGTTTATACTATATGTGTATACATATCTGAAATGCTGGCTGTTGGTTTTTGTCTGTTTGCTTACAATACACACTGCTGTTTGTCTTTGTGTGTGTGTAAATATTATAGACGCATCCCTTCCTAACCCTTAATGAGATGAAAAGTGGTAATTGCTACAACATGTTCCCGTCCTCATTGGATTCTAAACATTGATGCTATTTAAACATTAAACTCTGCTGTTTATATTGGTTCACTGCTCAGCATGTCATACGTTGGGCCACTGCAATCGCTTATGGAGTGTAAAATTCTGTCATGAATCAGGGCTTGTATATCAGAAATTACTGTAATTTCGATTGTAAATTATAGGGCTTCTGAAATGTTTCTAATTGTGATAAAATGCTTTTGTTTATCCAGCAACCTGAATTCTCCTTTTAGATGTCTTTATTCACGTGTGAAAAATATATATTGATGTTTTTTTTGTGCCATATCGTTCCCTTTAATTTAAGCCTGTGTTGCAATGGACTGTCATTTACTAAATGCATTTGCTGTTTTCTTTTCGGTTTTGTTCTTCAACTACCAAAAAAAGGCAAATGTGTTTGTTTTAAGCCAAATTCTACTTTATATATCTGTAACCTAGGCTGGTTTCTATGCAGTGTAATCCATTTGTTGTAGCATTTGACCAATGTTTTTGTTGGCCAATATTCCAGTTGTGAATGTACGTTTGTTTATATATTCATGTGAATTGTGATTTATAAATTTTAAAATTTAGTAGCTATTAAAAGGAATTTAAAAAGCAGTTTTTTTAAAAAAATATATATTTAATATTTTATATATATATATATATATATTTATTCTAAGCACATATGTATTTTAGTTTTCAAATTTCAATTGGAATATTTATAGGGCCTGACAAAATTGACATCCACATTAGTTATCTTTCGGTTCAGAGGATTCAAATTTACTCTTATCTGTACTTTGATTTCCTATAAAAATTTGGCTTAAATATTAACTTTCCCGACTCTACTTTTTAATGGCAATATTGGCTATATTGATTTCATTGGAATTTATCAAATTTATATTACTGAAAGGTTTTGATAACTGGATTTTCAAGCCGGTAAATGAGGGAATAAGACTTGAATCTTTTCTTGAAACATGAAATTTTCTAATCGTGATTTTTAAAAGCAGAAAAATCTGTATGATGCTGGCCAAAAATGAACTTTTACAGGCATTTTATTAGCTTGTTTTTTTTTTTTCTTCAGACCAACATAATATTTCAAATTTCGACTCTGGCTGAAATTTTTCAATTGAATCAGTTGGTATTTTGAAAAAAATATTGTCCGAAAAGATTTTTTCCTGAGAAATCAGCCGATAGAATTAAATGGAGCTCATAGTGTCATATGAGCAAGTAATGTTTTTTTTATATAGTTATCTCTCTCTAGGGATATTTAAAACCTAACTATGAACTGTTTAAAACAATTGTGATTGAACAGTCTCCATGGACTCTGCCTGGCGCGCCCTGTAACAATTTCATTTCGACGTTTTAACAGTATTTGGTGCATCCGTAGTTCGTCTTCTAAACATCTGCGGACTTTGGATTTAATCAAGATTACAAGTTGAAATATTGGTGTTTAGGCCTATTTTTTAAAGTGTAAATTCGTAAATACGTTATGTATTTGTTTCAAATGGAATGACACTCTGAGCAATATCAAGTAATTCTAAAATTCGTCGTCTATTAAACGCCGTATGTTTCCGAGGCCCTTTATTTATTAATTAGTTTGCAAAATCTTTACAGGTTGTTGCCTTAAATAATAGTTTACTAATAAAAGAAATTAATACATCCGAGTTACAAAAAGGACAAATAAATAAGCAGGGTCAAGAACGCTGAAAGCCATAATTGGTAGGAAAGTGTTTGGGACTGTCCTGTATTTTGGTAAAAACACACGATGGTGCCTCGTCTTCCAGCCTCGCATGGCTTCATACAGCCATCAAAGTCATTCCTCTACAAATGGTGGGAACAGGCCAAGACATTGCTGGCGTGTCCCAGGATCTCCTAATTAACAGTTTTTGGCTTCCTTCTCTTGTTCTTAACATAATGTTTAAAGAACATGTCCAATTTCAGTGAGCGTGATGGAAATGAAATACCCTCCAACTGCCAGTGTCTGAACACTGTGGGCCCTAATCCAAAATTGGTGTTAAGTTTACAAAGGCTATGGTTAACTTAACAACTCCATAGACTATGGGCCTTATTACAATCTTAATGCTAGCGTTAGCGCTCAGATATGTGAGTGTTATCGCTAGGTTAAATGCCTTTAGGCATGCCACCATCCCTAATGCTAACAGGTTACAAAATCCTGTGATTGCGCAAGCTTACTGTATTTTGTGCTCCCTATACTTAACATGTGAAGCGCAATCACTGATTAGCGTTAGGATTACAAAGTCCTACCACTAATTACCGCACAAATAAATAAATAAATAAATTGTGGTAATGAAAAAAGATAGCCACAGTTCGAAGTTGGTGCTGATACCGCTTCTGCAGAATTCATTAACACCAGTTAATCCCCCCTACCTCCAAAAAAATGTCAGATACTCATCTCGTGGCGAGAACAGTGGCCCGATACGCTGCTTCTTGCCGCTGGGAGCAGAGTGAGACTGGGGACAAATAGTCCACAGTCTCCCTCCGTTAATCAATCTGCGGCCCTGCACAATCTCATGAGAGCGTGATCGCGCAGGGCTCGAGTCCTGGCAGCACAACCCTCCATGGAGTCCTATGGGACTCTCAAAACGGAGCCAGACTGCTGAATTAGCGCCTGACCCGTAATATGGTGCTAAAACAGGGAACCTACAGGAATAAATAACAAAATCAATACATTTTTATGAAGATTTTTAATGTTAAGAAGGTCAAAACCTATATTGACATCAACACTAATATCCTAATGAATCTTCCAAACTCCTTTACATGATAAAGTGTTTGTGAACGGATAGATTTTATTAAGTCCTTGGGCAAGACACCTAATGATATGGATGCACCTACCTCACAAAATACTTGTACCTTAATTGATTGTAAGTTCCCTTGGGAACAGGGTCCCCATGAATCAGGACGTATCATCCATGTGTGGTATTCTAATGTATCAACCCCTTGTACACTGATCTTTTAAAGCGCTGTGGAATTTGTGGCTCTATATAAATAACAGATGTTAATAATAATAATTAAGGGTTGAGATAACTTTTATGTCTTTATAGGAATGTAGATTTGCAGCTACTACAAGACTTTACTTGATGTTCAGACCATTTTCTGGCTGCAAGAGGTTGTCTGAACATGTCTACGTAAGACGCTGTCCTCTGCCCTCAAATACTTTGCTTGACGGTTCATCGTGCTTTATACTTACCCATCGATATACTGTACACCCACCTTAACCCACCCAAGCCCCACTATAGAGAAGACACCACACACCAAAGGCCTTATTCCAACCTTGGTGTAAACATAGCCAGAGCTATTGTAAACTTAGCACCTCCATAGACTTCAGTGGTAAGTTTACAACAGGTCTGGTTAAATTTACACCAGAGTTGGAAAAGGGCCCCAAGTATTTCTGTTGGAATAGGACTTTGGCCACAGCTGATTTATTAACACCATTTTAATAACAAGTTCCATAAATAAACACCACAAATAGCTAAAATTGGCATTGCTGTAGCCTGCAGGCACGTATGAACATAATCCAGAGTTTGTTGTTCATTTCCCTTCAACTGTTTATCCGGGGAACCCCCTCTCCTCAGTCTTCAGTGGAGCTGTCCATGGTGAATTTTCCGCTGCAGCTGTGACAATAGCTTCAAAAGCAAGAACAGAAAAACAACCAAATAACAGGGAGGGAGGTAGGGAAGACATCATCCCTGAATGACTCCTGATAGATTCATCAATCAGCCATCCATCAATTATCTGACGGTCACATAGGAACCTCGACCCGACATCCTATTGTGGCAGCTGTAACATAGATGTATCAATCAACCCTATAACAGGTGAACCTCTATTGGACATTGAAACCTTAACCATTTCTTTGATCGATACATCTATGCTTTTGCCTGAACCCTAAGTATCTGGGCCCTGTGACTTCTGGCTTTGCACCTCCCTCCCCCTTAAAGCTGGTCTCTTGTGCCAGTATCGAGGCACAGGGAATGACACACACAGACGCAGATTTTGGTTAACATTTCTGTACGCGCAGCCTCAAAAACTGGTGCATAGCTTTTTATTCGTTTCTGAGCGTGAGAGAGGGAGGGGGCATTAAGTAAGAGCACTCCAGGAATGTCATGCATCAATCGGTAACCTTGTCACTAGCTACTTCCTTCTGTATAGCGGAAATGAACATCTCTGGACAATTTTGTAATGGAACATTCTGATACAATTATATTAAAAACAATTTAATTGTAAGGTAAAGATTTTAACTCTTAACTACTTCTCCTTATGACTCCACTATGAAGAGCAAGTGGAAAGGGTAAAACACTACTTATATAGTCCCGAACACAGAAACTCAGACTCCACCGTCCCCAACCATTCCACTCCCTCCAGTCCTTCCTTATTGGGCATGTTGCCAGTCATGGCCCATCACCACCCACTGTTTTCCCATCTACCCGTTTACTCCAGTATTCAACCAGTTATGGCTATATGCAACTTTACCTATTTCTTCAGTATCTGGCTAGCAATAGCACAAGATATAGATGCGTTTAGGTGCGCCTCTAAAGCTGCCCAAGTTATGGCACATGTTACGCATGAGTCTTTTTAACGTTTCTATTTCCTTTTTTTTTATATACTTCTGTACAAAATAGATTTTTAGGCCAAAGAATGGAATTGATTATGCTCTTAAAGTACTTTTTTCTTCTTTTGCCAATGTCGGCTGTTTTCCATCCTGTAAATACACACAGAAAAATTAGAAATAAGGCCGCATAAAAAGAAGCCTGAAACCAACAACCACTCACAGAAAGCTACATATTATCAAGAATTTCTGACTTGGCAACAGGCTAATAATAGTTCTGTGATTTGCAAATTATTGACACTATTTTAAATTTCCCATTAGCAGGCGATGCATCACATGAATTTACTGTAGGTAATTCCCATGTATACACATGCAAGTAACTATACACATGATTCACGTATTTGCTTATATCCTCATAATTGCACTAACAATCAAGCCTCAGTGTTGTCTTAGTCCCCTTAATTCTGTAAATCAGATCATAGGCAGCATGCTGTCATATAATAAGGTGTCTGATCCTTATTACCAGTTTGTTGATGTACAGACTCCTTCAAATTGACCATTGCAACACATGGTTTCCCCTGAAACTAGCTGTGATAATTAGCGTGGCTCTAATGAGACAGAATGTCACTGATCTCCTTCTGAACTGTCGAGTATACGCGCTACGAATGGGAACTGTCAGAGCTTGCCATCTGCGACAGCGCTTGGCATATTTCCGTTACACACCAGAGTGGAGCATGCTCACTGTACACCTAGTTTTTACTTATTTATTTCTTATTTTCAAAGAAATGCCCTGCTAATTTGCCCCTCACCGGAAATGTAAAGAATTCTCCAGTTCGGTTTGCTCATCCTTAATTCACATTATCATAACGCAAATCACAAAGTGAGTGCTCCCCAATAAAAAATAAAAAAATGCAAAAAGTAAATAAAATAAATATTAAAATGGTTTATATATATATATATATATATATATATATATATACACATATACTGTATAAACAGACCAATATGAACCTGCAAGCGCCAAAAAGGGGGACAAAGTTGCCCAGGTGCTAAAAATCCTTGCGAAAGAATATACATCAAAGAGTAAGGTGGACACACTCAGGGTCTTCAAAGATAAATAAAAAACAATGCTTTATTGGAAATCACATAAAAAACATGCCCATATGCTTCTCCCGACGTTTCGGCCCTCTCAGGGGCCTTTATCAAGGTGCATGTTTTTGAGTGTGTGTGTATACATATATATGTGTGTGTGTGTCTATGTATATATGTGTGATATATATATATATATATATATTACACACACACCATACAATGTGTGTATGTGACGCACTTACATGCATTTCTTATCCAGTTCTGGCTGTGTTTGATTCTAATATTTTTTTAAAAAAATATTTTTTTTATATCTAGCTAAAAAAAAAATCTAAAAATAAAAATCTTCCAAGTATATTGAGGTTAAACGATCATATAATATCTTATATATCCGCTGGGTTGATTTACTAAGGACCTTTAATGTATCTTCTTAGGCTAATATCGCATGAGTTAGTCTACGGGTTTTTGTTTTGGTTTTTCCTTATGAGTGCTATTCTCATGTTAATCTTATGTATTAAAGAGTGGTATTATTTATTTTTTTGTAAGTGATTTGTAGCAAAGGAAAAGCGAGCTAAGAGAAGTGTTATGGGAGCGCTACGTCAGCGGCGCGTAGATGTTATTAAGTAGAAAAGACCACTAGATCTGAGCACCCCAGGGAGGGGTGTCGTTGCATGAAGGCCTGAAGGCCCCGGACTGCTTATCATTCCAAAATATGCTTTGTTGCTTTTGATTTCTTCTTCCTCTGGCAGACCACACAGGGCTTGTTCTGAAGAACATTTTCACTAATCTGATCAGGCAGCCAAATACGCCGGGAAAACTGCTTTAATGATCCCACTAATTACCTCAAGTCAATATGAACTGTATTATTAGACTGAGGGAAAATATTCCATTAGGTCTCCCCCTTGGGAGTTCCTCCGCTTTGTGATGTCACTGAAGCCTTCGCCCTCTCGCTTGTAATTAATTTTATTTACACACGCAGGCACGCACAAGGTCACACCTGCACAACCAGAGCTGGCCAGGGACTTAGTGGCACTCAGGCTTAATCAGATCTGTCATAATTACCATTCTGCATGTTTCTGACACACGCTGAGAAATATTTCAATTTAACTGCTGCTACCGGCACAACCAGATGTAGCGAGAGCGCGGCTGCATTGGAAATATTATTCCTCGGGATAAGCTCTCGATCTCCTCCTCCTCTCCTTCCTCCCTCCCCTCCTTTTTACAGCTAATGTGGCACAGAAGCTGATGTATCCTGTAAATCTTAAATGCAGTGCTAGGTTGATAACAGCCGATTAGACAGTTTAACCACAAACAGCTTGTTCATTTTTTACAAATGGAAACCACATGTGGAGAAGCAGACATTTTAACCTTTTAACTTTTCTTTGCTTTGTGTGTGTGGCGCTCGTTTTCTTGAAGCTATTGCCCACAAATGTGTTTTTATTGAATTCTAATGGATTCTTCACGTGCGGAACCTATTTATTCATTAATTATTATTTTTCCTGCGTTCTCCAAAACGGGTACATCACATAAAAAAATAAATAAGTAAATAATTGGATTTTTCATCAGAACTCGGTGCTGGCACGGACATCGACTTTGTGATGAATAATGTTTTAAATAAAAAAAAAATTTCTTTCAAGATAATATACAAACCTAAAACATATACAATTAAAGACTATGCAAATTACACATTATTACCTAGTTTCCTCCCCTATTATCAATTTCTTCAGCTTCAAATACATAAAACAGAAACATATAAACACACCTTACACACTAAGGCCCCTATTACACGCTTCGCGCAGCGCATTTGCATGCGCGCAAATGCGCTTTTGCGGGAAGACAAAACCATTTGCGCTGAACGTCGCAGTACGACATTCGCGCAAACGATGCGCGTTATCGTCTACCGCGATTGACCCTGCGCGAACCCAGCGCGAGCGCAAGTGCGTTCACGCATGCCATACTTACCATTGTCAGCGCAAATGCGTTGGAGCAGATGGTATTACGATCTTCGCGCAACGTCGTACGAACGACGTTTGCGCAAAGTATCGTAACGTCTTTGAAAACCTGGTGTTAATTTACAATCTGAACGTTCTGGCTGAAACGAAATGAACCTGCACAAAAGAAAAAAAATACAGCACAGTACAGTTACACATTCTACACATACCCAAACAGTAAAATTAATAAATTGTTTAATTTTTTATTTTTGTTGCAGCATATATACGCAGATTGACTTTGACAGGCGCAACAACCGAAACCTATGGTGGTTCTTAATTCTGATTGGCTGAATCGCGTGAAAAAACAGTCTGCCCACTGATTCCTGCACGCAACGGTCATTTGCGCCCGGCTTTGCGCATTGGATTTGTGCACGTAAAAAGTTGAAGGCTGAAAAAACGCGCACGGAACGTACTACCGCGTTAATTTGCGCGCGCTAACATTTTTTTACGTGCGCAAAAAAAATTGCACTGCGCGTGCGCATTTGCGCAAAGCGTGTAATAGGGGCCTAAGTATGGTACGTGAAAACCATCATCTCTTCCTGGTATTCCCAGACTTTAGGGGTTTTTTTTTTTTATTCTTCTCCACTTCTCCCAAAAATCATTCTACTTCTTTATCGGCCTCTCAACTTAAAGATTCCATTCTCCCCAGGTTTCCCCTTTCCCTACTGCCAGACCTAACTATCCCTATATGCCAAGGTGTTTAAAAGCTTTATTGCCATAAAAAGGAGGGGAAAAAAGTAGTAAATGAAAATAAATTTTCTTTTTTTAAAATAAATTTTTAAGTTATATGAAGTATTCCTTAAAATTTTTAATGGTTAAGTGTGCAATAGCGCAATGCAACTCAGAGTTCATGCTCTATTTTTGTGTTGACATGTTTGAGCAATTTTTAAGGACAATCTATAGATCAGGACCACTCAATTTCATCTGAGTGGTCAAGCTGTTGGTCAAACCCCCTCTCCTTCCTCTGACGTGGGGTCTAGGGAAGGCTGATTCAGCCCTCTTTGTGTAGGGAATGACCCATCCAGAACCTGCACTCAGATTAGATTCTTTGGAATCTGTGGAACAGTCTGTCAGTGGCCCTCAATGCCTTCCGTCACTGAGAGCCATTAGATTGGCTGGATCGTCCAGGTCCCTACAGTCACATGACATGCTGTGGCTCGCATCATATCACTTCTGCTAGGCCCAGGAGGAGTCCAGCACTGGTTTTAGATAATTTCCCCTTTGTTTTTTTTTTAAAGGAAGCTAAAAGGTTGAAACGTAAGGGGAGTTGGGAGCGTTTAATGTTTAACTCCTTTGTTTCATCCCCCTCATTTTTTTACCCTTTGTTTTTATTTAAAGTAATACTAATCTACATCATAATTAGCTCGTGTATGCATTCTAGTATATTTTCAGCTTAATGACTACATTATTCAAGCTTTTCCTAAGCTCTATTTACAAGTTTTTATAAGCCGAAAAGAGATTCAGGATAACATTGATAAAATATATATAAAATAAATTTTCTCTTTGCTGAAACAAGGAACTTAGCAAATGTTCCTTTAAACCTTTTGAGTCGATCGCATTTTTATGGTGTACAGAGTATCCTGCTACTCCGATTTCCTGTTTGTTGTTTGACGAGGAGAGGCCCTCCAGTCCACTCCATCTGACTTGGATATGCTTATTAATATTTAAGGAAAAACGACACTATAGTTACCAGTCTTCTCGTATTCTTCCGTTTCTGGTAATGGAGCAGCTTCATTTATGCTTCCCTCTATACTGGCCTCAAATGTCTCATTGATAGTCACCGTCCATCCCAGGAAGGTTTTTTCCCTGAACATGGGAAACGGTGTCTAACCCGACCGAATTCCTATGGTGCCCCTTCCCCAACGTAACACTGATCTGCCCTTCCAGTACTCGTAGAGGAAGAGTAGTGTAAAAATCCAAAAGTTAACATAGGCAAAGTTTTCATCCAATGGTAGAGGGAGACCAATACAAGCACAATGCAGTCTTTATGGTGGCCTGACAGCTAAAATATAAAAATGTATAGTGGATACAACCTGCTAAATTAAATAGATATCACTGCAAGCAATTTCTGGGAGATATTTCTCATAAAATGTATTTATTTTATTTATTTATAAAGGATTTTACCAGGAAGGATACACTGAGATTTCTCTCGTTTTCAAGTATGTCCTGGGTTCAAGAACATTGAGTGGTTACAGAAATACAAAATAGTAAAATGCAGTAGAATAGAACACAGTGGATGCAAAACAGGGGAGGTGGAATGAAGTAAAGGCTTTAAAAAACACAAAGTATAAATACGAATCTGGGTACTGTCAAACCATGTCACTGGAATTGGAACAAGGAAATATTTCATTTGTTAGAATCTTACCTTTGGGTTTTTTTGATATGTAAATCACTGAGCCAAACATTATTTTTCTACGGAGTTCTGTAACCCAGATCCTGTTTCCGTCCAGTCTCGGGCAGCTTTTCCTGTGTTTCCAGTGTCTCAAACGTCCAACTCTTAAAATGAAATGTGTAGTTTAAGAAGAGGTGGGTAAAAAATGAGACAGAATCTTCATGATTCCTAGTTTTACATGCTGTTACTTTTTAGTTCAGTATTCCTTGAAATCAGTCACCTAGCTTTCATTTGTCAAATCTACAGACCCACCCCTGAGGTTCTGTGAACGCAAGCCAACAGGCCTGTACTGGCCACCGGGACATTCCGGGTGGGCTGATGGCTCAGTGGGCTGGGGTGCCGGCCGAGCCTGGACCTGGCTGCTGGCCGAGCCTCGGGATCGCCTGGGCTTCTCCGCCAGCTGAGCCTGGGGATCACCTGGTCCTCTCTGCTAGTCGAGCCTGGGGATCGCCTGGGCCTGGCCGCTGGCCTAGCCTGGGGATGGCCTGGGCCTCTACGTCAGCTGAGCCTGCGGATCACCTGGGCCTGGCTGCCGGCCGAGCCTGGGGGTGCCTCTTTTTTTTTCTAAATACCATTCTTTTTATATTTTACAAAAAACACTTTTTATTTCGTTTTTTTATTTTAAAAGATCCTTTTGTATTTTTAGTATTTTATTACACATTTTTGTATTTGATTTCTAAAAGACCTTTTTATATTTTTTTAACGGACCATTTTATTATTTAGACACATTTTTTTGTTGATTTAAGCTCCCATTAGGAGAATAGGAAACTTTTCTTTCAGTTCAGAGGAATTTTCCCATGCCAATTTGGCGTGATTCATTGGTTATTGGCGCAACTTGGCAGTTTTCGCTGGCGTCCGATAACTGTTTCGGCGACTCCCTTTTCAGAAAAACATGGTGAACATTCACTAAATAGCGAATTCACTGTATTTTCAGTGAAATGGAATCACAGAAGAACGCCGAAATGCAAAGTACCGAAATTGCATGCAATTTAAAATAGCATAGAATATGTTTTCATTTCACTAAACGCCAAAAAATCCAAACAAAATCTTTAGCCCATAGAGATCTTAATCCGGCCCTGCGTGTTTGCGTATTGGAGTGGGCCGGTCTGGATGAAGTCCAGGGCCGCTTTTTTGTCCCAGTCCTGCTCTGGAAGCAAATCTATGCTCTTTCATAGGGATCTTCCTTGGACAAGAGATGTTTTATATAGCGAAAAACATTTAATTGATGTCTTAGGGACACCTACCTTCCTACATTTTCTTTAAAATTCTGCACTTGTTCTAATAATTTACAAACCTAGTCAGGAAAAGTAGGTTAAACGCATGCTGAAGCTTGCATTTTAATTAAAAAAATGTGTAACCGCAAAGGTATTATTAACGATAACAACACATAATGTCATTAATGTTTTCTTTTCTCTCGACAAGTCCATTTTAATCACCTGTTTTTGACAGTACGGTTTCTGTTCTGTGTAAAAATAATTTCTGAGATAATACAACAACATACGTCAAGGTATTATTAATACAGGGTCCGTAATTGACATAGACAATGCCGATTTGTAATGAGGCTATAAATAAATGCTCTAAACTTAGGCCACAATACGGGCCGTACGGCTTGAGGATGCAAAGCTTTGTATGTGAAAATACATAATGCCATTTTCAGCATTGGGAAGCTTTTTATCATTATCATTAAGGCATATTTCATATTAAATTACATTGTGATTGAAATGGTATGGAAGACAGAGTGCACCGTTTTTGCCCTCAACTCTAATGTCTTTAATCAAATAATGACCTTCTGGAAATAGTTAATTTTCAGCATTTGCAAAGATCAATACCACTTTGCCACCAAAAAATGGCAGAGATGATGAAATCTGATGTATTTAAAGTGCCGTTTCACCCTTTTAACCTAGTAAATAATTTAAAATGCTTTCAATGCGTCTTTTTTTTGCGATCATAAAATCATAAATGTATTCTGTTTGAAATACTATATATATATTGCACAGTGTATATATGTATATATATGTGTGTGTGTGTTTATCTTTCCGTGCATACAATGAGAGCAAAGTGTTGTTAAGAGCATCCGATGCTGAGCAAGACTTCAAATATTAAACCTAATAATTCAGTCATCTTCAGGAGGAGCTCCAAAGAGACATTAGTCTTGCTTCTACATTTACATCTTTGCATTAAAACTCAAAAATATTTTGATCTGGGCACCTGAATTTAGTGCCGCTGCACTATGAGTTATTTTGAAGATTTCTCTCTGTGTTTTAGGCTTTGGGAAACATTGGGGGCTATTCAGAGAGATTCGAAATGTCGCTGAAATGTAACCGGTCACTGAAGTTCAGAATACTGGGACATTTCGGGGCCATTCAGCTATTCAGAGCGCAGGCAATTCGCCGGCTGCGTGGAGTAGGGGTAACATCACTGCTCTGCATGGAGAGAGCCTGTGGAGACATGGGTTCGATCCCGGCAAGAGCACCTCTCCAGTAAGTGTCCTTGGGCAAGACACCTAACGGTACATACTCGCCACCCAGGACATACTTGAAAACAAGAGAAATCTCAATGTATCCTTCCTGGTAAAATCCTTTCTCAAAAAAAAAAAAATGTTGGCGAATTCCCTGCACGTACGGTGCCTGTCCGAGGGCAGTGAAATTCCCCATAGAGAAGCAATGGTTCGTCTATTCAGAGTCACCGAAGAGCAGTGAAAAGTTGCCAAAGTGCCCTGCTGTACGGTGGTTTCATTTGGCAGGTTTATTCAGGTGAATCCCATAGGCTTCAATGTTAAAAATATCCCCATTTTAATTCAATATTTAATAAACCGTTTATTATTTTATTCTGCAGTAAAAAGTCTCGTTATTTATTGATTTTTTTAGGATCTTTTAGGCATTTTTCGGGATTTTTTCGACAATTTCTTTTTTTTTAAATCGTATTTTCTTTTTTCTGTAACAGACCTTTTTATTATCATTCATAGGATCTTAAATCTGTAAATTCCAGACATTTTCGTTGTGTAGTCTTTTTGCAAACAGCGTTT
This sequence comes from Leptobrachium leishanense, assembly GCA_009667805.1. Lineage (NCBI taxonomy): Eukaryota > Metazoa > Chordata > Amphibia > Anura > Megophryidae > Leptobrachium > Leptobrachium leishanense. Next base: position 285,416,353 of record CM019067.1, on the reverse strand, counting down.
ACATTTTTTAAACTTTCAAAAGTACTGTTTTTTTGTTTTGCTTCTTTTGCCACGTTGTCTGCCTGTCGGCTTTTTCTGGCGGCTGCTCTGCGCGTGATCGTCGGCTCGTCGGGTGTTTCTGGAGTGTTCGGCTGAGTTTTTGCAGTGGTTTCTGCGGGTTTACGGTGAGTGTTCGGCGAGTGTTCTGCAGGTTTGCGGCGAGTATTCCCTGCACTACGGGGGGTCCTGCGGTGCTTGCTGACTACACAGCAGGGTCGGCGAACTAGAATCGCCGAATCGCCCAGAAGTGCGGGGAACGAAAGGTCACTGAACGTGTGTTGACTTTTCGGATCTCTCTGATTAACCCTGACGGTTTCAGAGTTAAATCGTCAGACTTCTGTTATTTTTCCCAGGCTATGTAACACTGTATAAATATGTTTCTTAAACGTCACACTCATGTCGCAGTTCACATTTTTATAAAGCACTTGTAGCTCATTGGTTATGGGATTGTGTTTGTTTTACGCAAGGATGAAATATTCACCTCCGATTAACAGGCTAACAGAACATGCTCTTAATTTCTCTAATGATTGCGTCGGAGCTTCTCCGTGTTTTACTGTCCAAATAAATGCAGTTTTGTTTGTACAGGATTAATTCTCTAGTAATTTCTCAAATTGCCTAGCCTAGTATTCACTTACAAGATGGTACAAAATATTTTGGGGTGATCTAAAACATAACTTTTAATGAGTACAGTTACAGTTATACGTTTTTAAAAAGCGCTAACAAGTTCTGTAGTGCTGTACAATGGGAGGCAGAATAACAAATATACATACATGTTCAACACACAGTACTGTAGGAGAGAGGACCCTGCTCAAGAGTTTACAATCTAAAAAAATCTGGTGAATTAACACTAATCATGGAGAACAAAACAATAAAATGAAATGAAATTTAAAAAATAGATTAGACTTGCATCTCACTGCTTCGCTGAGCAAAGAGAGGGTAAGCAGGTACAGCACCCAAACATATATATATAAGAGGATAGTAGTTAACTATCTATGTGTTGGGACAAGATCAAATGGCACGCTGACCGCAGTCACTTCTCTCAAATATCTAGGTATGTGGTTAGACCCAAATCTATCCTTTGGCCCCCTCATCGAAAAACTCTCATCTAAACTTTACCCCAAACTAGGTGCCCTGTAAGAAAAACAAATCCTGCCTGAGCCCCGCGGTAAGAAAGCAGATTGTACAACAAATGCTTATGCCGGCTATTGATTACGGAGATGTAGTGTATGCAGCGGCCCCGCAAACACACCTCCAGAAACTTACCACATTGTATAACTCATTCTGCCGCTTTGCGCTACAATGTAACTACATGACCCACCATTGTGACATATTAAAAGAGCTAAACTGGACGTCGCTGGAATCTAAACGTACCCTTCACCTTTCCAGCCTGGTGTTTAAGAACATTTCTGGGAAGCTGCCACCCTACCTGAATAGGCTGCTTCCCCTAGCAGTTCCCTTCATCCTATAACCTCCGATCCAGGACCTGCACCTTACTTGCAATACCACAATACAAAAAGAAAGTGGCTCGATCCTCATTTTCCTACAGAGCACCGCAATTATGGAATAACCTCCCAGACGCCATCAAATCTTCCCCCAGTCTTCAATCCCTCAAGAGCTCCCTATTAACATACCTCAATGCGGAATGCACCTGTAAACATGTAACATAATGACTATTTCCTACATATTTATTTTCTGTTAATCTGTATATTTGTGTTGTTTTTTTAATATCCTGCATTGTATTACTTTGTATTTCTGTAACGACTGTAACATTTCAATGTTCTTGAACCCAGGACGTACTTGAAAACGAGAGAAATCTCTTGTTAAAATACTTTATTTATTTATTTATTTATAAAGAGTAGAACCGGGCCTTTGTGGGTCCGGAATGATAGGACAGGTGAAGAAGTAAACCTAAAGGGTATGCTGTACACAGTAGGAAAACACTGGCTAACCGTAGACAAGTTTATCAAATACAATTTGGTAACAATGTCTCCAAGCTACCCCTGCTGTTAACCAAAGGGATAAAGTCTGCCACGAAGGCCAGGTTCTACTCTTTGATAGTTAACTACTATCCTCTTATATTTGTGCTGACGGCCTTATCCTAACGCTAATTACTGACTGTGCTCCCCATGTTAAGTATAAGGCGTGCAAAGTACATTAAACTCGCACAATCACAGATGCGCTAGCAAATTTTTAAGCTGTTTAGCGTTAGGAAGGTAATATAGGAGCATATGTTAAAGTCGCTTATCCTGACATTAACACTTACATATCAGAATGCTACAATTAGTGTACAAAATGTAATTTAGAGAGTGCAGAGTCGCTGAGTGATTTGTGGAGGGAGACTGGGGATTATTTGTCCCCAGTCTCACTCTGCTCCTGACAGAAGTGGTAGATCGGGCCACCGTTTGAACTGTGGGATAAGAGGTGAGTATCTGATTACTGGGGGGGTTTCAGCTGGTGCGATGCGCTAATGGATTTTTTAACCCGTTAATGCTAGGGTTGTAATAGGGGGCCTAGCGTTAACGCTCACATATCTGAATACTAATACTAGTGTTACGTTTGTAACAGGACCCCAAATGTTTACTTGATAATTGTATCTACCATAAAATGTATATGTAATGTAATGACAGAGCCTTGTTTGGAATTCCATTCTCCTCCTGGTGACTGTGTATTTCAACAGTCCATTAGAATAGGTACATATGTTCATATACACTAAATTGGGTATTTATGGCGCTCGATGCAGTAATCAAATTCTGGTTTAAACTTCTGGGTTGCGCGCGGGATTCTTGAATGGTTCAACTAAAATGTTCCTTATGCTGATTATAAAAAGTGGGTTATAGAAATATTAATTTATTAGTTGCAGAGCCGGTTGTGTCTGTTAGGGTGTGGAGCAATGTAATAATAATAATAATAGTAATAATACCTATTATTATTTATACTGTGAGGCAGTATTAAAGTTAAGTTGTTGGTTTTGATTTTCTTTTTTTTAATTGTAGGCTATTTAAGCTGCACAATTCATAATACAGGCATCGGAGAACATTAGACATGCCAATAAAAACAAAGTTTATGAGATACTGAGAACAGGCAGCAGCACTAGTGTCCTGCTCTATGGTGAGTCCAAACTCAGGTCTCATAAGATTTTAGCTCGATGGTGCCATTACAGAGAAGACTTTTCCAGATGTAAAACAATCTACTATCACCCAGGAAAAAGTGACCAGAAATAAAATGCCAAGGAGTTTGCACAGGAAATGCAGCAACCCCCGACGATAACGTAGGCCAGGGTCAGTCGAGCGCACTAGGTGCGCCCGTACTGACGTGCATCCCCACGTCTGTTGCAGTGTTGTGACACTTCGACGGGCCGATCACACGCTGTAGCGAATGCACAAATTGCGTGTGCTACAAGTGGCCGTGCTGGAAGCCTCCACATTAAAACGCTAGACACATGTTGGATGGGGCTGGAAAGCGCGATCCTCCATAGGGAAATCGAGCCTTGTAGCGCTGAGCGCACTAACTGCGCTCAGCGAGGTGGCCAGACGGTTGTCAGAGTGGAAGGACTTCCACTCTCACGGACGATCCTTTTGCTCTCAAAGATGGTCGCCTGACCCCGGCCTTAATGGCCTCCATTACCCATTCTCAGAGCTCTCATAAAGCTAAAGTTTTTATGCCTGGAATAAATGTTAATTGTGTCATGACAATGCCAATATATACTCTGACAGTGTACTTAAATTTTTTTTTATAATAAAACCTTTAGACTTAAAAGTCTGTAACTGTTAACAAAACCCCATATATTACATTTTATAAAACAATTGTGCTGTTTAATATGGACAGTGTTGCAGTCTAACATGTACTCTCATAGCCCTGAACTTAATCGGTTTGATTTACTTTTAATTTCCTGCTGTATCATGAAACCAGGTGATATTTGTTTTTCTAACTAGAGATTCAGCTACAAGAACTGAAAACCGACGTAAAATGATGTCAGGAGAGAGATCAAATAAAGGTCAATGCGTTATTCCACATACAAAGGCAATATTAAAAATGTTTCAAGCAAGTCTTTAAAATTATATATAGTATTAAACTAATATTAAAGCTTGAGGTATGTCTGTACTCCACCCTTGTTTGTAAATCCCTGTAATTTGTGAGGGACTCAGAAGTGGCTTATGATAGTATGGGGAATTAAATAGAGGTAGGAGTGACAAATCTCTAATTAAAATGTTGTGCAAACTATCGGCTCCACCCACGCCAGAGCTTTTAAAATATTAATAAGTGATTGATTTAGTGTTGTTTTATCCAAAATAATTTATCATGGGTTAAATATCACAATATATATTTTTAAGCATCCTTCATGATATTCAATACTTTACTAAAGTTTACTTTATACTCCAAGGTGCAGTTTGCATTTTTTTACATTCAATGCGCAAGCACGAGGTCGACAAAATAGGGAAAGAAAACTGATAATATATAATACAGTGACCTAATAGGGCTTATTATATAAGTCTTTGAAATCACAATAACTTCAGTGCTTTGTCCCTCAGCAGGGCTGCCATCGGAGCTGGATTTACATCTCAAGAGCCCATAGGTACACAAATCTGAAGCACCACTAACCCCCCCCCCCAAAAAAAATTAAATAATTCTGGGCATCAAAATATGTCTCTGGGCAAGGGTCTTTTTCAAGACTTGAATTTGTTTGGAACCATAAAAGGGAGGGTTTTTTTCTTTGTTTTTTTTTGGTTTTCACCTGATCATATTTGGCATTATTAGAAAGGCCAGAGTCTGATTTGTCCAATCACCTCTAACTGGAATTTGTCGCGTGTAAATTATGGTGATACAGTGGTCTAAAGGCCCCCAAACTTCTCGGAGCAGAGCTTGTGTTTTAGATGGACCAATGTTTAATAAAGCATTGCACCATCACCTCTATATTTGCTCCCAATGTGGGAAATGAGAAGGTACGGTAAGGTATGCAGTGGCATGGTTTGCTTTATAAGTAAAAGCACATAGTGCTTCTGCCTTAGAATAAAAAATAAATTTAATATAATTGTATTTCATTTCTTTCAATTTTTTGTAGTGCCAGTTTACTGTACATTAACATCTATTCCAACCTGCTCATTCTCCATCTAACTTTCTTCTGAAAAGAGTAATGTCTTTCAAAGCCTGTGTCAAGTGACGCCATTTCTGCACAATCACTGAACACATTGAGCAGACCCCACCTAAAAATCCCATATTCACTTTAGATCCCTTGGTGCAGAGAGCGTCATGATTCACCTCTTCTGCGCTCTGTGGGCAGATGAACAGAATAAACCGTTCACGGTGTTCCTCCGCGTATCCTTCCATGGATCTCACTTGTGCAAGGTCTTGTCTTTCTTCATGGAATCCTATGGACTTCTGAAGCTGATAACGGCACTTAGCGCCACTGGTGTTATTATTTAACACCTCAGAAGTATTACGATTGGAACTGCTGACAAAGTGGCTCGATAATATGGGTGTGAAATGTCAGGCGTTAATGGAGAATGGCTGACGCTCAGGTTTTTCATTACCGTCTGACATTTAACAATAACCTCAGAACAGGGGCCTAGGTAGTATTGGAATTTACTTGTGTGTTTGGTAAAGCCTGCAAATTTGTCATGGCCCAAATAACTTAATTTTTTGGACAGATAATTAAATTTTACTTATGCTAGCTGTTTGGCTAACACATTGCATATGAATAATGTCAAATCCTTGACCCCCCCCCCTTGTGTCATCATTCAAATTACTGGAATGATAGAGGGTTTGCACACAAAACATAAGTAAAGTTAATAAATAGACCGGCGATCAGGAACTCCAGTGTGGCCCAGGCCAGCAAAATCGAGTAACAGAAGGAGCCAGACACTCTGGTCATAAAGTAGCAATTTTATTGGTGGTTACCCAGATGACATTTTGGCTAATCGTCAGCCTTGGTCACGCTGACACTTCAGCCGAAATGTTGGTATCTGGGTAACCACCTATAAAATTGCCACTTCGTGACTGTATGCCTGGCCTCCCTTCTGTTACTGCATCATTCAAATCATTGGCACGGTGACAAGAATTGTTTGTTGTGCCAATGAGCAGAGATGTAGAGACCTGTAGAGGTCTGCATGCCTTTCTCCTACTCTCTATAGTCATTCACCTTTAAAAAAGCCAACTTGTCAACATTACTACAGGGGAACCATTGAGCATGAGAAGGGTGTGTGTACATTTGAACACATCTATTATTAAACACCCATGGGCAAGCCAATGGCAATGCCTAATGCTCACGCCGAGATAAATTGCAGTTAGATAGCTCATCAAACATCGCGATGCAGACCACTGATCTCAACTTCAGGCCCACTCAAAAATGCGACTGCTTTGTAAGTTATTTCTGTAACTTTATTTTAAACGATTTTGACAACGTAAAAATGTCCAGCTAGGCTTGTTGTATTTATTTGGTTATTTACCAAATGTCACAAATCTGTCATTGTGCAAACATAAAATTCTGGATTCTCATTATTAACTTTTATTTGGCATTATTTGATAGCGTGCCAATGATGCCCGAATGTAATGTTGGATATTGGTGTGTCCCTTTAATGCTAATCCACAGGAAAATGTGGTGGAGAACTTCTATATTTCTGATAAAATGGAGTCGAAATAATTTTCAGCGTTTTCTTGCCTACTGTTGCAAGACGTTTGCAGATGGTGCTCGGTTACAATGCAGTGCATAACAATATTTCTTGTGTGGCAGATGGATTTAAAGCCTTTATTTCTCAATAAATTTTGCTTTACAATACATAACTTTACAGGATTTGTGTTGTATATAGCAGGTTTGAACATAGCCCGGCATTCATCTGCATGGCATTTTCAGTTCATCTCAACAATTAAGCAATGTGGGGACCAAGGTTATTGGCATCAGTTAAAGGCAGGATTTTGAGTAGAAACACAGGGTGCTTGGAACAGAAGGTGTCAAATTAAACTTTGTCGGTATGAAAATTAGCAGCATGTTAAATTCAAAGAATTTATTTACTCCTGTTTATGTATCATATTTGATGCTGCTTCGTTTTCCTTTTTTTTTTCCTCTCATTTGTTTTATTTTTTGCAGTGAAAAATTACATGTGAAATTGTAATTCCTGTTTCAAAAGTATTTAAGTCCCAGATAGAGAAATTCGAGCAATGTAACACATTCCGTGTTTCTTGTGGGTGGTTCTTTGTGATCGAGAAAAATTAGTGTGGGAGGAAAACAAAGTGGCTATCTTCTAAATAGTGATCATAAATAATCCGAAGTTCAGATAACATGATGGTTTTTCCAGCTCCTCTGTTTTATCTTCTTCTAGTACTCGTTTGTCAGCTCGTACAAAATCAAATATAATAGTTTCCTTATAAACCATGCTTCGCCAGCTATACCCATGTTATGTTGTTTGTTGAAAAATAACCAGTGTATTCCCTTTGATACACCTACCTAACACAATACCCTGTGCAACAATTTGATATATAGAATTTCCGATTATTACAAAGAAAAATCACATTAGCGGTCTTCCCACATACTTTATCATTCCAATGTATGTCAAATAAAATCCAAGCTTACAGATCTCCCACTGGATACGCAGAAATGTCACAATTTGCATTTTCCCAGCTTTTAACAGTTATTATTAAATGAGACACACAAATAATTTGTAGAAGCAAACCAAACCTATTATCGTAAAAGCCCCGTCTTAAAGGAGAAATATACACACAAATTGAAAATGTGATCCATGCAATAAATTTTGTGGGGCATTTTTTTTTCTGGCATGTCGTTCGTGTTTATCTATTAGTTACTTTTGCTGTTTTCCGGAAAAGCCCGGCAGAACATGCTGGTGTTCTTTTACTAGTCAAAACAGACTAAGGATGGATGCATACAGAGCAAATGATGCACGTATTACACAAAGAAACAAAAATCATGACTCCATTTATCAATGCTGGACTGTAATGAGATTAACTCCTATAAAATGAGGTCAAAGGTTTATATTTCAAGTAGACAGAGAGAAGCAAGAAGCCAGTCAACTGCTATATTTGATATGGCTGCTTTAATAAGATCGTAGAATTACAATGTGATACTTGATAAAGGCCCATGTTTGGAGCTGAACCGTTGTAATCCTGCGATCGTATTATAGCAGCCATATCGACCGTAGCAGTGCGACCGGCTTCTTCCTCCTCTCTCTCTCTGTATTTGAAATATAAACCTGTGAGGACATGATCTCATTACGGTCCAGCATTCATAAATGGACTCGTGATTTTTGTATTGCTGCAATATATTGGCCTCATTTGCTTTGTATGCATCCATCCTTAGTTTGTTTCGACTAGTAAAGGAAAAGCCACGTGTTCAGCGTGTTCTGCCAGGTTGTACAAGAAAACATCAAAAGTAACTGCTATGGCTGCTGTAATAGGAACGTAGAATTACAATGTAATACTTGATAAAGGCCCGTGTTTAGAGCTGAAACGTTGTAAACCTATGATCCTATTATAGCAGACATATCGACCATAGCAGTGTGACCGGCTTCTTCCTTCTCTCTCTCTATTTAAAATATAAACCTGTGAGGACATGATCTCATTACGGTCCAGCATTCATAAGTGGACTCGTGATTTTTGTTTTGTTGTATTATATTGGCCTCATTTGCTTTGTATGCATCATCCTTAGTTTGTTTTGCCTAGTAAAGGAAAAGCAGTATGTTCTGCCACGTTGTACAAGAAAACAGCAACATTAACTGCTATGGTTGATATGGCTGCTCTAGTAGGAACGTAGGAATACAGTGTGATACTCGATAAAGGCTCATGTTTGGAGCCAAAACGTTGCAATTCTACGATCCCTTAATAGCAGCCATATCAACCATAGCAGTGTGACTGGCGTCTTGCTTCTCTTTATCTCTCTATGTGGGATTGGGAATCAATATCCTTATTTTGTTGGAATTTGCATTAGGTTCAGTTCCAAAGTACATTCTTCTGTGACATTCCCCTGGTTTTAAAGATGTATTTCAAGTACAGTGAAAAGAAAAATAGAAGGACCAGGCTCTCCTCATCAACATTTCTCCAGACGAAATGTTGTTGCTGTCTTCAAATACAGTGCCTCTATGTTGGTGAGGAGTCCTTTTCTTTTCACTGGATGTACTAACAAGTTGCTTCATCCAGAGGACCATAGAGCATCCGCTGTCTGGTACTATATATGCTGTATGCAGAATATTTGTGCAATGATACTCATTGCTTATATTTCAAGTACAGGGAGAGAATTTCCTTAACTTTCTGGTGTTGAGACAATCTATGTAGCATTGCTATATCTGCTTTAGGTGCAACTTATCAAGTTTGTTTTCTTTACATATATCTCTTTGCCTTAAAGGGTTGGCTATGTGAACTGTTACGATGGAAAGAAGATCCCTCACCGGAAAACAGAACCCTGTGGGAAAATCTCTCAATGATTCGAAGGTTCCTCGGTCTTCCCCAGACAGAAAGAGATGTTATTTACGAACAAGAGAGCAATGCAGTCCATCAGCACACTGATAGACCGTCCCATGTAATCCATGTTTCTGCAGAACAGATTCAGGTCGGTATATTTAGAGTTTAACAAAGGTCATACTACAGTGAAATTTTACGGTGAAACATACATGGTTTTGCACCACATGCAATTGTTTAACATTGTTGAGACCTCCATAAACTTTGGCTATCCCAATAGAGACTCAAAGAACGACAGGCTAAGCTTCCGTCAATTAAACTTTCTTTGCTTTTTTTTTTATCTTTCCTTAGTTGGATCACAGAAGTGTGGTTGTAACAATGGCAGTTTTCGACAACACTAGACAACGGCATTTAGAGAATAACTCAGATAGTGGAGGTTCCTCCATTATGTAATTAACACTTTCGCACCACGGGGAGTACTATGCCGTCCTCGCGTTGGGTGTGTCTTAATGATGCTGGCGGCTTAGCATGCTTGCTAGCGTCTATGGGCTGCGACAGTCCCACTCATCAGTTGGTGTGATGGTGTGCGTCATTGGCTGCCATGGGACATTCTGAACTCAGGCTGTCCCCCTGCAGCCAATGACGTGCGTCGCTTGTCAGCTGTGTAGGTGGGCCGGAGGAGGGGCCCGCCACAGCAGCCAGCACAACCAGCCCCGCGTTAAGGGGTTAATATAAACAAGTCTATAAGAACACTGAGAACAGGCAACGGCACTAGTAGCCTACCCTAAAGGGGCCCATGTCTGGATTACACTTTAAGTTTATAGTGAACAAAACCATGTTTATGAGCGTAATTAATAGGATAATAAATTTAATCTTAAAACTCTGAATTGCTCTGATGGCATCGTTTTTTAAAAATCCAATACAACTGACGTGTTCAACTCGATAGTTTTTTTTTTTTTTTTTCACAGAAAGGGAAAAGTCAAACAAATTTCTCTAAATGATTCCAGCATTTTATGATAATTATCTCATTGTTCTATGATGTTTGAAGCTAATGAATCATTTTCAAGATCCATGTCCCCTTCGAGATCCACTAAAATAAATCTGACTTTTTATTTGTTTTTCAACAATATTCCATATCTCTTTTGTTATTATTTATTTATTTTACTCCAGCCGTTGTTAAATGTATTCAGAATTAAAATGCATAGCTCAATTTTTAATTACATTAACTGGAAATATTTCTATATTTTAATTATTCCCTTAATTTCATGCAAACAGCAGGCCAATTTTGATTAGTTATGTACAACTGATACTGTGAACAAAACTCATTAGAGGGGATGTGTTGTAGCGTTGCGTATGAGTACAAAATGCTTACTGAAGAAACTGCCAAAATAGAAAAAAGTTAGTGTTCTTAGAAAACATGAACGCAGAGAATGTGTGAAGCCCAGCAGTCTTTGTTCTAGAATCATTTTAACCACAGCTGTAACATTATTGTTTAAAAAAAGAGAGTAGATGTTTCCATTTGTTTCTTTTTCAATATATTTTTATATTGTACCATTTTTAAGTCAGGAAATTTCTAAATATTACTTTCTTTTTTTTATACATTTTACCAATCACTGTTAGTAGAACATATAAAATTATAAACATGAAATGACCATTTATAATTGGAAATATCACCAAAATCTACACTGAGAATGCAAAATATGCACCTTGCCGGAGTATATGATTCCACAGCAGGGCTAGCCTAAGAGGTGAGAGTTAGTAGGGCCAGAGAGAAGTGGTTGCTTGGATATGATTTCATCATTGCAGCTGTGGTAAGTATACATGTAATATAGCTTTAGGCAAAGAGGTGTATATCACGTTTTTTATATTTAATAATGTATTCTAGAGGTGTGCATTCATTTCGAAACAAATCTCAATTTGTTTGAAAATTCGTTAATTCGTATTTCGGAATTTACGAAATAACAAATTAGTTTCATCCGAATTGAAGTGAAAAGGAAAGGAAACGGTATAGAGCGAAATTGATTTGTTATACTGTTTCACAAGAGAACCATTGAATGATTTATTGTCAGGGTTATTCAAAGAGATCCGAATGGCTGGAGAAACGTAACCAAATGCTGAAAATCAGCGTTCGGTTACCTTTCTTGGCCATTCGGCTATCCAGAGAGCAGGCAATTCGCCAAATCTTGGCGAATTGCCTGCACATACGGTGCCTGTTCGAGGGCAGTGAAACCCCATAGAGAAGCAATGCTTCGGCTATTCAGAGAACACAAACCAGCAGTGAAAGATTCCCCTAATGCCCTGCCATTCGGTGGTTTAATTCGGCAAATTTATTCAGGAGAATCCCATAGGCTTCAGTGTTAAAAATATTCCCGTTTTAATTCAATATCTAATAAACCATTCATTATAAAATTCTGCTGTAAAGAGTCTCTTTATTTATAGATTTTTTAGGAAATTTTAAGCATTTTTCTGGATTATTTTTTTTAAAAAAGTCCGATTTTTTTTTTTAAGGTTACTTATTTTATCTGTAACAGACCTTTTTATTATCATTCCCTGGAACTCATATGTAAATTTCAGACATTTTCGCTCAGTAGTTTCTTTGCAAACAGCGTTTTACTTTTCACACATTCATGCAAACTGTTTTCCTAATTTATTCACTTCACTCGTCTGCGGTGTCGGCTTTTTCCTGCGGCTGCACTGCATGTGATCGGCTCCTGCTCGGGTTTTTCCGGCGTCTTCGGCGGGTTAATCCAGATATTTTTGCGAGTTTCGGCATGCATTCGCCTGTTTTTTTTTCCGGTGACTTTTCCTGGGGTTTACGGCAGCTTTTCCCTGCACTTCGACGAACCTGTGGTGCTTGCTGAATACACCGCAGGGTCGACAAAATGGGATTGCCGAATCGGCCCGAATTGAAGAGAACGAAAAGTCACCGAACATGCGGTAACTTTTCGATTCTCTTTGAATAACCCTGTGTTTGGTTTTTTTTTGTGTGTGATCCGAATCGAATTTGAATCGATCCCAAATAACGAAATATGAAAACTAATCAGTTTCATTATACGGTTTCACAAATCACCCTGTACCACAGGCCAATAAACAGCTCAATATTTAACCCTAGCTTTCCTTTTAAACCTCATGCTTAACAGTAATGGAGCAGGATTTGATTTACTGTTGTGTTTTTTTTATGATTCGAATCGATTTCGAATCGATCCCAAATTACAAACAAAATTACGAAACAAAGTTAGCATTCGAACGAATTCTGTTTCAGACTAAATTATTTTCAGATGAAACAAACAAATTTTTCAGCTGTGCACACCTCTAACGCTTAATGTGGTCAGATTGCTGGTGAGTATTTCTTAAATAGCAGGTAACCGTTTAAATAAATTTTAAGACCTTCTAGTGACTCCCAGGACATCTGGTAAACAGTATGGCCATAGAACTGCTGCATTCCCATTGTCATACTATGTATGATGGCATTCAGGCAAGAAAACAATAGGTGTGATTTATTAGATGTTAAATGGGGGACCCGGTAATGGTTTCCCCCATCCCTGAACTCTATTACTTAGTTTATACGTAGGGTTATTCGATAAGTGCCAGCGTTTTCTGAAGTTGCAAACACCAGCAAGAATCTGTGTTGTTCTATTGCCAACCAATGCTGACGTTTCACAAAACGAAGCATCTCCTGCCACTGTTTGGATCTTACTATTGTGAACCATCAGCCGTCAACCTGTGTCCGCTATAGGTATTATCTGTATATGATATGCAATTTACGTGTGCTACACAAATTTCGTAAGAAACTGCAGGGACTTCCGAATTTCAAAAGCCCTGTGCTGAAGAGGAGGAGCAGCCGAGTGCCGAGGAAGAAAAGAGAAGTATTTAAGCTAAAACAAAATATATAAAAAATTGGGAAGGTGCTGTCAGCAGCAGCAGCAGTCATTTAATATAGTTAATTCACTAGCAAATGTATTGATTGAATGAAAAGGTAAATTATCACAACTATCAGCTCACCCTTGTAAGTTTTTATGGTGCTTTTTGGGCATTAATGATGTTCATATAGTATAGTACATTTTGATCAATACTATTATGCCTGAATCATTAACGTAATAACTGATACAAGGATACTGATAAATACGTCTAATGTGAATTGCTGGCAATAGCTAGGATTTTGTTTTTTGTCAACAAAGATGTTGTGAGATTTCTGCATAACCTCTGGCAGGTCTTTTTAGGCTTAAGTGTATAATGATTCTTCTGTCTTGACTCATGAAAGCTGCATTTTATTATAAATATGTATCTTTCTTTGCAGCAGCAGCAGCAGCAGCAGCAACAGCAGCAGCAGCAGCAGCAGCAACAGCAGCAGCAACAGCAGCAACAGCAACCGCCACCACCTGGTCCAAGGCTTCCACCAAGACAACCCACAGTGGCCTCCCCAGCTGAATCTGAGGATGAGAATCGTCAACAAGCCCGTCCGAGAACAAAAATCTCTGTGGAAGCTCTGGGCATTTTGCAGAGCTTCATCCAAGATGTTGGCTTGTATCCAGATGAAGAAGCAATCCAAACTTTGTCCGCTCAGCTTGACCTGCCCAAGTACACCATCATAAAGTTTTTTCAGAACCAACGGTACTATATGAAGCACCACGGCAAGCTGAAAGACAATTCGGGCTTAGAAGTGGATGTAGCGGAGTACGATGAGGAAGGTCTTCCTAAAGAGTCGGAAGACAGTACCCTAGACAAAAGTACTAATACACTGTTTTCAGTTAAACTTGAAGATGATTTAACTGGAGAAGGGAATACAGACATCACTGCAGAACTGAAAGACTTATCCTAAAGTATTATAATAATTATTTTTATTCTGAGGTTTCACTGGTATTACTAACTACATCCTAATGTACTGTCAGTAATATTTTGTTGTACATTGTTCAGCCAATGAATCTTGAGAGAGAGAAAAAAAACACACAAAACAAAACAAACAAAAAAACTTGCACAAATCAAGGAAACAATGCAGACTACATGAAATGTTTAACGCTGTCTACGAACTGCTTTTAGCTCCAGATTACAAACTCAGAAAATTGATATTTATGTTCACTGGATAGGCCACAATGTACTGGAGGAGCATGATTCTAGTGCAGGCAATTTAAAATCTGGAGCCTTCAAACAAGCATACAGACTTTCACTGGTTTTTCTTTTTTTGTTCTCTTTTTTTGTTCGTTATGTCTCATATTCTCCTTGTACTATTCCACACTTGATCTTCGGAAAGTCACACTTATATACATTAAAGAGTATGTTACTCTTGCACAGCTATAGGGTGGAAGAAGAACTCTATACTGTGAGATGCAGTTTAAAATGATAACATGCCAACAAATGCCTTGTGTTATATGGCACTGCCGTTACTTAGATTTTTTTTTATTTTAAATAAAAGGTCACTGTAATTTAAATGATTTTCTTTTGTTTTCCATTGATATGGAGCTTATTAAAAGGAAGAAACCGCGAATGATTACTCCCATTTACTGATTTGTAGTTCTTGCAAGCTCATGTTGTAATTATTCTTTTTTTTAATACAAAAAAAAACAAAATGTTTTGTTCTGTGTAATATAGCTTCACATTCTTACCATACTGATTTTTATTTTTTTTATTAATTCTTTTTTTTAATTTATATATGTATTTTGATGGGCAGTAAAACAAAGTGTCTTAAAAGTTTTAAATAGAGAAAAAAATGTGCTTTACAGAGTTGCCTATAAAAAAAAGTGCTCTATGTTATCCAAGCAATTCATACTATAAGCTTCACTCTTATTGTGGTATGCAATTTTTACTATCATGCAAACAAGCTTAGGTAAATAAAACTAATAGATCACCTTAGAAACTTATGCAATTAATGTGAAAAGATAATTGATGTTTGCAATGTGTCTTCCCTTGGTTTACAATCAATTTTCAAGCTACATCTGTACAAAGTTTCTGTATAAAGGTGTATTTCTTTTTTTATGAGTTTATTGCTATGAAAACACCAGTTATTTTCTTACAGCTGGCTGTTTTTCTAAATGTATCACAATTTTTTTCTTTATGCAAAGATGTTCTGACTAGGAGTGGTTATTGACTGTAACTACACAATTAAAATTGTTTGTATGGTATGATATAAGGTTTGTTTGTGTGTACCGTATACTTCAAACTATACTTCAAGTTTAAACTTCTCAATAACCCTTAAAAGTCATTTGTAGGTTCTGGAAATACAGTCCCGGTGAATCTGAATATTGCTTACAAATATTTTTTTATAATAAAATAACACCTGTTGTATGTGAATGCTATGTAAGCTCTGTTTTTAAATATTACTTACATATCACTGTTGCTTGAGACCAATGAGTAAGTTCGATGAGCATCAACTGGGACTCCATGCTAACAATTATCAATTTCAGTGCAAGTCATGGTTCACACGTTGTACCCTGGTTACCCAGTCAGTCAGTGGAACCCCTTAACTGATCATTAATTGGCAGGAATCAACTTGTGTGTCCCCTTGTTCTTTAGGAAACAACTTTTGTGTCCCCTGTATCTCTAGGAAACAACTTGTGTGTCCCCTTCTTCTCTAGTGTATAGAGCAAGGAAACAGAAAATGTTTGAGCAGGGCCAAGCAGAGGTCTAGGATTTGGATAATTTGGGCTACCCAGTCAGTCATTGGAATCCCTTAACTGACCATTAATTGGCAGGAAACAACTTGTGTGTCCCCTTGTTCTCCAGGAAACAACTTGTGTGTCCCTTTGTTCTCTAGTGTATAGAGCAAGGAAACAGAAAACGTTTGAGCAGGGCCAAGCAGAGGTCTAGGATTTGGATAATTTGGGCATTTGGGCTACCCAGTCAGTCACTGGAACCCCTTAACTGACCATAAATTGGCAGGAAACAACTTGTGTGTTCCCTTGTTCTCTAGGAAACAACTTGTGTGTCCCCTTGTTCTATAGGAAACAACTTGTGTGTCCCCTTGTTCTCTAGTGTATAGAACAAAGAAACATAAACGTTTGACCAGGGCCAAGCAGAGGTCTAGGATTTGGATAATTTGGGCATTAATTTTCTGAATAGTGATAAAACACAGGCATCTCTCTACTAAAATGAAAATTGTGGCATACTAACATGGGAGTTGGACTATTTAAGGCAAAAATGCAAAGATGAATAGCAATGAAAGATGAAAATGGCAGAGTTTGAAAGCACTTACTGTTGTTAATCTTGCAGTTCCCATTTCAATTCTTCACAATTCCTAATTTTGTGGCTGATTTGCATTATCCTTAATACAGGCTCAGCCAAAATGTTGTCTCTTCTTTTACGAACATGCTGCTATTTTAGCAGCTCAGCTCGTAATATTAGAGAATCTCTAAAAGATACCAGCATTAATGCAGCGAGCCGCCACTGTTATTTTCTGCTGGAATGCATAGGAGACCATAGAGATTTCCACAGGGTCAGTGAAAGGACACTGGGAACAATTTGTTCTCACTATCCTTCTGTTCTCAGCTATAGGAGGCACCATGTCACACCGTCTTCTCCATTGGGGTGAGGGATAAGTATTCAAGTTTTTTAGCTAGGTTTGTTTCATTAGCAAGTGACTTTGCATATGCAAATACGGTCAACGCCAGCTTTTGAAACTCAGCATTTTTTTTTAATACCAATTGCAAGCGAGAATAACAAGCAACCTCGGAATCACACGTTATTCTCCAGCTGCCTCCACATTAGCACTTCTTATGCAATGCGTAGGAGGCACTAATGTACAGTAGACAGCCATAATAGCCAAGCCACATTTACTTGTATATTAATATCTCACTTATTAGTACTAATGCCTCAGCTGGTACCGGACCCTTAGTGAATAAATCACAATAATAATCCCCACCATCAAAACAACGTTTCATTTTAGGCACATGCAAGGGTTGTGGCAGTCATGCCAAGACGCAAACGAATGAGCCACCGAATTTTATTCAATTTTACCAGTTAAGATCCTTCTCTATTCTCATGGATCAGTTTATCCCAACTTTTTATCTGGTTTAAGGGGAAGATCATGAAAATTGGATTTATCTTTGTATTCAACTGGTCATTACTGCGACAAAAGAACTGGTATTGTGTGTCTTACATTTTACGGTTGTGTTTTTAAGTATAGTTAATTTAAAACTTTTATTCGAGTTTCTCATTACGTTGAACAATAAACATAAATGCTCTTTATGACTGTATATTTAATAAATGTTCATCTTTTATTAAAAAATATATATGAGTTTATCTGGGTGCATAACCTAATTAGTGGAATCTTATGATTGTTTATTTATTCTGTCTTTGTGTTACCATGTGATTTTTGAAAGTCCTCTGCCTACTTCACATTCAATTCTGAAATTATATTTCTATCAAGGAAAGTGAGTGCTCATATGCTGAGAAATCTTCCTTTTAAGTGTCCAAGGTCCAGTAATTCCATCTCAGATTTAGTATTTTTACATCTCTTGCCTCCCAAAAATGCAACATGGCTACATCATTGTGGCGAGGAACACTTTTGCAGCTTGGTTTGATGGTTGGTCAGTTAGTCATCTGATAGCTTCTGACAGTTAAGTTTGCTTGAGAACCTCATTCTCTTCTGAACTCGCCGGGGGGTCTGAAGTTGGGAGATTTGCATTTGCTTGTAGAGTTGAGACTTTTGCATCTGCTGTGAATTCTTTATCATTGTTACTTTTTAATAGTTTAGGCTTTTTAAATCATGCAATTAGAGATCATTACAGAATCTAGAGAGTCTCCTAATCTTCAAGTCAACTGTTGTTACAAACTATTTCCAAGAAAGCTATAGAATAAAACCCCATTCAAATAGCAGCCAAAACGTGTGGCGGAGAGTATTGAATTAACAATTAGTATAATACACATTGGGCCCTATTACATTCTTCACGCAAACGTTCACTCGCGCGCAAAAACGCATTAGCACGAGGGGCAAAACCCTTTGCGCTGAACGTCGTATTACGACGTTCGCGCACAAAATGCGCGTTAACGTCTAACGCGAATGACCCTGTGCGCACCCTTTGCGTGCGCAATTTAGTACGCGCATCCTATACTTAAAATTGTGAGCTTAAATGCGTTTGTGCGCTGGTGCGCGCATGGTATTACAATCTTAGCGCAAAATTTTATGGAAAACGTTTGCGTGCATAATTTTAACATTTTTGAAAAGCTTGTGGTAACGGCAAATTGTAACAACCTGACCGTACCAAACTGCGGATTCACAACGGAGAACGTCGATGCGCACTTTTTTTTATTACTAGATCCGTCAAAAATGACGGCCGCTACCTTGTCTTCCGTCAGAAAGTACATCTTTTGTGCGCAGTCTGCACAAAATGCGATCGTCTGACGGACTCACGTTAAAAATTACATTGTGCGCACTGATTCCTGCGCGCAACGGTACTTTGCGCGCATTTTTGCGCTTCGGTTTTACGAGCGCAATTTCCCGACGGATGAAAAAATGCGCGAGGAATGTAATTCCAGCGGTGATTTTCGTGCGTTAACATTTAACAGTTTGCGCAAAAAAACTCCCGTTTAGCGTGCGTTTTTGCGTTAAGAATGTAATAGGGCCCATAATATAGAAAATACAGTGCACACAACAATATAGGCAAAAGGTTTTAAAAATACCCAACTTGGTGTAACAAATGAAGGAGATTTAGACACAAGATGTGATCACATATTGCATAAACCTGACAATGAACCCCATTGTCGGCAGATTCTACTCTAGGCCAACCAAATGTCTGCTCTTTTGTGCTATACACACTCACTTGGCGCATGCATCCCTGTGGGGCTCACAGCAGATCAAGGTTTTAAATAGAGCCTTCCTTGAGGCAGGTGTAACAGGGGTGTAAAGCCAAAGAGGGATGGTCAGCCCTGAACATGTTATGCCTACTGGTCACTCAGCAACCTAGCGCAGCACCCTATTAGCACCCTAATAAAATGTATGTTTAGGTTGGTACATCCACCCTGGTGTTATTAAATATACAATGAGTTGTCATGAGTTTAGAAATCAACCTTTTTCCATTCGTATTTTCAACTGTCAATATTTGATAGGTCGCAACAATTCTTTGCGTGGGAAACAGACCTCTACAGTTTAAGATATTTTCTGCTTATTTGAAGCAAAACAAAACAAAAAAAATCCAACTGTTCCATGATGAGTCTAAAATAGTATCAATAAATAGCAAACAGAATGGTGGGACTTCCCTTTTATCATATCTGTCTAGTAAAGACAACATAATTAGTTTACAAGGCTATCCAAGAACAAATAAATAGAAACGCATATTTACAGTTCTTGGCAGCGGCTTCGTTCTAATAGCTACAAGTATATGTATGCCAGCTGTACAAGCCAGGATTTACACGTTACTAACGTCAACGGAATTAATACTTTGTAAATACACATTGCTTGCCTGATTTGGAAGTTATCTGCGTGTCATATGTATTTTACTACTAGAGAAATTTGTGATTCGCTCCTTGCTGTATATTTAAATTTTTTCTTATATGATTGGTAGATATTGAATTTTAAAGCTAAATTAACAAATCCCTGACATTCTCATGTGGAGAGTTAGAGCCTTCTAAGGCTCCTGTCAGACGAGTGCAACGTTCATGTTCGTGCTGGCGTACAAAAGTACGTCCATGATAGCATGAAATAAAGGCCAATGGAGTCCCACACACGAAGTACGTCCGCACTGAACTGCGGACGCAACAACGGCTGCGGCAAACGGATGCAAGTTAGGCAAGAACGTACAACCCTTAGAACGGCCGCACAAAGTGCGCTGCGTAAGCAACGTCCGCATAGTTTTGTGTGTGAGTGATGGAACGTAGTCAGATGGACTGCATTTACACGTCCAGCATTTTTGACGGACAAAATGGTTTTGCATTTTAATTTATTTTCCCTGCTACATCCGTCATAAAATACGTCAAAAAACAGACTGTGTGGCCACTACCTTGTTGTCAGTCGAAAGTATGTCCGTACTGCACAGACGCACAGTCCGTACAAAATGTGCTCGTCTGACCCTAGCCTAAGTGGGAAAAAAATGACAATTATTATTTTTAAAGATTTTTTTAACCCCAATGTGTGATTATAGCATGTGTTTTAAAACACACTTTAATTGCACACAGGTGATCAGGTGAGCAAATTGGCTATGCCCACACTGCTACCATGCAGCAAGGAGAAGTTATGCCTGGTTTGGATTGTTTCGAAATCCAAAAATATCAGATTCTGAAATAATCGGAATCAGATGATTTTTTAATATAGTAAGCTTCATATTTTATCGTATTGCACCAATTCGGAATATCGGAAATGTACAATATATTCAGACGATTCTGATATTTGGAACCTTTATGTATAATACGTAATACAATTGATTAGGGGGGCTAGGGTCAGGGCTAGGGCAAGGGTTAGGTTTAGGGTGTCAGTTCCTGTATCATATTATTAGGATCAGGGCTAGGGTTAGTTTAGGGTTAGAGTTAGGTTAGGGTTGGGCTAGGAAAAGACTAGGGTTAGGGCTACAGTTTCTGGGTGTCATATGATTAGTGCTGGGGTTAGGTGTAGGCTTAGGATAGAGTTACCGTTGTTTGTTTGTTTTTAAATTCTATTATTATGATTAAGTCTGAAATTTTCTGTTTACATTCGGACCTGAGCAAATTTTAATCTGAAAAATTCGGATTGATTTACATTTTTTAATTGGAAAACAATTTGGTTCAGACATTGGCAATTTAGAATTCAGATAGATCCAAATTGCCAATCTTACCATTTCGGAATAGGTCCGAACTGAATCGCACATGTCTAGCTACCATGCTGTACACTTGCACACCGATGGAATGCATGCTGTTCAGAACTTGAACTTTAGTGTGTAAGGTTTCAACACATGTTTCAGTTTTTTATAATTTCGGTTATATTGTCATAATATAATTTTAAGTAAGCCCTAAACCAATAAATCATAGATTATAGTTCCGGATGTTGCATGGGTTAGCGAGACAAAGATACAATCACAATCAAATGGTGTATGACTGTTTGGAAATGGTTCGATTTTCTGCAGTATTCTGCAGTATTTTTCCCATGACATTAACTAAATTGGTCACTTGATACATTGTAATATTGCATCACTGTAAGATGAAAAAAAGTAATACACATATTCAGCAGATAGGACAATTAATAGACTTTGTTACATCTGAGGCGTGTTTTAAAGCGAAATGCTTCTAGCTGGAAGAGAAAAAAGGGCTGTATACATGCGCAACCATCAAAACAAACAGAGGTAACCCAGTAAACTGTATAAAGAATCAATTGGTGTATAGAAATAATAGATTAAAAAATCTTAATAAAAAATTGTAATCTATTATTTCTATACAACCATCAATTGATTCTCTAGAAAGCTGGAAGAGCCAGATTCCTTTTGGACCAAACAATATCAATTTTCTGTATCACGTACCAGATGATGAACTCTGAGTTGTGGGTTCTTTATGTCGTGACAATTCAGTCATAAAATGCTAAAATTGTGAATAGAAAGGGTGTAAAAAATATTTAAGTGGTTTTAAAGATAATTCTTAATGTAAGAAAAGAGTAGCAAACTAGACGATCTCGCACTTTTTTTATTCCTGTATTGGCCATTGGTCATGTGTTTTTTGTAATAAACTTCCATGTGACATATATTCATTCACACAACTAAGTTGCCATTGTCTGCAATAAAAAATGAACACCGGAATGCAAATGAAATGCAAAGAGCAAAGTCAAACCCAAAGGGGCAATCTATAAAATAAAGTCAAATAGCTAACAGGAGGTCAAGGTCACTTCTCCGTCCTTATTCTTTTTGATCTTTCTCCTGCATTTGATATTGTCAACCACCCTCTCCTGCTACTCACGCTGCGTCAACTTGGCCTCAGTGACACTGTTCTCTCCTGGTTCTCTTACTAGCAGGGTTATTCAAAGAGATCCGAATTGCTTGAGAAGGTAACCGAACGCTGAAAATCAGCGTTCGGTTACCTTTCCTGGCCATTCGGCTATCCAGAGAGCAGGCAATTCGCCAAATCCTGGCGAATTGCCTGCACATACGGTGCCTGTTCGGTGCCTGTTCGAGGGCAGTGAAATCCCCATGAAAAAGCACTGCTTCGGCTATTCAGAGAACACAAACCAGCAGTGAAAGGTTCCCGAAATGCCCTGCCATTCGGTGGTTTAATGCGGCAAATTTATTCAGGCGAATCCCATAAGCTTCAATGTTAAAAATATTCCCGTTTTAATTCAATATCTAATAAACCGTTCATTATAAAATTCTGCAGCAAAACGTCTCTTTATTTATAGATTTTTTAGGATACTTTAAGCATTTTTCTGAATTTTTTAAAAAAAAATTAAAAGTCCGATTTGTTTTTTTTTTTTTTTCAGTTTGCTTATTTTTTTTGTAACAGCCCTCTTTATTATCATTCCCTGGACCTCCTGTGAAAATTTCAGACATTTTCGCTCAGTAGTTTCTTTGCAAACAGCGTTTCATTTTCCCAGATTCATACAAATGTTTTTTCTAATTTATTCACTGCCTCCTCTACGTCACAGCTGCTTCGGCTCTGTGTGATTCGGCTCCTGTTCGGCTCCTGTTCGGCTCCTGTTCGGGTTTTTCGAAGGTTAATCCAGATGTTTTTGCTTGTTTTCAGCGTGCATTCGGTTAGTTTTCGTCAGGTTTGCGGCAGCTTTTCCCTGCAATTCGGGGACCCTGTGGTGCTTGCTGAATACACCGCAGGGTCGCCGAAATGCAATCGGCAAAAGGAACCGAATTGAAGAGAACGAAAAGTCACCGAACGTGCGGTGACTTTTCAAATCTCTTTGGATAACCCTGTATCTCTCTCTTCACTCCTTCAGTGTCTCCTTTGCTGGTGCCTCTTCAACACCGGTTCCTCTCGTTTGGGATGCCTCAAGGCTCTGCTCTGGGTCTCCCACACTTCTCAATCTATACTGCCTCACTGCGCAACCTCATTTCTTCCTATGGGCTCCAAAATCATCTCTATGCTGACAACACCCAAATCTACCTTTCCTCCCTCGATCTCTCTCCTCCCATGTTGAACCGTCTCACAGCTTGCCTGTCAGCTGTCTAGGACTGGATGACTTCCTGTTTCCTAAAGGTTAACCTTTACAAAGCTCTCCATAACCGCGCCCCTGACTACATCTCCTCCCTTATCAACAGGTACATCCCGTTCTGGCCACTTCACTCTGCCAATGACCTGATGCTATCAGTTCCACGTACCAGCACCCCTAACTCTCGTCTTCAGGACTTTTCCTAAGCTGCCCCCTTTCTATAGAACTCCCTCCCCCACATCATTTGACTCTCCCCATCTCTCCAGTCCTTCAAGAAGTCTCTAAAATCACATTAATTTAGAGAAGTCTCTCGGGTTAGTCCATAATCCACCACTGTACATTTCATGCACCATCTTCCCATTCAGCCCACACGCTCTCACATACTCTGCCATTCATGTTCACCTAGTGTGTCCCCCCTCTCCTCTCAGATTGTAAACTCTCGAGCAGGGTCCTCTCTCCTACTGTTCTGTGTGTAAGGTGTATGTATAATTATTATCCTGTCTCTCCCATTGTATAGCACTGTGGAACTTGTTGGCACTTTTCAAATACTTGTAACTGTACAAATGACAAAGGGTTAACAGTGGTTGTGCTGAAAGAACCCAGTAACACGGAATTCTAGATACATAGGAAAGTGGCAGTAAGCACAGTTGACACTAATGCAAAGGTCCTGGTGATATGGTAAATGGTGATAAGCTACTATTTATGAGGAGGAGTTCACCCAAAATGGTACCTGGTAACCCAGGATTCGACCATGAACTTATCCAAGTTCAACACCAACTTTAAGTGGCATTAGATTTAGACCTTCACATACAGTCTAGTGCAGAACTTGATGTTTTGGGAACTACATTTCCGTTTTAGCTCAGGCAGCCTAATGTGTGACTGAGCATTTTTGGAGATGTAGTTCCCAAAACATCAGGGAACCAAGGTTGCTGACCTCTGGTCTAGTGGATAAGGCAGAGTCTTCAATGGTACAGGGGGCTAGAACGATGCATAAGAAAATGGTAGAGCAGGGCTCAGTTAAACCCAGATCTGTAACACGCATGTCTTCTAGGTTCCTGTAACTGTGGAGCCCTGCAGGTGTCATCAAGGGAAAGAAAGTTTACATGTGGGCATAATATATATGTCTTGGGGATGATCTACTAAATTGTGACCACATGTTAACTGTTAGTGTGCGCATGATTTACACGCAACAGAGACAGAGAGTCTCCTCCCCGAGCCCTCCTACCTCAGGGTGGGGACTAGCTTTCCTCGTGTCATATCAAAGTTTGTTTACTTAATGTTGATCGTATCGCTCTTCGCAAAACAACCCACCAAAATGGTCATATGCCAGCGCCAAAAATAGTGTAACTGTTACACAGACACTTGTCGCTTTTTATTTTATAGAGCTGTTTTTGACCGACAAGCACAGAAATGTCAAAAATACATCAGAAAATACACCTCAGTGCAGCAGTAGATAATATATAAAGGGTAAGTGCCTATATAGTCACAATTGTTCGAATATCTTCACCTATAAAAAGAGATAAAACAAAAAGTACATAGCGTAATACTGCATTTCAAATAATATATAAAATACAAAAAAAGTCCCATTCATAAAGGTTGAGCCTTTATGGTGCTACGTACATATCCTGCCTCTGCTCAGTGTGCCGGTCGGCCTTAGCCCATATGGAATGGGGATTTTACTATACGTATTATACTATTACTATAGTACTATACTATTACTATATGTATTTAGATACGTATAGGGGCAGCTAATATACAATAAGGAGTCGCTAATGCCAAGCAGCAAATAGGGCCCAATACGAATCTGTGAGTGTATGTAATGGACAGAATGGCATAACGGGGAGATAGTGTCACAAAACGAACCTCTGACTCTCCTGAAACCCTGCTCTCTCCCTCTGAAACCAATTCTTCTGCTTTTGCAGATCTTATCACTTGGAATTGAAATGCCTCTTAATGAGAAAATCCTAGTAAAAAAGTAATGTTTTTGGTTTATGGTGTTTAGGCTAACCAACAACATCTTGCTGTTAATTCTCTTGTGGAATGTGCACACAGTAGCTAAATGATGCTCTCCTGCACAAACATAAAAGTGGTACAATTTTCTAGTGCAGGTCAACTTTCTTATGTGGATCAATACATGTGCAGCTACCTTCCGCACATTCTCTCACACATTCATTTTTATATTAATCCACCAGTGCACAACTTACCTGTTTTTACATTTCCATTAAGATTTTTTTATTTCGATGGTACATATACACTAGTGGATAGAGCCGTGATTTAAATATGTATTATTATATTAAAAATGTGCTTGGCACTCATTATATGTTCACGTAATATCTTGCGGAATATTCGACATCGGAAATTATTCTAGAGAGATTTACTAAGCAAATGGTAAATTAAACATCTGAGAATTTGATAAAATAGCTCACAGAGAGATGTAAACGTAGCAGGCACTCAATGGATATGTTCCAGTGGGTCACATGAAAATAGAAATATATTAATGTGATTTAATAGATTTTTTTAATGAGAATATGTATGGTGGACTTGTTAATGAAAAATATTGATCAGCTAAATGCAACGCATATTCTTTTGCTTTCTTGAGTGATATCTGCAGGGGTCAAGTCCTAAAAGAACAAGTTCAGGAACTCTCCACGAATTCTTGTCCTCAGTTAAACACTGAGATGTTGCACTTTATCCACCCCTTTCAGGGTTATTCAAAGAGATCCGAATTGGGGCCGAAAGGTAACCGAACGCTGAAATTCGGCTATTCAGGGAGCAGGCAGTTTTCCGAATGAAGGCGAATTGCCTGCGCATATGTTGCCTGTTCGTTGCCTGTTCGAGGGCAGTGAAATCCACATAGAGAATCAATGCTTCGTCTATTCAGAGAACACAAAACAGCTTAGAAAGGTTGCCGAAGTGCCCTGCTGTTCAGAGGTTTCATTCGACAGGTTTATTCAGGAGAATCCCATAGGCTTCAATGTTAAAAATATTCCTGTTTTAATTCAATATCTAATAAACCGTTTATTATTTTATTCTGCAGTAAAAAGTCTCTTTATTTTTAGATTTTTTAGGATCTTTTAGGCATTTTTCGGGATTTTTTTGTGAAATTTTTTTTCCGTTTTTTTTTAATTCGTTTCTATTTTTTTCTGTAACAGCCCTTTTTATTATCATTCATTGGATCTTACATGTAAATTTCAGACATTTTCGTTCAGTAGATCTTTGCAAACAGCGTTTCGCTTTTCAAACATTCAAGCGTGCTGTTTTTTTTTTTTCACTCCATTCCCCTGCGGTGTCGGGTTATACTGGCGGCTGCGCTGCGTGTGATCGGCTCCTGCTCGGGTTTTTCCGGCGTGTTCGGCGGGGTTAATCCAGATGTTTTTGCTGGTTTCGGTGTGCCTTCGCCAGGTTTTGCGGTGAGTGTTCGTCGGGTTTGCGACGGCTTTTCCCTGCACTACGACGGCCCTGTGGTGCTTGCTGAATACACCGCATGGTCGCCGAAATGAGATCGCCAAATCACAACGAATTGAAGAGAACGAAAAGTCCCCGAACGTGCGGTGACTTTTCGATTCTCTTTGATTAACCCTGTTTGTTTAAACCTAAAGATAGGCTGGGTTTTAGGGAATCCTTAAGAAAATTGAAATGGCTCAGGTTTGCATAACTGATAGCAAGAGAACCAGCAGGACCCCACCGATAACGAATCCCCGAGTCCCTCAGAAAGGTAGTCACCTCTCGAAAGCGCCTTCTGGCCATCATCGTAAGAAATGATAGGTCATTGTACAATGTAAGCATCGTGTCCTCAAAAATAAAAGAAGCACAGGCCAGAGAATTCGACAGCAGCCGCTGTTTGTCCATGAATTCCCCAGCTATAGCAATCACATCGCATGGCACCCCCTGAGGCGCCGTAGCCGGCTTTCTGATACGTATAGCTGAACAAAAAATTTCAGGGTCTCCCGCAGTCATCTCCAGCACGTGGGCTGCCACTCTATTAGTATAGGGAATCAAGACACTCGTTTGGATCGTCTCAGGTATCCCTCGAAACCTCACATTCTTGCGTCTGTGACGGGCCTCCTGCGTCTCAATGGCTCCCGATAACAGTTCCACCTTAGATTGCAGGGATCTCAGTTGGGTTGTAAAAAGGGTCTGCTCCGACACCACGTCCTCCACCTTCGTCTCAATAGCGACCACTCGTCCCGTGATGGCCGTCACCTCAGCTCTCATGGAGTCAAAGTCTGAGTGCCAAAATGCCCTCATCTCCCCAAACATCCTCTCTAGATCAGCCTTGGTGGAGAGTAAAAGGCCATCCCCGTAACGCTCGTGCGGCATCCGAGTGGTCTGATCCACCATGCCAGCATGAGAGGCGGCTTCATCAGGTGGAATCTGCTGCTCTGGAAGCCATTTCCCAGCACATGTCGCCAAGTGGGCCGGCCCTGGGGTGCATACCTCAGGCTCCATCTCCGTCCCGCAGGGGTCTTCCTCACTCTGCGTGCCACTCGGGCGCTGTCTCCAGTCATCTCCCAGGGAGTCCCGGATGTCCATTTGCCTGGGTCCCTCCAAATCGCCAGGTCCCTTTCCCGTCTTCTTTCCCATAGCTCGCCTGGGCTATAAGGCTCGAGTCGCAGGCTGCAAGATGGCCGCCCTGAGTAGGCCTCGAGGTGGGCTGGAGTCAGCCAAGTGTGGCAAAAAAGAGAAGAAAAACAAACAAAACGATCCGGTCTCAGATCAGGGAGATATCCAATAAGTCCCTCAAGGTGTCAGGCACAGCAGCCAGGGGTAGATCACAGTACAACAGCAGGTTTGTGTATCAGGCGTGGGAGAGCTCAGCAAAATGCGACCTACCGAAAATGCCATTTTCGACCAATAATTTTCAGTGGCCAAAATTTCGGTGCATCCCTAGTTGCAACCCTAACCGGGAAGCACTACACATTCGTCAAACAAGGCAAATGTTGGTATAGTCATGCTGGAAGACTGCCTCTAGATCAAAGGACTTCACTAACCAGACCAGCTCCCTCATGCTGGTGTAATTACTTAGCTATTGAAGGTATCAGAGGATTGATCCTGTGTTCTCCATTAGAATGGACAATTTTATATTTTTTTTACTAGAAAGATTATACAAATTATAAACATTAACTTGCAATTCTTTATTGTCACACATGACATCTGGGTTAATTTCAATTAAAGATATTCTACTGTGACAGAATAAATTGATAACATGGATTAAACAGCCATTACAAAGCAAAAAGATAATGCTATCGTTTGCAGTGTGGAATACATCCTGTTATAAATATACATTATATTGTGGAAAAACAAATACACATTCTTAAAAAGTCGAATCATTTTACATTGCATTGTTATTACCAGTTCACAAAATCTGATTTTAAGTGACTTTGTATCCTATAGACTGGAGGAGCAGAGACCAAGGTCCCTGTTCTAAGGTTGGTGCTAAATGGCAGACGCTAATATAAAACTTGAGTGTCTGTCGTTTTCCTTAAGTGCCTGCTGTTTAACACCCGTATTATGACTGAGCCGCTTTCTCAACAGCTCCAGACGTAATCCTTCCAAGGTGTTAAATGATAACACCAGCAGTCTGAGATCCAGCCAGGCAGAGGAGGGATACACGGTGGAACACTGGGAACTATTGGATCCCTTTGCTCCTATGCCCACGGAGTGAGGAAGCGGTAGATCTCGATGCTATCCCCACCAAGGAAACTCAGATGAGTATGGGATTTTAGTTGGGTTTACCCTGAAGTGTAATGTGATTGCACAGAAGCATGATCACTTAAAACCAGGGTCTGAAAGACGTTATTCATTTACCAAATAACATCAGACGTAGATGGAAAATGGGTCATTGGAATAGTTTGTTCTCCATCTGCTGCGTCCACATTAGCGCCTCCCATAGAAAGTATAGGAGATGCTAATGTAGAGTAAGCAGGTGCTACATCTGAGACGCAAGCTGAGCTTGCGGCGCCGAAGTGCGGCCTAGATCCGGTGGCGGCTCCACCCCCGGGTACCCCCTCACTGCCGGACATCCTCACGCATAGCATGATGACATCAGATAGCCGGGGAACCCCTAGCTGCCCGGAATCCCCTGGTGGAGATAGGGGGTTCATTTGAACCCTGATATCTCCAGAACCATGGCAGCTAGGGGTTCATGGAGGGTGTCAACCGAAAGGCCTGAGCAATGATACCCAACATGACCAGATATAAAGTAAAATAATAAAAATAAAAACATGTATTTTTTTGTGTGTTATTTTTATTAATGCAGCATTATTGTTCACATTTCAATTATAATGTGAACAATGATGCTGCACTAATGATTTTTTTCTATGTTGTGCGTTTGCTAAAAATCACATAATTCCCCCCAAAAAAATTAATAAGTCCCCATTTCTAATTTTTGTACAAGCGCACCCCATAGAAAATATAACTGCAAATGTTCATGTGATAAAAGGTGAAAAAAAAACACTTTACACGCTGCAGATGATTAAAAATTCAAGTTTTATTGCATTTTTTGTTATAATATGCAGGCAGAACATGACGTATACATATAAAATTGATATATTATGAATCTGCTGAGTCTGCCGGAAAGAACGATATATAATATGTCTGGGTCGTATAATAAAATGTGGCTTCAAATTGCGCTTAAACATGATGAGCGAAAGCGGTAAAAATTAGCTTAGCACACAGCGGTGAAATGCCTCAGCAGTGAAAGGGTTAAAGGAATAGTGAGTTTTCCATAAAGTAAGGGTTAAAAATAAAAACGAAAAATTCCTTCAAATATCGTGCCTAGGAGGTCCCCATAACCTGCCCGTGAAGTGACGGATTTGTAGGATGTATGGAAACATCGCCATCACAGACCCACACACCTAGCACTCCCAGTCTGCATACAATGTATCAAATTCATGAGACCGGACTTATTAGAAGCACATGTTATTTCCAAACACTAATTAAACACCTGTTGTTTACGCCGTTTGAGAGCACAGGTCATTTAGAGGTGAGAATCTTTGCACCTAGACATTAGTTTTTAATTCAATATCTAATAAACCGTTGCTTATAATATTCTGCAGTAAAGAGTCTCTTTATTTCTAGATTTTTTTTGTATTTTTTAAGCATTTTTTATACTTTTTTCAAAAAAAAAATTGAAAACTCGAGCCGAACACGCCAAAAAATTCAAAGTTCTCGAACTTTCGAACTGACGATGTTCGAATCGAACTCCGAACTGATCGAACCGAACAGCTCATCCCTACTACCTAATACTGACTCAATATATTTTTCCAAATAAGGCAAGTAAATCTAAAGCAAAGTTTTCACCTCTATAAAAAGTCCCAATAAATGTTGAGTTTGTTATGTATGTATGAAAGAAAGCCCACTCTCTCCCATTTTCTAATTTATAGGTTGATACATAAAAAGATAGATAGATATTAGTCCAATCATGAATATATTTAAAGTGCACATCAATAACTGTCTATGATTTGCAAAAGTACGTTAACCCTTTCACTGCTGAGGACATGTGGGGAACGTCCTCATTGACTCCTAAGGAAAGATAGGGGTGGAGATAAGGGTTCATTTGAACCCAGATATCTCCCGAATGTTTTCAGCTAGCAGAGCATGGCCTTTCCAAAGATACCAAACATGACCATGTTTAAAGTAAAGAAAGAAAACAACAATAATACAGAAAAGAAAAATGTGTTTTTTTTAAGACGTGAAATGGCTCAGCAGTGAAGGGGTTAATAGAAGAGAATATATTTCCGTTCACGTCAGTCATAAAAATGCAAATATTTTCTTCCAGTTTTTTATTAAGATCTAAAAAATAAATAATCACCAACAGGGTAATTCTACAGGTGCGTAATATTAGTAATTACATTATTAAAAGGATATTTTTTATATCAAATGGGACTATATTTATAATGAAAACAATCACAGCCAGGAGAGAAAAGAAAATGTGCCTCTGTGTATTGTGGGATGGAAACCAAAACCAATTTTAGAGCCACATAAAGTCAATTTGTGGCTTAAAATAAGTGCAGCGAATCCTGTAGTCATAGGAAACATATTAACTCATTAATAGCATCGCAGACACGAAGAATAAATGTTTACATACGGTTACTCTAAACTGTGGTGTTCCTTTCTGTTAAATACTGTATATATATTGTATAACAATATAAAACCATGAAAAAAAGCAACATGTAGCGTTATTTTATTTTATGTATTATTTATGGGGTTTATTTCCTGTTGTTCTGAATACACTCATGTAGCAAAAAACACCTTCCTTTGTAGTGTAGGTGGAATTCTTTACCTAACATAGGGCTCGATTTAGGTCCGCGTCAGACGAACGCAGTGATCATGTCCGTGTCGCCGCACAGTTTAACGTCCGTCGTAGCATAGAATCATGATCAATAGAGGCACACACACGAAGTACGTGCGCACCGAACTGCGCACGCACAACGCATGTGACAAACGAACGCAAGTTAGGCAAGAACGTAAAACCGCTAAGACGAACGCGCAGAGTGCGCCACGTCCACCTAGCGGCCTGTGTGCATTATTATTATTATTATTGTCATCATTTATATAGCGCCAACAGTTTCCGAAGCGCTTTACAATAACCAAAGAGAACGAAATACAAATAAACGGACGTAAGATGGAAACAAGAGGTGTAGAGGGCCCTGCTCATAGGAGCTTACAATCTAGAGGGATTGGGGGTTGAGGAAGACAAGAGGAATTTCACTAGATAGCAGGATCATTAGTGCCAGTGGTTTGGGAATGGTGGGGCCATTATGCTGCAACGTCAGACGCAGCGCATTTGCGACGTCCATAACGTTGACGCTCAGAGGTTTTTTTGATCTGGCTGACTGTACCTGTATTTTAATTATAATTTTGTTTCCCATATTTCCCTTTTTTTTTCTACATCTGTTAAAAAAAACGGACCGTGTGGTGTCTACAGTAACTTCCGTCAGTACGTCGGTCCATTATGCACGCACGCAGAGTGAGTGCGCTCAGACTGCGTTCATCTGACATTAGCCTTAAGGCTAACAGCTGAAGATATTCGGCCAGAAATGAAACTTGAAAAATGATGCTGGTCCAAAAACAACACACTGGTAAAACGCCAAAAAACACGACTAATTATAAAAACTGCTGTTAAAAAAATATTCAGTTTCATTTCCTCTATTTCTCTACCTAAAAAAATCCATTTATCAACACCTTTCTGCACTTATAAATCTTTCAAAAATCAGCATACTGAGACATTTGAACTTAATCGATGTAGCAGGTATTTCTGATAAGTATAGCTGCGAAAGCCAATATTTGAGAGTTTTCTCTTTTTCTGCAGTTCAGCGGTGTTCGGCGGCCAGTTCGGCAACTCCATCTTCGGTGCACCACAGTGACCCTGCGGTGAATAGTCAGTTCACTGAAGGATCAGTGAAAAAGAATCGCCGAAGCGCACCGAAATTCATCTCGGCAAAATCTCAATGAAATTGCCTTTGCTTTGTGAATAGCCCCTTATGTTTTCAGAAGATACACAAACACACAGCATAATTTGAATTGTTGCATTTATTCGATGAAGCTGATCTTTGAGAAAATGCCATGGGCCATAAGTGTCTGCAGGAGGGTTGGTAACAATTATTATCAATTATCCTCTGGAATTGCTATTCTAAGTTAAGTGGAAACTTGAGTGACTTCTGCGTAACCTATGCTTTTTATATTGAAACAAAAAATTAGTCCCACGCTTAAACCTCCAATACTCTTAAGGGCAAGCGTGAACCATTTGCGTTCAACCCCACATTATACAACGAACAAGCCAAAAAAAAAAGCGCCACCTGCGCTTTATGTCCCAAATCCTGATGTATAATAAATAACAGAGATTTTTAGTACCACTGTAATGGCCATTAAAGTGTAAGATCATCTGCCAGTGTCAAGGCAAACCTCCCAGGTGAATAATAAAATCATTAGCAAACATTTACAGTCTGCTTTCTATTCTAAGTAAAAGTATTGGGAGCCACAGAATAATAAAGGATTTCAAGTCTCCTGTTATTTTCCCGGCTGCCAAGAAATAAAAAAGTTACCAGCGTGATGCAATAAAATGTTGCAATCGCAAAAACATTTCAAACCGGGAAAGAAGCAGAAAAATAACAAAACACTTACCTTTTATCCCATTGTAGACAATGTGTGCCAGTATCTCCACTATCAGAAGGACACCAAGGTCAAGTAGATCCTCTGTGTCCTCCAGATGGACCTGTGCCAGCTTGTGAGATTGCGTTTATGTAATGTTGTCTTGCTCTCACATGACAATCCATATAGTCCTTTGGATTCTACAGTGTAGGAGACATCATTTTTCTTTTACAAGAATCTGTAGCTGTGTCCCAGTATATGAATATGCTGCATATAGACATATTTCTAGGACAGTCTAATAGGGAAAGAAAAAAAGACCAGGAAAAAATGTTTACTATGAAGACATTCCAAAAAATTTGAGAGGGCACTGTATTTGTATATTGAGATCAAACCCACAGTACTGTCATAAGAATAATCCAGTAAAGAGGAAAAAGGGGACAGAGCTACCCGAACCACTTTCAGCAGGGATGGACTGGGACAAAAAATCAGCCCTGGACTTCATCCAGACTGGCCCACTTTAATTATGCACACACACACAAAAATAGTATATAAACAAACCAGATCTCAACTAATCGCTTTGCGGACACCGGAGTTGCTGAAGAGTGATTGGGTAAAGCAATGCAGCGGCACTGAGGTTGAGGGTGCACCTAAGGCGTATGCGCAGTGGGTTTTAACGGCACGGTGGCCCCAATATGAGACTGCGGCAGACTTCATCTGTTTTATAGACAGTGAGGAATTTCTCAGCTCACCCATTAAAGGAAGCGTGAGCCATGCAGTGAACCAGCATTCACACTGACCCACTGAGCCATCGGCCCACCGGAAATCTCCCTGTAGTCCCTATGGCCAGTACCTGCCTGAACTTCAGTAAAGTGTTAAATGCATTTGTGACAGAACCAACCGTCACTGCGGCAGCTGGAGGGAGCTGTGGGCAAGCCTTCTGCGTAGAGACTATGGCTTGAGAAAGAGACACAGGGATTTGCCCGGTAAGAGCCCTGAAGGGAGCTGGGACTTGAGTGCCAGGCCGATGCATCTTTTGTAGCCAGGTATGTGGATTATTGTTTAAAAGTTGTTCCTGCCTGAGTAAGTCATTTCTGGGAATTTCCCCAGGCTGAGTTTCTCTGTGGCTCCTTCTATTAAGAACCATGGTGTTCCCTCCACCCCAGCTGGACTCCTGACCAAGGCGTAACCCTATTGTTCTCTTTACCCCTCCCTGTAAACAGTTTGATTGTACTGGGTTTTTCTAAAAAATAAAGTCAGTCGGCTATTGAATGCTCAACAGTCTCCATCCTTCTTTCAACTGTGGTTAAAGTTTGGGTAGGCTGTTGGGGAAGATTGCTCTGGCAATGGTGGGAACTGTTTTAAAGGAGAGAGAGCCTGCTGACGGACGTACTCAGAAATCTTTTAGGTGGAGGAAATAAAAATAAAAAAATAGAATAATATGGTTGCAAAATTGTGCTCACCCTCTTATAAAAGGGATGTAGCTGTGCTCAGAATTAAGCAATCACATTAAAAATCATGTTAAATAGGAGTCAGTACACACCTGTCATCATTTAAAGTGCCATGGTGTGCAGAGAGCTTCCAAGGCATCAGAGGGATCTCATTGTTAAAATGTATCAGTGAGGAGAAGGGTTCAAAAGAATTTCCGAGGCATTAGATAAACTGTGGAACACAGTGAAGACAGTTATCATCAAGTGGAGAAAATATGGCACAACAGTGACATTACCAAGAACAGGGCATCCCTCCAAATGTGCTGAAAAGACGGGAAGAAAACTGGCCAGGGAGGCTGCTAAGAGGCCTACAGCAGCATTAAAGGAGCTGCAGGAATATCTCATATCTGGCAAGTATTGGCTGTGTGGTACATTTGACAACCATCTCCTGTACTCGTCATATGTCTAGGCTATGAGGTAGAGTGTCAAGACTTCTGTGGCAAGACGTCCGCCTTTTCTTACGAAGAAAAACATACAATCCCAGATAAATTTTGCAAAAACACACCTGAAGTCTTCCAAACGCATGTGGGAAAATGTGTTATGGTCTGATGAAACCAAGGTTCAGAAGAAGACTAAAGTTTTGGAATGACTTCCTCTTCCTGGGGAAGCTGCCCTGGCATGATTTCATGACCCTTGCTGTGTTGTGTAACAGCAACTGGGGTTTACTGGTCTCCTGGCTTGTGGACCAGATCCAAACATGTTACAGCGTCCGTCCCTTCTCTCCAGTCAAGCTGATCCGCAGCAGCTTTCCTTCTCTCACAAACCTCATCCAGAACTTGAGGGAGTGCAGTATAATTCTAAGTATCTCTCCCCAAACACCAGACACAACTTAGTGCAGGGAAGACAAGAATATCTTTAATCTGAAATGGGCACCAGTTATATGGGAAACAGGGAGGTGGAGGTAAAATGACATAATGCGCAGAATACATTGTCTACATGAGAGAGATACGAATTCTTTCAGGAGACACAAAAAACAGATCAGGACACGATTAGCAAATAAACCACATCCAATCAAGCTAGGGTCAGATAGCAAGAAAAGATAGCAAGATCAGTAAGTCTACATTATATCACTAACACAAACCAACTCTAAAAATGCAAACAGTTTACCAAGACATTGAACAACATTAACCCTTAGGTGCCCACGCATGCCCACTGTCCGTTATCGTTGGGTTTGCCACATTGGTCCATGGTCCCTTGTCAGGGGGCGGCAACTTTTTCCAACATGCACTGAGGCCATGTATAGTGTGGGCAAGGGTGCCAAGGAGGGTTATCCAGTCCCAAACTTAGGATAGTTTTCTTTCCTTTAACCTGGCCATACTAAGGACCAGTATAGATTTAAGGGGTTATTAAGAGAGTACCGAAATGTCCCTGACATTTCAGTGCTCTCTCGTTCGCCGCACTTTGGCAAGTAAAATTCGCCGACCCTGAAGTGAATTCAGCATTCACCACAGGGTCTCCAAAGTGCGGTGAATCGACAAGCCGAATGCATCTGGAAAAACCAACGCAAAACCATTGAACTGCCAAACAAATCGGAAAACCACCGAATGTATCCAACGATCCGCCGAACCGACCACTGAATCGAAAAAAAAAAGCTGACAACCCAATGAACAGACTGCCTAGCAGCAATCGGATAAAGCCAACAAGCTGCTGAACAGGGGTAAAAAAAAAATTAACCTTTAGAACGCTTTTTTAAAAAAATGAGTGCATGAAAATGGAAATAATATATAAGGCTCTATGGATATCAATAAAAAGATCTATTACAGAATTTAAAAAAAACGCCATGTAAAAACAATTAGAATTAAAAACTTTGCTGAAAAAGTCACGTTAAGTGCTTAAAAAATCCAAAAAAATAATTAAATAAAGAGACTTTTGCTGCAGATGAAAATAATAAATGGTTGAAATCTATGGAATTCGCCTGCTTAAACCTGTCGAATGAAACCACCTAAAATCAGGGCATTTCACTGACATTTTGGTGCTGTTCAGTGTCTCTGAATAGATTAACCATTACTTCTCTATGGGATCTCAATGCTGCAGGAGATCACCATGTTTCGCTACCAAGTCGCCAAGATTTGGCTAAATGCCATCTTTTTAAATAGCCGAATGGCCATGAAAATTGCACCGTTCAGGGAAATTCACCGTTCGGTGCAATTTCATGCCCAATTCGGTGCTCTCTGAATAACCCCATTAGGGTTTTACTTGGTGCAGTCTGCGTGCGGAGGTGTCCACCATGACAGGTATACAGCTCACAACAGGTATGAATAAAACATGAAACAAGTTCTAATGTGGGTTTAAAAAAATAATATCTGAAACGTGTTTCTCCATTCTGAATGAGGGCTAAATGTTTAAATTTAGTTATTTTTAAATACAAGAATAGATTCCCCTTAAATCTTAATTAAACAGATAAATGGTAACTTCTGCTGGAGTTTAAAAAGCTAAAATGCAATCTAAACAATTGTATTCGAAGAAGTAAAGTTTACAGCGACAAAAACAATTTCTAATTTATTATAAACAAATTAGCACAAACCTAAAGCAGTCTGCGATCTGTGACTTAAACAACTCTGTTTAAATGACGCAGTGGGATTTTATGCTCAAAAGTAATTCCATGTGGATTTCTAACCCTTGGTCAGGATAAAACTTTGAAAACACCTTACTTTTAAATATTAAACTTACTTAAACACTTGGGACCCTATTCCGTAGTTCGTGCTAAAATGGGGACGGAAAAGGGAAAACACTACGCCTGCAGGTTTCCCCGTAGCATCCCCATTTTAGCGCGATATTCTAGTGTAGGCGCTACCTCGGCACCTTGCCCCAGAACGTAGCTGGGATAATCAGATACCTGCGGAACGTTAGCTGCAGAACGTTAGCATTCACTATGGAATAGTACCCTAGTCCTTATTAGTTTTTAACAGTTCCATGTTATGCCCCGCCTACATCTCCTCCCTTATTAGCAGGTAATAAGCTGGTCCCGTCCGACCACTCCGCTCTGCCAATGATCTGATGTTATCTGCTCCTCGTACCCAAACCCCCAACTCCCGCCTTCAGGACTTCTCCGAGCTGCCCCCTTTCTATGAAACTCCTTCCCCCGCAACATCAGACTCTCCCCGTCTCTCCAGTCCTTCAAGACATCGCTGAAAACCCATTACTTTAGGGAAGCCTATCGACTCACTCCCTAATCCCCTATTGTTCATTTCTTGCTTCTTCTTCCCACACTGCCCTCATGCGCCCCGTTACTTCTTGTACTCTATTCACCCTCACCTAGGGTGTCACCCCTCTCCTCTTAGATCGTAAGCTCTCGAGCAGGGGCGTCTCTCCTACTGTTTGGCGTGTGTAATGTGTATGTATATTTGTTATTCTGTCTCTCCCATTGCACAGCGCTGCGGAACCTGTTGGCGCTTTATAAATACTTGTAACTGTAACTGTAATGGGTGGATAGGACATCTTAACTCGTGCTGTTCCTCCTTTTATCACTTTTAATATGAGTTGGAGAATTAGGCTGAGCATGTACGTCTGAATGCTGCCACCTGGCCTCGTGCGCTCTTATTTCCCCATTTAATTCAAATGAAGCAATGGAGCAAAAGCAACACGGATCATGACTGTTCACAACATTAAAATATTTGTAGTAGTCATTTGCATGGGTAAACAGAGGGCAACTGCAGCAAACTGAATGTTAAATGAGGGGTATTATCTGACGGTGCCGCTCAGATGCATTGTGGCGTTTGTGGCATGTGAGATTGTCCATTGTCCCTTACATTTATTTGAAACATGGGATGCATCGCTAACACTGAAATGTAGGGTAAAATAAAACTTTCGCATAAAGATTGCTATTCTAAGATGATTAAAAGATTACAACAATGTCAATATTCTCATTTAGAATTTTACATGCATTTGTTTGTTCTTATTGCTTTAAAATTCCAGATAGTGTCCCTCATCTTGCACATTCTCACATGGGCTCTGCATTGTTAGCGTATAGTCAGAAATATACTAAAGATAAATAGAGTAATTCTAATAGTGAGAAATAATAAAATGGTGAGATCTCCTGCTTATGGGGATTTGTGGGTATCATAATAATTTGATTATTAGCAATACAGCTTCCAAAACATACCAAGCTAAAAATAATATCTGTATGCAGCAAATTAATTTCATTTGGTTTTGGGCTGCAGATCTGCAGATCGAGATATCTCGATATTGTGGTACCGGATGGTGCCTTTGAAGCCCGAGATATCTCAATCTCGGTGGTGAAGGGGTTAAAACTCGAACCACTAACAATGAATAGTACCGTATTTTCTGGTGTATAAGACGACTCCCTAATTTTCAGTTAAAAATAGGTTTTGGGCTATACTCGTCATATTGTATTGTATATCCCGCCTATAAGACGACCCCCAATTTTTGGGGGATGTTTTTAAGTATAAAAAGAAGTCTTACACACCAAAAAATACTGTAGTTTGTGCACAATTTATTCATTAGTTGGCTGCTACTTACAGCTCTGGGCCCTACATGTTCCTTAAACCTTTGGACTCTGTCTCAGATTTAAACATTGAGTCCATGTTTAATGTATCCAAACCTGCATTTTTAACAGTTAAGGCTGGGGTCAGACTGAGGCAGTGCGAACGCGCGTGCAGGCGCACATAATTACGGCCGCACTAGCAGCAGATGACGGGCAATGACGGCCAATATACGAAGTACGGTCGCACGAAAGTCCGGCCGCGCAACGCAAGTGGAAAATGAACGCATTTTTTCGAGAACGTTAAACTGCTACTACTGACGTACAGAGTGCGCTGCGTCCGTTAGAGGCGTGTGTGTGTGATTAGGAGATGTCAGACGCTGCTAATGTCTGGCCAACATAACGTTCAGATGCACAAAGTGTTTTATTGATGATCCGTACAAAATCACGGACGAAAAATGCGCATCGTATGACCGCTCTCGCGTACTCTGTGAAAAAATGCGTCCATTCGTTCGAACGCACTTTTTCACAGACAATGTGAAAATGCGTTCGTCTGACCCTAGCCTTAACGTGACTCTTTTGTGGTTTCAGCATCAAGCACGTACACGGGAAAACCAAAGAGCAGAGAATAAAGACAGTCTATATTTTTACCTTTTACATTTTGTAAAAGTTGTCTTCCTACAAAATTAGCTTAGTGGATATACAGTTACAATTGCTTTGAAGCTCGACTACTGTATAGTGTCAATTTGAAGCCATGAACTTGAATTTTTTAGCAATTATTTAACTGGATGTAAATATTTGGAGACAGTTTCTGCTAACAGATCATGCCTTTAGGAGCCATAAAAATAATCCTGGCTCTGGTTTTCACTCACATTAATCAAGCCTCTAATTTTACACTTCCTTTACTTCATATTTACATATTTTATAATATTCATGCCTCTTCTAATGTGCCACTGGTTTTAAGATGGCTTAACAGGTTTATTGAAAATAAAGTACTTCTTCTCTGCAGAATTAGAGATGTGCACTTTTTTTTTTTTTTCGGCTCGTTCGGTTTTTTTAAAATTTTCGATTTGGCTTGTTTTGTTTCGGCTCGTTTCGTTTCGGCTCATTGTTTCGTATCGAGTTTCATTTCGTGATATCGGAAATTTTCAGCCTTTCGGATCGTCTGTTCTCGTCGTTTCAAAGGGTGGTATTTCGGATGCTCCAATATTTCAGTCGCTACGGTAATTCTGCCGATTAGTTCCTTCGGACGTATCGTTTTTTTTAATGAAAGATCCTTTTTTTTCTTATGAATATGCATTGCACAACTTTATTTAATCATATTAAAATGGTATGAAAGGAAAAAAAATGGACAAAACGATTTACCTCTACAGAATAATGCAGCATATGAATCCGCACACTGCCAGGCAGCACCTCTACAGTATAATTAATGCAG
This sequence comes from Leptobrachium leishanense, assembly GCA_009667805.1. Lineage (NCBI taxonomy): Eukaryota > Metazoa > Chordata > Amphibia > Anura > Megophryidae > Leptobrachium > Leptobrachium leishanense. The sequence goes on along the minus strand of CM019067.1, from coordinate 285,375,419 downwards.
CATATGATTCCGCACACTGCCGGGCAGCACCTCTACAGTATAATTAATGCAGCATATGAATCCTCACACTGCCAGGCAGCACCTCTACAGTATAATTAATGCAGCATATGATTCCGCACAATGCCGGGCAGCGCCTCTACAGTATAATTAATGCAACATAGGAATCCGCACACTGCCGGGCAGCGCCTCTACAGTATAATTAATGCAGCATATGATTCCGCACACTGCCAGGCAGCACCTCTACAGTATAATTAATGCAGCATATGATTCCGCACACTGCCGGGCAGCACCTCTACAGTATAATTAATGCAGTATATGAATCCTCACACTGCCGGGCAGCACCTCTACAGTATAATTAATGCAGCATATGATTCTGCACACTGCCGGGCAGCACCTCTACAGTATAATTAATGCAGTATATGAATCCTCACACTGCCGGGCAGCACCTCTACAGTATAATTAATGCAGCATATGATTCCGCACACTGCCGGGCAGCACCTCTACAGTATAATTAATGCAGTATATGAATCCGCACACTGCCGGGCAGCACCTCTACAGTATAATTAATGCAGCATATGATTCTGCACACTGCCGGGCAGCACCTCTACAGTATAATTAATGCAGTATATGAATCCTCGAACTGCCGGGCAGCACCTCTACAGTATAATTAATGCAGCATATGATTCTGCACACTGCCAGACAGCACCTCTACAGTATAATTAATGCAGCATATGAATCCGCACACTGCCGGGCAGCACCTCTACAGTATAATAATGCAGCATATGATTCCTCACACTGCCGGGCAGCACCTCTACAGTATAATTAATGCAACATATGAATCCGCACACTGCCGGGCAGCACCTCTACAGTATAATTAATGCAGCATATGATTTCGCACACTGCCGGGCAGCACCTCTACAGTATAATTAATGCAGCATGTGAATCCGCACACTGCCGGGCAGCACCTCTACAGTATAATAATGCAGCATATGATCCCACACACTGCCGGGCAGCACCTCTACAGTATAATTAATGCAGCATATGAATCCGCACACTGCCGGGCAGCACCTCTACAGTATAATTAATACAGCATATGATTCCGCACACTGCCGGGCAGCACCTCTACAGTATAATAATGCAGCATATGATTCCGCACACTGCCGGGCAGCACCTCTACAGTATAATTAATGCAGTATATGAATCCTCACACTGCCAGGCAGCACCTCTACAGTATAATTAATGCAGCATATGATTCTGCACACTGCCAGGCAGCACCTCTACAGTATAATTAATGCAGCATATGAATCCACACACTGCCGGGCAGCACCTCTACAGTATAATAGAAACATAGAAACATAGAAAAATGTCGGCAGATAAGAACCTTTCGGCCCATCTAGTCTGCCCAATTACATGGATACTTTACCTGGATTTATCTTTTGTTTAGGATAGCCTTATGCCTATCCCATGCCTGCTTAAATTCAATTACTGTTTTGGCCTCTACCACTTCTACTGGAAGGCTGTTCCATGTATCCACCACCCTCTCAGTAAAATAATGCTTTCTGATGTTACTTTTAAACCTTTGCCCCTCTAATCTAAGACTATGTCCTCTTGTTTTGCTACTTTGTTTCCTTTTAAATATACTCCCTTCCTCTACCTTGTGGATTCCCTTTACGTATTTATTTATTTATTTATTTATTTATTTACGCATAATAATGCAGCATATGATCCCACACACTGCCGGGCAGCGCCTCTACAGTATAATTAATGCAGCATATGAATCCGCACACTGCCGGGCAGCACCTCTACAGTATAATAATGCAGCATAAAACGAAAAACCAACTGAACCGAATGACCCGAAATGATCCGAATCACCTAAATGATCCAAATGGTGAAATGACCCGAAACATCGAATCGACCCGATTTATCGAATCGACCTGAAATTTTGAATCATCCGAAATATTGAATCGAATGACTTGAAATTTTGAATCGATACGAAAATTTTGTGTGGTCGACATTTCGGATTCGGGATGCCCTCGGAAGCACGAAAATGTTAAATTTCGTACGAAAATCGATTCGGTACGAAATGAATTACACATCTCTGTGCAGAATGTGCCGAGTCTGTTTGATAAATATCTCTTTTTCCTATATACATTTTTGGCTGCGATCAATTCAAGCGTAGAAGAATACTCTTATAGAAAAAAATTACACCCTAAATGTATTCGGTCTGCTGCCAGTCTATATCCCGGGCCACTTTAAGGGCCCAATTCCAATGCTGTTGTCAGCAGTTATCTATTAATGTCTCACTTTTAACACTCATTTTCTGACAGAGCCACTTTGTCATTATCTCGAGTCACGATACTTTTCAGGTGCTATATACCTGATATATATCTGTTATCCACTCCAGGAGTCCATAGGATTCCATGGAGACAGATGCGATCCTGCTCATGCTCTGCAGGAGTATGTGTGAGCAGCGGAAGACTTTGTGGAGGAACACTCAGTACTATTCTTTTAGTTTAGTTTTTTTATTTATTTTTGGGGAGAGAGTTGTTTTCTGTAATAACACATACTTTCATATGTTTTCTTATGAAGCACCAGTTCACATACCTATTTCTTTAAATAAATTAAGCCCCAGCTTAAAGGGCCACTACCACCAAAAAGTGAAATGTTCTTATTGTGTTTATTTTATGTTGCTGTTATCTTACATGTGTTTTGATTTTCTCTTGTTTAGTTAAGATTTTTTTTTTTACACTATATGTGTCACTGGGTGCATCCATTGTGTGACGTGATCTTTTGTGTTGTAAACTGCTTCCCACAGTATCTTTACATCACTTGCTCCTCAATGTGTGGTTTTGGCCATATAATGGAGTCTATTGGTCAATCCTTGACTCACATCATTGTATTGTGTGTGATGTATCCAAAGGGCATCACCAGGTGGCAGATTAGAAGTTTTTTAAGCTCCCCTGTCGAATCTCATTCAGCTGCCATCTCTTCGCTCCAATAGCCTGCAGTAATAATAGACCTCCTGCTCCCTTATCGTAACATTCCCTCCTCCACCTCATTAACTGTCTAATAATGTAGATTAAATGAACAAGGGCCACAAAGCAAAGCTTTTGGTAAATGGTGCATCTTCGGAAAAATACACAAGATGGAAACACGAGATTAAAACTTACTTACTTTATTTTTCCTCTTTACATGCAATTACTTCAAACAAAGAAAAAGCCCGTCAGTATGTGTTTTATAATGGATTTTATTTGTAATGCACAAGTAATCTAGTTACAGTTTATGTAAGTGGTAGTGTTCCTTTAAATATTATATGCACTATAATCTGATATTCTTCTACAGCAGGACAAGCACACATGATGTTCTCCATAGTTCCTTGGCTATTTGATTCAGCAATCCATAGTAGCAGGGCCTACATATCTTAGGTGGCTTAGACCAGTGTTTCTCAACCCTGGTCCTCAGTCAGGACCCCCTAACAGGCCAGGTTTTCCAGATATCTGAAGCTCAACACAGGGGATATGATTTACTGCTCAGTGATTGCAGCATTCAGTCGGCATTTCCCCAAGGTGATCTGCAAAATCTGGCCTGGTTGGGGGTCCCGAGGAGAGGTTTGAGAACCACTGGCTTAGACCATGCCTGATGTATCTTCTATGCCCGTACCTAGGCAGGGGGCGTGTATGGTGCTACAGTACGTGCAGGATTCTTCTTGGTGCCTGCAGATACTAATCATCCTTTCCATTGGATGGCAACAAGGAGCTGAGGTTGCTGTGGTCATTTATTGTAAGCATGGCGATCACTGATTTTGTTTTTCTATTCAAAAAGCATGGGCTTTGCAATAATAATATTCTTTTGTATATTTGCTAACTGATGAGTACCTAGATCACACTTGTTGTAACATTTACATTTCAGCTACGGTATATGTTAAAACAAGTTATCTGGGCATTTCAGAAATGTTAGGAATTCATTCTAGAGCTCTGGGAATGTTACCTTCGAACAGCATTGTCTGAAACAGAACTTGTGCACAATTATAACTGCACGCAGATTGCAATAGGAATTATCCACACTTTTCAGGAGAACCTGCATCAGTTTCTCAAATTTTGTCACAGAAAGGTTTTGTGGCCCAACGTGATCACCATTGTTCTTTGATGAACAAACAAACAAACAAAACAAAGAATGATGTTGGTCAATAACACCTTATAGCTTTTATTGTAACGATTATTAAATAAATAATAAATGGGATCAGGTAATGAAACACGTGATGGCATGTGAAATCATGAAGCATAAAGGATTAGACACGAGCTATCTTGAATACTTAATCATGTGAATTTGTGTGAAAGGAAGCAAGGGAAGTGACAGATATTTGTAGAGAGTTATCTTTTGTGAATATAGACGTTTCCATAGACAGATCCCTAATTTACAATGGCAAAATGTTTAGAAATAAATGTATTCAAGCACCATGTCACTAGTGTGACGTGCGTCACTTTGAACCTGGGGTACATGGGCCTAGAGATGTATTGGGAGATGTATGGGAGGTGCAGGCCTGATGTTCTACATTATTTCCCTGCCCTCTCCTATGTTGAAGTCACCCTGTACCTGTAGGGTGCAGGGTGTTTGTGGAATCTGTGTTATATATGAATACTATTATTTTCTATGTGTGTGTATCTGTTACTATCTGCTGATAGGACTTTTGGGAGGGTTATTTTATCTGTTTCCAGCACCCCTTATCTGGAATGTGTTATTATCTGTTGTATGTTTGAGTGGGTCTTTTTTTGATCTGCTTTATCGGGCAAACACTGCCCATTATCGGATGCCTTAAACTGTAATCCTGTCTACCATTCATGACTGCCATTGTTCTGTCTGGTCTAGAAAATGTTGAGCAATGATTATCCCATTGTCTGTACCGTGTCTTATTATGTCTCTGAGAAGCATACTGAAGAATCCTAAAAACATCAGAAACTCACAATATTTTTCTAGGGGAGGGATTATGATAAGGGGCAGTGGGAGGCCAGGGTATTTGTTTCCATTGGCCATCAGGCTCCACCTGGCAATGAATATAATATGCTATTAAAAGCTGAGCAAGTGTTGCTGTTCTAATTAAACCTCCAGATCTACGTGGTGCCTTATTTCTGGGAGATGCTAGCAAAGCTCTTTGCGTGTACCAGTCCTTAAGCTTTGGCTAAGGACTCGAGAAATGGATGGAAGACTGAGGGTGAGAGAATGGGAGTCCGGCAAGGAAGCGGCATTAACAGGTGTGACCCAGTTGGGGTACGAAGCTCTGTTACAACTAGAGTTTCATAAAGTTATTTTTAAAATCAATAAAATATAGTAAATTTTAACAAACCTCTGTCCATATGCCAATTTGACTTTCTGGACTCAGAAATTGTGAAGCTAATTGTTGCGAATTTAAGTTACTGCAAATCCACTTTGTGGAATATATTATAGGATGAATGCTGCTTTTGGACTAAGTGGCTTGTTCAACAGCATGATTTGTAAGACTGATTTTCTGCTCTGGTATGGTATAGATTGCTGCCAGCTGTGCAGTGGTTATTTTACTATTAGCTCAATCAATTCTGATCTTTTCTGGTTCAGTTGTCTAATAAATCTATATATATATATTTCCATATCTCCATGTGTTTGCTGAATATACTATCTCTGAAGCATCTATATATACACACCGCACCAAAATATAAAACTTCGACCCATCTTATAATATTTCTGCTTGCCATAAAATGTTTTCGTATCTTTGTATACAGAGAAATTCTTCAGCATGTGTTTAGTCAATTGCCTTCTGCGCTCGTGCGACATAATCGTTACGTACAATTTATGTTTAGACAAAGTGTGTTCTGTCTTTCATTTTATAGAATGTTTAGCTGCAGAAATGGAAATAGACATTAATATCTGGAAGCATCTTGCATTCTGTTGCGTAATTTTAAGGTGTTTTATACTAAGCAAGAGAAGAAGAAGTGTTTAATTTGTCTCTTGGAGCAGGCCCGCCCAACGAGTGGAGGAAGCAAGGCACCAGCTTAAAGCCCCTTACTTTGTGGTAGGGCCTGATTAAGATATGAGTTATTGGAGCTGCAGCTCCATGCCTATATACCAAAAAGCAGTGGTCCCCAACCTTGGTCTTCAGGGCACACTAACAGGCCAAGTTTCAAGGATCACATTGGGGAAATGCAGACTGAATCCTGCAATCACTGAGCAGTAAATCATATCACCTGTGCTTCAGATATCTAGCAAACCGGGCCTGTTAGTGGGCCCTGAGGACCAGGGTTGGGGACCCCTGCCAAAAAGGGCACAGAGGAAACTTAACCGATTGCCATTAACTAATGAGATTATAAGGGTTTTGACAGCAACACAATGCAAGTTAAGAAGAATGGGGCACAAGAGCAATGGATAATGAGAAGAATGGGCAGAGAAGCACTGGGAGATGAGAAAAATGTGGCAGAGGTACAAAAGGAGGAGAGAAGAATGGGGCAGAGGCACAATCGGAGGTGAGAAGAATGGAGCAGAGGTACATAGGAACTGAGAAGAATAAAATAGAGAAACACCCCAGTCTTCATCTCCAGGCCTATAAAGCCCTTAACCCAACACTGCTTAAATAGGAGATGGAATCTGCAAATTGTGCATTTCAGTCATAGACCAAGATCAACTGCAGTCCTCTTCAGTGTGATTCCTCCTGTGTCCATATTAGCCCAAAAAAATTGTATATGAGTCAAATGCCAGGGTGTACAGCTGTTTGGCCGCACATGCAGTTATTTTGGTAGTCTGAATTTGTGAGCATTTCTGAGATGCACTTATTTATTTGCGAAGTATTTTTACCAGGAGGGATACATTGAGATTTCTCTCGTTTTCAAGTATGTCCTGGGACTTATCTTCCAGCGAACAGCACCAGAAGCAGTGACAGTGTGCTCCCTGACCTGTAACTCGCTCGTTGTTAGTGGTAATACTGGAATGTGCTCCCTGTCCTGTAACCTTCTCATTGCTGGGGGTGACGGTGTAGGCAGTGCATGTAACTGAGACCCTACCCAGAACTGCAAATATATGTTAAGGAGTTGTAGCGCTGCTTTAAAAAAAACACTGTATTCTGGCGCAATGAACTATTGCTGCCACCAGAGGGAGACAGAGACATTGTGGACTATGCTGGACAAAAACTGAACTACAACGACCATCATCCTTTGCGTGAGGACAGGAAGGAGGTGGTACAGGAAGAGGAAGGAGATCAGCAGCCTCGTGCAAGGGAGAGCAGAGTGAGTGGAGCAGTGAAAGGTGGAGGACGCACGTTGGAGCTGTCAGGGATCGCAACTAGGCCGGAGTACAGATGCTGTCTTACTGGTGCTGGAGATCAGGACAGTGACTGTGTTAAGACCTACCTACGCAGCGCTGAGAGGTCTGGAGGAAGAGTTAGATCCAGCAGGACCCCGAGTTAGGAGACCGCGCTGATCGATTGGGAGTGCAGGCGGTGGATCGTTGTTCCAGTTGCTGAGATTTGGCAAGCAGGGAGCAGATTCAGTTGCACGGAGTCCCAGTGTACAGCGGAGAAGATCCTTTGATTGAGGCATCGGGTGCTGGACAGTCTCGTTCATTGGATGGGTGAGAGAGGCCTCCCAGGCCGCAGTTCCCAAATAAGAATCGCACGCTGCAATATTGTTTAAATCCACAGGGCCCCAACGGTGACTAGTCGAAGATTGTTTTGTTTCATTCACTGGCCAGTTGAATACAGTACCTGGGTACACGAGACAACACACATACACATTTTTGAGCTATTATTCACGGGACATACACTCCAGAACTGAGGGGGTTAACCGTTTCTTTTGCCGCCGCGCGTTTTTCCCGCGTTACGAATTCTTGTCATTTAAATACCGTACATGCGTAATATATGCTGCTTTATTGGGATCAGTAAAGAATATAATACATAGAAATTCACAACAGTGCTGGTGTATAGTTATTTCGTAGTGCGGTGAGACTAACCCGAGGTTTATTCAGCGGCTCCTCCGGGAGTGAGCGCTACACGTGGGGGCTCGTTTGGGATTACAGTCTCTGAGTATACCGCAATTAAGGGGTTAATATGGATCCAGAAGAAGCAGCAGAGTGGTGTAAAGCACAAAATGGCCAGTTAGGGTTGAGTGTAGTAATGGACATTCCTGCAGGCACCTGGGCAGAAGAACAGATCTGCCGGGCCATGGCAGCGTTGGCATCTGACCAGCAGGGATTCATAGTGGACGTTAAAGTGAACCCAGACACTTCTCACACATATGTTCTTTTTGAGTGGAGAAAGGGTGTTCCAGTGTATTTTCAGGGCGCGAGTGTGAAGCTGACCGACGATGTGGAAGTTTGACTGGTCCAGCCAAGTACACCACGTGGTGATCCCGCGAATAGACCAACAACGTCAGGAGACGAGATACCCGATGCTACCCCTACCCCAACTACAGGGTTCCCTCCTGCTACATTCTTTACCACTATGGGGAAGCTGGTGGAAACGTTGGCCCAAAACTCAGCCGCGTCTGCCAATTATGGATATCGCAAGTTGGGGTTCTGTTCCGGTAAGGTCCCTGTGCCAGCTGGAGAAGAGGACTTTGACACTTGGATAGATCAGGCAGTGCAAGCTGTGGAAGAATGGGAAGTTGCGGACACCGTGAAGAGACAAAGGTTGATCGAGAGCTTAAGAGCTCCTGCTTCAGATGTCGTCTGAAATCTGAAAAGAGACAAGCCAGGCTGCACTGCTGCTGAGTATCTAGAAGCTTTACAGGAAATTTTTGGAGGAGTGGAGGTTTGTGCCGAGCTTATCCACAGGTTCTCTCACACCTATCAAATGGAAGGAGAAGAATTGTCCACCTATGTCTGTGGCTGGATAAAATCATCCATCAGGTTATTCTAAAAGGAGGCATGGAACCGAGTCATGCAAGCAAAGCTTTGATGGATCAAATTTTCAAAGGAGCACTCCCACTGGATCCCATAATGTTGAAATTTCAGAATAGATACCAGAGCAAGAGACTGACATATTCTAAACTGGTCAAAGCTATCCGAGAAGAAGAGGCTTTAATTAAGGCTAAAAAGATTGCTAATGCTTCACATGCAGTTTTCACCGCAGAAGTAGGAACTCTTGGTGTAGCAGACATACAGGCCGAAGTGATGGCTTTGAAAACTCAGATGTCGAAAATGATGGAGTTGATAATGTTGCTGTCTGCTAGGATTGCCATACCTGAGGAGGGAGAGGCAGTGCAGAATGTTCCTGCTGGAGAACCCTCTGGTTCGGTGATCTGCTACAACTGTGGGGGGGTTGACCACTATCGACGTGACTGCCCCAGCCCACCCAAACCGCGAAGAGGACGGAAGTTTCTAGCAGATATACGAATGACAAGAGTGGCTGTGGTTTCTAACAGGGGCTTTCAAATGAGCCGCAAGAAGAAAATGTGCCCACACGCTCGAGGAAAAGGTGTTTTGGCTGTGGGGAAATCGGTCATTTCAGGGCTCAGTGCCCAAAAAAGGAGGTCTATAAAGAGATCGGTCGAAGAACTCCTAAAGGCCTTGAAGGAGCAGTTGCCTGTCTCGCAAGCGGAAACTTTCAGGGGACCCCGGTTGAGAGAGCAAACTGGGTCCCCACCTTGTACTACGGCAGAGAAGTTCCCTGACAAGTTGATAGGTCCTTCGTCCATCATCCCGGTTCAAGTGGAAGTGGTCTACACAAAGGCTCTTCTAGATTCAGGTGCTCAAGTAACTCTGATTTACCGAGACTTCTATCAGAAACATTTGAAGCATATACCCCTGAAGAAGTTGAAGGATCTTGAAATCTGGGGTATGGGGACTGAGAGGTTTCCCTATGATTGATATCTACAGGTGAAGCTGGAATTCAGTTCAGAGACCATTGGACAACCGGGAGTATGTGACACGTTGGCCATTGTGTGTCCTCATCTCTCGGGAGCTAATCGAAGTTCTATGATAGTGGGGACGAACACTGACTAAGTGAAACGTTTTCTAACCCCGCGGGTGAAGGAAGAGAGTCCTGCTCCCAAAAAGGCACACTCGATATTATGGCCGGTCTGTCAACGGATGGTCAAAGAACAGAGAGCCTCTGCAGAAGTGAGGCAGCTGAGGAAAACAGAAGGGACTGAGAAGGTTATACAGTCCAGAGAAGTCCCTGAAATAATCTCTGCAAGAGTTTTGAAACGGACAAGTGGAAGAGTTTCAATCAACGTATGTAATGTGTCTGACTCTTCAGTAAATTTGAAGACACGGATGTCAATCGGGCGAGTGGCTTCTGTTAAGCCCCTCTCCAGTACCGATCTAGGGAGGAGAGTGAATAAAGCGATTCAAGCTGAACGGTTCTACCCTAAAGATGCTTCTATCTCGTTCAAGCGGAAGAAGCGGGTTCAGTCTCCAATACTCAAGTCGGAAAATTTGTTCTCCAAGTATGAGGTTGATGTGGGATGCGCTAAGAGCACTAAACACCACATTCGTCTCCAGGATGATAAGACTTGTCGAGAAAGGTCAAGACGTGTTCCATTGGGAGGCCTAGGTGAGCCACAGAATCAAAGCCCAAACGTTCGATACGGCCCGCTCAGAGACTTACCTACGATTCACCCGGGTCATAGCACTGAAGAAGCTGTTACCACTGTGTGATGGTTGCCCGAAGTGTCTGCTACGCTAGCTGAGGTAGTCAGGGACATGAGTCAGCTTGAGGATGTATATCTGACCCATTCTATGTCTGCTACTGAACCTGAATGTATCGCTTAATGTAAATATTGCAATGTTATGTATCTGTTACACTCCCTTGGAGGGACCCAAGAGTTTAAGGGGGGAGCGTGTAGCGCTGCTTTAAAAAAACCACTGTATTCTGGTGCGATGAACTATTGCTGCCACCAGAGGGAGACAGAGACATTGTGGACTATGCTGGACAAAAACTGAACTACACCGACCATCATCCTTTGCGTGAGGACAGGAAGGAGGTGGTACAGGAAGAGGAAGGAGATCAGCAGCCTCGTGCAAGGGAGAGCAGAGTGAGTGGAGCAGTGAAAGGTGGAGGACGCATGTTGGAGCTGTCAGGGATCGCAACCAGGCCGGAGTACAGACGCTATCTTACTGGTGCTGGAGATCGGGACAGTGACCGTGTTAAGACCTACCTACACAGCGCTGAGAGGTCTGGAGGAAGAGTTAGATCCGGCAGGACCCCGAGTTAGGAGACCGCACTGATCGATTGGGAGTGCAGGCGGTGGATTGTTGTTCAAGTTGCGGAGATTTGGCAAGTAGGGAGCAAATTCAGTGGCACGGAGTCCCAGTGTACAGCGGAGAAGATCCTTTGATTGAGGCATCGGGTGCTGGACAGTCTCGTTCATCGGATGGGTGAGAGGCCTCCCAGGCCGCAGTTCCCAAATAAGAATCGCACGCTGCAATATTGTTTAAATCCACAGGGCCCCAACGGTGACTAGTCGAATATTGTTTTGTTTCATTCACTGGCCAGTTGAATACAGTACCCGGGTATACGAGACAACACACATACACATTTTTGAGCTATTATTCACGGGACTTACACTCCAGAACTGAGGGGGTTAACCGTTTCTTTTGCCGCCGCGTGTTTTTCCCGCGTTACGCATTCTTGTCATTTAAATACTATATATGCGTAATATATGCTGCTTTATTGGGATCAGTAAAGAATATAATACATAAAAATACACAACAGTGCTGGTGTATAGTTATTTCCTAGTGCGGTGAGACTAACCCGAGGTTTATTCATCGGCTCCTCCGGGAGTGAGCGCTACAGAGTTAATTTGTGACTAGGGATGAGCTGTTCAGTTCGGAGTTCGATTCGAACATTGGCCGTTCGAAAGTTCGCGAATTTCAAACTTTTTGAGATGTTCGCCAAAAGTTCGGGATTTTTATTTTTATTTTTTAAAAAAAAAATCCTAAAAAATCTAAAAATAAAGAGACTCTTTACTGCAGAATATTATAAGCAATGGTTTTTTAGATATTGAATTTAATACGGGAATATTTTTAACATTGAAGCCTATGGGATAAAACATTCTTGTTGCTAAAACATCAGGCAGATGAGGCCCTCTAATCAGGCACTGTAGAGGGCAGCCAGCCGGAGCCTCCCTCCCAAGGACACCTTGAGGAGCATGTGGCCGCTGGATGACAGAGCTGCGACTGTGCGGGCTGGCCAGCCGGGTGCATGTGGCAGAGAGGTGGCGCAGGGACTCCATGGAGGGAGACATGGCAGACAACCACAACCACAACCAGGATCCCTTCCCCACAACCAGGATCCAGGGAGCCCCCACTGACCACCAGGCTAAGGTAAGGCGACACATTTTTAAAAAAAATAAAATCCGAGGACATTTTTAAATGTCCCCAGCAACATAAAATAAAACTTTTTTTTTTGTTCTAATACTCACCTGATCCCTGGATCCATAAACTGTAGAGGTGCTGCCCGGCAGTGTGCGGAATCATATGCTGCATTAATTATACTGTAAGGCTGGGTTCACACTTGCATTTTTTTTACGCTCGCAATATGCGCGTTTTTTAACTCGTGTATCGGGCAAATGTAAAAAACATGCGAATGCGCATTGCAGCGTGTTCACGGCCATAGACTGCAGAGTGAACGCACTGCAATACGCCCCAAAGAAGCTCCTTTACTTCTTTGGGCTTAGGACGTTTTACAGCACATTCCTGCGCACTGTAAAATGCCCAGGTATGAACGGGTCCCATATCAAATAATGGAATTTCCCTGTTTATGCGTTTTACAGCGTGTAGGAACGCGCTGTAAAACGCTTAGGTGTGAACCGGACCTTAAGGTGCTGCCCGGCAGTGTGAGGATTCATATGCTGCATTAATTCTTCTTCTTACAAATTTGGTTACTTAACCCGTTTGCGTTTGGATTGTAATATTGTGACATCCAGGGCCCCGGGTGGCGAACAGGGGGACCCCGGACGCATGGTGCCGCCAGCTGGCCAAATGCCAGGAGCTCCAGCGGCAACCGGCGCAGCTGTGAGTGATCAGGGGGCAGGGCGCGGCGTGATGACGCAGAGCCGCCGGGACTGGTGTGCGCCAATTCTCACCATATACAGTAGCGCAGTACTAGTGCCTAAACGTTGTTGAGCTGGTTTTATTATAACAACTACTCTCGCTCTGTGCCCCTGTCTGGTATATTAGGCTGCTTGTTACTGCTGGTGCGCTTCCATCCTGTCATACACTATAGCGCAGTAATATTTGGGTGCACTGCCACTGATGCGTGTACCAGATTCATATCATTGTAATATTTGACGGCAGGGTCCACCCCTGCACTCTTCCACAATACCACAGAGGGCTTACGGTGTGAAGGCACTTCCTGCCACCAACGGCAAAATATTTGGGTGCACTGACGCCTATACCAGATTCATATCATTTTAATATTTGACCGCAGGGTCCAACCCTGCACTCTTCCACAATACGACAGAGGGGTTACTAACGGTGTGAATGCACTTGCTGCCACCAAAGGCACACTATTTGGGTGCACTGCCACTGATGCCTGTACCAGATTCATATCATTTTAATATTGGACCGCAGGGTCCACCACTGCACTCTTCCACAATACCACAGAGGGCTTACGGTGTGAAGGCACTTGCTGCCACCAAAGGTAAAATATTTGGGTGCACTGACGCCTGTACCAGATTCATATCATTTTAATATTACGGGGGTAACGGGGTTACGGTGTGACGGCACTTTTGCCGACACTAAAGGCCCAATTTTAAAGCACCTATTGTTACTTTCATCCAAAGCCTGCATAAGTTTCACCATAATTTAGCCCAAAAAATCACTAAACTTGTTCTGCGTATCCTAAAACGTCTCCTCTTTTCATACAGGCTGCCGCCCCAAGCAGTTGTTTTTGAATAGATTAAAGGAAAACCATTTACCGACATTTGAAATGTCATTGTTTTGTTTTAAAATGTTTCTATACATCCTACAAATCCACCACTTCACGGGCAGGTTATGGGGACCTCCTAGGCACAATATTTGAAGGAATTTTTTGTTTTTATTCTTAACCTTTATTTCATGGAAAACTCACTGTTCCTTTAAAAACGTTTTTTTTTTCACTTTTTGTCCTTGTTTCCTGTCCCCCAGGGCACTACCCGGACCCCCATACACCTTTATGGAAAATATCTAGCATATATGCCCTCTTGGAGGGCACTCTAAAAATCGAACATTCGGGTCCTGTTGACTTACATTGAGTTCGGTTCGTGTTCGAGTTCCAACTCGAACTTTTGAAATTGTTCGAGTTCGAATGTGAACCGAACACGGGGGTGTGCGGCTCATCCCTATTTGTGACAGCTCTGAGAAGTCACACAGTAAGAGATTGGTGGGATCTCATTGGGTCAAGTTTTAGATGTAAAATAATGCAATATAATATTATAAATAGATAATCAAATTAGTAGAACATTAACGTGTAAGAGAGAATGGTGAGAAATATTACTGGATTCAGAAGGGCAATAAGGAAAAGATATAAGAAGGTTGAAGGTATTTTTGAAAGGGACATGAAGCGGTGGGATATAAGATACTGTATCTTTTCCAAACGCAGACTAATGTCATCCCGACGCATTTTACATTTGCTACACTATTCCACTGGTATGTCTTGAATACTTGGTCCTACAGTCTGAAATCTGATATTGTCGCTGTGTTGAAGAATAGAGGGGATCTAGTGTATCCCTACCTTTAAAATTATCAAAGCGCAATGCTTTCACAATTTTTCTATAGACTTTCTGAAATTTACACTAACAGGGTTATCCAAAGAGATTCGAAAAGTCACCGCACGTTCGGTGACTTTTCGTTCTCTTCAATTCGGTTCCTTTTGCCGATTGCATTTCGGTGACCCTGCGGTGTATTCAGCAAACACCACAGGCTCCCCGAATTGCAGGGAAAAGCTGCCGCAAACCTGACGACAACTAACCGAATGCAAGCTGAAAACAAGCAAAAACATCTGGATTAACCTTCGAAAAAGCCGAACAGGAGCCGAACATGAGCCGAACAGGAGCCGAATCACACAGAGCCGAAGCAGCTGTGACGTAGAGGAGGCAGTGAATAAATTAGAAAAACCATTTGTATGAATCTGGGAAAAAGAAACGCTGTTTGCAAAGAAACTACTGAGCGAAAATGTCTGAAATTTTCACAGGAGATCCAGGGAATAATAATAAAGAGGGCTGTTACAAAAAAAATAAGTAAACTGAAAAAAAAATCAAAAAAAAAATCAGACTTTTTTTAAAAAAAAAAAAATTCTGAAAAATGCTTAAAGTATCCTAAAAAATCTATAAATAAAGAGACTCTTTGCTGCAGAATTTTATAATGAACGGTTTATTAGATGTTGAATTAAAACGGGAATATTTTTAACATTGAAGCCTATGGGATTCTCCTGAATAAATTTACCGAATTAAACCACCGAATGGCAGGACATTTCGGGAACCTTTCACTGCTGGTTTGTGTTCTCTGAATAGCCGAAGCAGTGCTTCTCTATGGGGATTTCACTGCCCTCGAACAGGCACCGAACAGGCACCGTATGTGCAGGCAATTCGCCAGTATTTGGCGAATTGCTTGCTCTCTGGATAGCCGAATGGCCAGGAAAGGTAACCGAATGCTGATTTTCAGCGTTCGGTTACCTTTCTCAAGCAATTCGGATCTCTTTGGATAACCCTGTTAGTCACAACAACCTGCACACTAAATCCAACTGCCTTCTGCTGTTCCCAATCATGCAGACATCCTCCTAGTCTGCTTTAATTGGAATTCCTTAACTAACAAGTAATTGTTACTTATTTTCTCTCTATGTCAGGCATCTCAAAGGCCCCCTGATGGTGATTTCCTACAAATCCCAGAATTCTTTCAATCGAATAGACGGTCAGAGAATCATGGGAGTTGTTGTTCAGAAACATCTGGGGGGCCAGAGTTTGAGATCCCTGCTCTATGTCATTGCAATGTTCTCTAACTTTTATCTTCGACATACCCTAATAAGACAGCCGTCACCTTGACCCAGTTACTTTCCTCCTTGTCTCTTTTTAAGTTCACATTTTTCCTCCACTGTATAATAGGGGTTATTCAAAAGTGCTCTTTCGTTCCCCGCACTTCTGGGAATCAAATTCTGAATTCTGAATGCTAATTTCACTACATGGTCCCTGAAGTGCAGAGAAAAGCCGCTGAACAACCGCTGAATCGAAAGTAAAAACCGCCGAAAACATCGGATCCGATAAGCCGCCGTAAAAACACCAGTGCGCACTCAACAATCTGATGCAATCCTGTCGAACACGTCCATAAATAGCCGGCGATCCGCCGAACACAGTGCCGACCAGGTGGCGGAAAAAGATGACAAGCCGACGAATGGATAAAAAAAAACCAGAAAAACACTGCGACTTTGAAAAGCCGTTTGCAAAAAAACTACTGCAAAAAAAAACGGTAAAAAAAATTTCACCTAAAAATCCCCAAAAAATTACTAAAAAAATCTTAAAAAAAGAAATAAAGAGACATTTTGCTGCAAATTAAAAGAATAAACAGTTTAATAGATATTTAATAGAAACAGGAATATTGTTAACATTGAAGCCTATGGGATTTGACTGATTAAACTTGCCGAATGAAACCACTGAACATCAGGGCAGTTCACTAACATTTCAGTGTTCTCTGAATAGATTAACCATTGCTTCTCTATGGGGATTTTTTTTTTTGAGAAAGTATTTTACCAGGAAGGATACATTGAGATTTCTCTTGTTTTCAAGTATGTCCTGGGTGGCGAGTATGTACCGTTAGGTGTCTTGCACAAGGACACTTACTGGAGAGGTGCTCTTGCCGGGATTCGAACCTGTGTCTCCACGGTCTCCACAGTCATAGGGCAGTGATGAATTCCACTGCTGCTGAAGATCACCGTATTTCGCTGGCAATTTGCCAATATTTGGCAAACTGACTGCTTTTTGAATAGCCAAATGGCCACAAAATTGCACCATATGGGGAAATTCACTGTTCGGTGCAATTTCGGGGCCAGTTCGGCTCTCTTTGAATAACCCTGTATGTTTACATATTCAAAATTTTATTTTGAGATATGTCATCATACAAGTAAACGTAGAGCGAGGGCCTCGCAGGGCCGCACATTGTCGTCTGCAATAACTCAGTGTAAAGAAAATTAAGAAAAACAGCATATAGACATCTATAATAGCACAGCTCAGAGGAAAAAACAGTCATCTAGAAAATCTGCCAAAAAACTATCTCGCAAGAGCATAGCATGGCTTCATATCGATCACTGCAGGACAAGAACAAACATGTCATCTGGAGAAAGCGTTTCGATAAGAAGAGAGGGCCTCGTAGGGCCACCCGAGATCAACTCAGCAAATGAAAAATAATATACCACATAACAGTCATCTTAATACATCTAATACAAGAAAGACATGGGGAGCGGGAGAGGGAAAGAAAAAAAAAAAGGGGCAAATGACCAAAAATGTGCCGTCCCTGGCGCATGCCCGTTAGTCCTCAGGACAGTGGGAGACCGAGGGAAACAAATGGCACCAGGCCCGGGTGTGTGGGGGGCCATACCGGACGCCAGGCCACGGTGGCACCCCAAGAGAACCCGCATATGCCAAAAAAAAAAGGAGAAAAAAGGAAAACAAACAAAAAAAAATGGGAGGGAAAAACACAAGTCTCGTCTTAGGGGTAACGCTGAAACAAGGGGGGGAATCAAATATACGTAAAATCTCCAAAGCAGTGTCTCTATTTGTCACACCTCCCCAGCCGGGGAACAGCAACTGAGAGACTGCAGTAGAATCCCCACATCTCACGTCTCGGCTTGAGTGCAGAGGGCGGGGGGGAGAGAAACACATTTAAAAGAAATGACAGCAAACAACGGCGAAAGGAGAAAAATAAAGCAAAAAAGTCACAGAAACACGTAAAATTAGTCTCTGAGTAGCAAGATCAGCCAGTGCAAAAAAGAAAAAGTAAAAGTAAATGGGGCGACTCAGAAAATATCAGTTAGCAAATGGTTGTTTCAACCCGTGTCCCGAAATGGCGGCGGTCCCAGAACAGGCAGAGTGAAACCGCGTAAGCCAGGTCGTTTGGCGAGAAACAAAGCCGATAGTGTAAGAAGTAGGGATGAGCTGTTCGGGTTCGGACGGTTCGGAGTTCGACCCGAACTTTGGCAGTTCGAAAGTTCGCGAATTTCGAACTTTTTGGGCGTGTTCAGTTCGGGTTAAAAAAAAAAAGACATTTTGAAAAAGTATAGAAAATGCTTAAAAAAAAAAAAAAATCTAGAAATAAAGAGACTTTACTGCAGAATATTATAAGCAACGGTTTATTAGATATTGAATTAAAAACTAATGTGTACGTGGAAAGATTATCAACTCTAAATGACCTCTGTTCACAAACGGGCATAACACCAGGTGTTTTTAGTCTGGTAATCAATTTGATACATTGTACAATTTACTGAGGGAGGGGTGGTGTCTGCTTCTGATTGAGATTTGAGAATTAATTTCCCTGAGGCTAGGGTCAGACGAGCGTGATTTCTACGGACTGTACGTCCGTGCACACGGACATACGTTAGTACGGAAGACGCAGTAGTGGCCAGACAGTCCGTTTTTTTCACTGACGTATATATTTTGACGGATGTAGGAGGGAAAATAAATTAAAAAGCAAAACCATTTTGTCCGTGAAAAATGCTGGACGTATAAATGCCGTCCGTCTGACCACGTTCCATCACTCACACACAAAGTTATGCAGACGTTGCGGATGCAGCGCACTTTGTGCGGCCGTTCTAGCGGTTGTACGTTCTTGCCTGCCTTGCGTCCGTGGGCCGTGGCCGTTGTGCGTCCGCAGTTCAGTGCAGTCGTACGTCATGTGTCGGGCTCCGATGGGCCTCCTGTCATGCTATCACGGACGTACTTTTAGGCGCAATCACGGACGTGAACACTACGCTCGTCTGACAGCAGCCTAAAACATCCTAATATGCTGCATTTAACTGGTGTTTGAAAAAATCTAAAGCAATGTTATTTTTCACCTCGGGATTAAACATTCACAGGGTTATTCAGAGAGCGGTGAAAAGCAGGAGAATAACTGGAGAAGTGAAAATTCTAGGTCAAAATAGCCAAACCAGAAAAATTCTCCCATTTATCTCACTTTCCAAATCGGCTATTTGGTCTAGATTGTTCTCTTCTCTTGCCAGTTCTCCTGGCTTTCACCTCTCTCTTAGGGTTGTTCAGAGAAAGGTGAAAACCAGGAGAATGGCAGGAAAAGAGAACAATCTGGACCAAATAGCCGATTTGGAAAGTGAGATAAGGCTAGGGTCAGACTAATGCATTTTTCGCAGCGACGGTCAAAAAGTGCGTCTGAACGCATTGCCGTAGTTTTTCACAGATTGCGCGAAAACGGTCAAACGATGCGCATTTTTGTGCGTGATTTTTTACGGATCCAAACCAGGAAACTTTGGGTTTCTGGACGTTATGTTGGCTGGACATGAGCAGGGTCTGACGTCTCCAAATCACGCACACACGCCGCTAGTGGAGGCAGCGCACTCTGTACGTCTGTACTAGCGGTTCTGCGTTCTCGAAAAAATACGTTCATTTTCCACTTGCGTTGCGCAGCCGGACTTTCGTGCGACTGTACTTCGTATATTGGCCGTCATTGCCCGTCATTTGCTGCTAGTGCGGCCGTGATTAAGTGCGCCTAAACGCACGTTAAAAATTCGCTAGTCTGAACCTAGCCTAAATGGGAGAATTTTTCTGGTTTGGCTATTTTGACCTAGAATTTTCCATTCTCCAGTCATTCTCCTGCTCTTCACCGCTCTCTGAATAACCATGACAGGGTTATTCAGAGAAAGGTGAAACTCAGGAGAATGACTGGAGAATGGAAAATTCTAGGTCAAAATAGCCAAACCAGAAAAATTCTCCCATTTATCTCACTTTCCAAATCGGCTTTTTGGTCTAGAAGTTTCCATTCTCCTGCTTTTCACTGCCAAAAAAATCAGTAAACTTTTTCTGCGTGTTCGAAAATGTCTCCTCTTTTCATACAGAGTGCCGCCCCAAGCAGTTGTTTATGGATAGATTAAAGGAAAAGCATTTACCGTCATTTGAAATGTCATTTTTTGGTTTTTACATATTTCTATACATCCTAGAAATCCGCCACTTCACGGGCAGGTTATGGGGACCTCCTAGGCATGATATTTGAAGGAATTTTTCGTTTTTATTTTTAACCATTATTTCATGGAAAACGCACTGTCCCTTTAAAAACTTTTTTTTTAAACTTTTTGTCCTTGTTTCCTGTCCCCCAGGGCACTACCCGGACCCCCATACACCTTTTATGGCAAATATGTAGCATATATGCCCTCTTGGAGGGCACTCCACAAAACCAAATTTTCAGCCCCATTGACTTGCATGGGGGTTCGGGTTCGGTCCCGAACAAATGGGAAGTTCGGGTTCGGGCTCGAACCGAACTCGGGGCGTGTTCAGCTCATCCCTAGTAAGAAGGCCCTCACCTACCCTGCAACACCAGTCCTCAGCATCGCAGAGTAAGTCTACAGCCGGCGCCGCAGCGAGGAATGGCAGGAGGGACCAAGGCAGCGCCGTCCTCTTCTTGGGTGCGAGGGGGGACTTTGCCGTTTCCATACCCCGATCGCGACCAGCCGGTGCCGCCAGCACACCCACCAGCCCCGCTCGTATAGGCGACCCCCGGCATGCAGGCTCTCCCGAGACATGTCGCGGGGTCAATTCCCCCATCGGTGAAATAATCAGCGGTGTCATGTTATCCAGCACCCTTTCTCCATCCTGTAATGCGCCGGCTTCCACCCTCTCCAGCACTCCACCATTGTGCTGAACAACTTCAGGCCGACAGGAAACATCGTCTTCCCGACCAGAACGCAGCACAGCCATGACGCAGCGCATGTCGCCACGTGTCATCGGGCGCTCATCGTCCTCCAGCAAGTCCAGCAAGATATCCAAGAGGGCTGGGAGACGCGGGCCCTCCGTCTCCACAGGCCCCTCCATCACTCTCAGCAGGATCAAGGCACACGAGGCAGGAATGCCAGAAGACGACGGGCAGTGGGAAATAGGCCGCAAAATGGCCGCCGGGACACGCTCCGGCCGTAGGTGACAGCACTCAGGTGAGTCTCTCTCGACCGGAGGGGGGGGGGAATGGGCTCCGGTCGACACTCTCCCAGTGGCCGGCCACTCCAGAGCCGCAGACAAAGGGTTCTCAGCGCAAAATAAATCAGCCAAATGCCCCAGAGGGGAAGGAGCAACAGGGAGCTCAGCAAGATGCGTCTTCTCCCTCCAACAGCCAGCCACGCCTCCTACATTTCTAATTTTCTAATCTAATGTTTTTGTTACATATAACATACCATCCTTGACTGGAATTTGTTTCCAATGCACAATGGTGTCTCTTTTGTTAAGTGTACTATTTGTGTGGGCGTGTGTGTGGGGGAGTTCTTTTATACCCCCCAAAGCCTGTTATGGACATTACTTACTATTCGATTTGTTTATGTAACTCAATAAAAATGTATTACGTCAATAATAATACTAGGAACACGTGGGTAGTTCAATAAAAATAATAATATATTCAAATATATTAAAAATAATTCAAATGGCCAATTAATGAGAGAATTATACATTCAGATGGTGTTCGTCAAACTGTGCTATTCAGAAAGCGTGGTGTTTCGAGCCTCCTGGATAGCACCTGCTGCTGCAAAATATGCAACCATAAATATTATTCCAGATAATTCCTTAATAATTCATAATAGTGTTATTACTAGGAATTTTAAAATAATACATTTTAATAAGCTTTCAGTGTGCCCTCATGAATAAATATTACACATTATTAAAAGTGTATTGCTTTACTATGATATTAAAAGTTTTCCTAAGGCATAAGCTATATAAAGAACCAAAAGGCCCGTTATCAGTTATTAACCTAAAAAGGGGGCCTGTCATATCCATTATACTTTTATATTGTAGTATTGCTAGTATTGTTTATCAATTTATTAATATTATTCTTTGTTTGAATTTCAGTGTTTGCAGATTATTTTCAGACGTATACGGTTGGATAATCTGTGGTGATCTTGTAACGTTTTCAGGAATACCTGAGATCTGAAGGTGATGTTTGCATATTATACACTGTATATGTTCATATTATCAGGGATTCTATAAGCTTCCTGCCCATTTAAGCTTGCACATTGTATTATTTTCAACGCTATTAGACTCACTCTTTTTACTGCATTTTGCCTAAAATGTTTCAATTTTCAGGCACAATAACCTTATTTCTTACCTCTTATGGAGATTTAAGTCATTGGCAATTAAGGCATGGGCAATTATATTTGAAAGCAATGACTAGCAGAGTTATTCAAAGAGATCCGAATTGTGGCCGAAAGGTAACCGAACAGTGAAATTCAGCGTACGGTTACCTTTCCTGGCCATTCGGCTATTCAGAGAGCAGGCAGTGCGCCAAATGTTGTTGAATTGCCTGCACATACGGTGCCTGTTTGTTGCCTGTTCGAGGGCAGTGGAATCCTCATAGAGAAGCAATGGTTTGTCTATTCAGAGAACACAAAACAGCTGAGAAAGTTGCTGAATTGCCCTGCTGTTCGGTGGTTTAATTCGTCAGGTTTATTCAGGCGAATGCCATAGGCTTCAATGTTAAAAATATTCCCGTTTTAATCCAATATCTAATAAACCGTTTATTATAATATTCTGCAGTAAAAAGTCTCTGTATTTGTAGATTTTTTAGGATCTTTTAGGCATTTTTAGGGGTTTTCTTGTGAAAAAAAAACCTTTTTTTTAAAACATTTTTTTCTTTTTCCTGTAACAGCTCTTTTTATTATCATTCACTGGACCTCATATGTAAATTTCAGACATTTTCGTTCAGTAGTTTGTTTCAAACAGCGTTTCACTTTTCAAACATTCAAGAGTACTTTTTTTTTTATTTTCACTCCATTCGTCTGCGATGTCGGCTTTTTCCGGCGGCTTCTCTGTGCTGTGTTCGGCTCCTCCTCCGCTTTCTCCAGCGTGTTCGGCAGGGTTAATCCAGATGTTTTTGTGGGTTTCGGTGTGCGTTCACCGGGTTTTGCGGTGAGTATTCGGTGGGTTTGCCGCAGCTTTTCCCTGCACTATGACGGCCCTGTGGTGCTTGCTGAATACACCGCAGGGTCGCCGAAATGGGATCGCCATATCACAACGAATTGAAGAGAATGAAAAGTCACCGAACTTGCGGTGACTTTTCGATTCTCTTTGAATAACCCTGATAACATTAACTAAACACAATAGGCTGTACCTGTGCACCGTTACCTGTCATAATTGTTTGCCTTTACAACCCTGTCTATACTGTCCTATTGTACACTCAGCGCTGTGGAATATGCTGGCGCTTTATAAATAAATAATAATAATAATAATTTACATACAGCCATTGTAAACCCCTTCGCTGCTGCACCATTTCACCTCTATGTGCTGGGCTAAGTTTTACCGTTTTTGCTCAACATGTTTAAATGCGATTTAAAGTCATGTTTTATTATACATCCCAGACAAATTATATATAATTTATTTCGGCAGACTCGGCATATTCATAATATATCACTATTATATATATATGTCATGCCCTGCCAGAATGCAATAAAAACAAATGTAACAAAAAATGACTTTCCAATCATCTATAGCGTGTCAAATTATTTTTTTCACATTTTATCATCCGAGCCATTGCGGTTATATATTCTGTGGGGTACGATTGTTAAAAAATTTGAAATGGGAACTCGTTACTTTATTTTTCTGAGAAATTATGTGATTTTAGCTAAAACTGAAAAAAAATCGTTAGTGCAGCATCATTGTTCACATTATAATTGAAATGTGAACAATTGTGCTGCATTAATAAACAAAAAAATTTAAACACAGACTTTTTATTTTTTTTATATATTTATTTTTAAAAAAATAATAATTTTGCACTAGCTGCCACCAATCAGGAGATAGTGGGGTCCAAAGGGTCCTATCTCCACTTGGCAGCTAGGGGGTTAACTATCCAACTGGTGTCCATGCAGTGGCGTAACTAGAAACCTGAGGGCCCCGGTGCAAGAATCCATGAAGGGCCCCCCCAACCCCCCCCAAAAAAGATCCATATTTTTACCTTTTTTTTTCCTGCAATATAAAAAAGATAGTATTGCCCCCAGCTCACATGGATATATATATTGCCCCCAGCTCACATGGACATATATATTGCCCCCAGCTCACATGGACATATATTGCCCCCAGACCTCACATGGACATATATTGCCCCCAGACCACACATGGATATATTGCCCCAGCTCACACATGGATATTTTTGCCCCCAGCTCATGGATATACTGCCCCAACACATGGATAACTGCCCCAACACATGGATATACTGCCCCAACACATGGATACTGCCCCAGCACATGGATATACTGCCCCAGCTCATGGATATACTTCCCCAGCTCTGCCCCAGCTCATGGATATACTGCCCCAGCTCTGCCCCAGCTCTTGGATATACTGCCCCAGCTCATGGATATACTGCCCCAGCTCTGCCCCAGCTCATGGATATGCCCCAGCTCATGGATATGCCCCAGCTCATGGATATACTGCCCCAGCTCTGCCCCAGCTCATGGATATACTGCCCCAGCTCTGCCCCAGCTCATGGATATACTGCCCCAGCTCATGGATATACTGCCCCAGCTCTGCCCCAGCTCATGGATATACTGCCCCAGCTCTGCCCCAGCTCATGGATATACTGCCCCAGCTCTGCCCCAGCTCATGGATATACTGCCCCAGCTCTGCCCCAGCTCATGTATATACTGCCCCAGCTCATGGATATACTGCCCCAGCTCATAGATATACTGCCCCAGCTCTGCCCCAGCTCATGGATATACTGCCCCAGCTCATGGATATACTGCCCCAGCTCATGGATATACTGCCCCAGCTCTGCCCCAGCTCATGGATATGCCCCAGCTCATGGATATACTGCCCCAGCTCTGCCCCAGCTCATGGATATACTGCCCCAGCTCTGCCCCAGCTCATGGATATACTGCCCCAGCTCTGCCCCAGCTCATGGATATACTGCCCCAGCTCTGCCCCAGCTCATGGATATACTGCCCCAGCTCTGCCCCAGCTCATGGATATACTGCCCCAGCTCATGGATATACTGCCCCAGCTCTGCCCCAGCTCATGGATATACTGCCCCAGCTCTGCCCCAGCTCATGGATATACTGCCACAGCTCTGCCCCAGCTCATGGATATACTGCCCCAGCTCATGGATATACTGCCCCAGCTCTGCCCCAGCTCATGGATATACTGCCCCAGCTCTGCCCCAGCTCATGGATATGCCCCAGCTCATGGATATACTGCCCCAGCTCTGCCCCAGCTCATGGATATACGGCCCCAGCTCTGCCCCAGCTCATGGATATGCCCCAGCTCATGGATATACTGCCCCAGCTCTGCCCCAGCTCATGGATATATACTGCCCCAGCTCATGGATATACTGCCCCAGCTCTGCCCCAGCTCATGGATATACTGCCCCAGCTCTGCCCCAGCTCATGGATATACTGCCCCAGCTCATGGATATACTGCCCCAGCTCTGCCCCAGTTCATGGATATACTGCCCCAGCTCTGCCCCAGCTCATGGATATACTGCCCCAGCTCTGCCCCAGCTCATGGATATACTGCCCCAGCTCTGCCCCAGCTCATGGATATACTGCCCCAGCTCATGGATATACTGCCCCAGCTCATGGATATACTGCCCCAGCTCTGCCCCAGCTCATGGATATACTGCCCCAGCTCATGGATATACTGCCCCAGCTCTGCCCCAGCTCATGGATACTGCCCCAGCTCTGCCCCAGCTCATGGATATACTGCCCCAGCTCTGCCCCAGCTCATGGATATACTGCCCCAGCTCTGCCCCAGCTCATGGATATACTGCCCCAGCTCATGGATATACTGCCCCAGCTCTGCCCCAGCTCATGGATATACTGCCCCAGCTCATGGATATACTGCCCCAGCTCTGCCCCAGCTCATGGATATACTGCCCCAGCTCTGCCCCAGCTCATGGATATGCCCCAGCTCATGGATATACTGCCCCAGCTCTGCCCCAGCTCATGGATATACTGCCCCAGCTCATGGATATACTGCCCCAGCTCTGCCCCAGCTCATGGATATACTGCCCCAGCTCTGCCCCAGCTCATGGATATACTGCCCCCAGCTCTTACCTCTGCTGGCCCCAGGGCCCAGGCCCAGGGAAGGCTCCGCCGGCGTTCCGTTCTTCTGAGGCGAGCGGCCGCTGGAAACATGCGTCTTGGCCGCTCGCCGGAAACCACCTGATCAGCGCAGAGGTCTCGCGAGAGGATCTCGTGCGCTGGTCAGGTGGTTTGTCTCCCACGTGAGCAGCCAAGCTGCATGTCAGCGGCCGCTCGCAGGGAGAGGGACGGCCAGTGCGCGGCTCCCAGATTCCGGCGCTGATTGCCGGAATCTGGCGGGCGGCGCCGGGCCCCCCTCCAGTGGCGGAATGACAGGGCCCGGTCGCAACTGCGACCGCTGCGACCCTGGTACTTCCGCCACTGTGTCCATGCGCATATGGCGACAATGTCAGTAGGCAGGGGGAGACTCCAGAGGCTTGGCTGATATCCAAAATGTTAGCCTCCTCTGGGAGAGGACCGCAATCTGGCGCTGATTGGTGCCGAATTGCAATCGGCACCCAAGGGGTTAAAGACAGGCATCACTGGAAAGGGCAGATTCTGCCCTTTCCAGCGGTACCTGCCTTTTTTTTAAAATCCTGGCCTATCAGTATGGAAAGGGGTCCAACCCAACCTCCCTTTCAGGGTCTCTTCTGGCAGTGCCGGGGGCACCTGAAAATGATGTCATCATGCCTGTCACGATAATGTCAGTGATCCGAGAGGGGGTTTAAAAGCAGGTTCTGACTAGGGATGAGCTGTTCGGTTCGATCAGTTCGGAGTTCGAACCGAACTTTGGTTGTTCAAAAGTTCCCGAACTTCAAACTTTTTGGGTGTGTTCGGTTCGAGTTCGCAAAAAAAAAGACATTTTGAAAAAAGTATAGAAAATGCTTAAAAAAATACTAAAAAATCTAGAAATAAAGAGACTCTTTACTGCAGAATATTGTAAGCAACGGTTTATTAGCTATTGAATTAAAAACTAATGTGTACGTGCAAAGTTTCTCAACTCTAAGGCTGGGGTCAGACCAGCGCACTTTTTTTTTTTTTTTTTTTTTTTTTTTTTTTTACAAGAAATAGAATCCTGTTTATTCTTAGTGTTGTGAGATTTTTGCGTTTTGTTACATATTTACAGTTTTCAGAAACAAATATTTACAAAAAGACCCAATCGATATGTAAAAAGATGACGTGTGCACTCTGGAGATGTTAGGGTTGATCCTTAGCTGCTCTGGAAGCCGGCTTCAGCGGTGTCAACATCATGTTCCTGATTGAGCTTTTTGAACTCCACGACCTGGAAAAATACATGTTCCAGGATATGTTTAGCATCTCGTTCTTCCTTTTGAAGATTCCCGGTGACACCTAGAATATCCCCGCATTTGCGCACGTAGAACTCTAGGTCGTCATCTGTACATCGGTTGGTAATCTGAGACAGACGGGCCTTTTCAGAGGAGAAGTTCTCATCCAGATCAAACAAGTCTAAGGCTGGTGGTGGCAATTCTTGGAAAGAGGGTGGGAAAACAGCAGGTTGCAGGGACAGCAGCGGAGACTCGAACTGAGGTTGGATAAGCTGCAGGGTCTCGTGCTTCACATTGAGTTGCTCATATGATTTGATGACTTTGGGCAGGGAGGTGGTGTCCATTTGGTAGATACTCATGTCAAACAAGGTTGTAAAATCTCGAGGATTCTCATCTCCTTCCTGAAGGCAAACCCTCACGCGTTGGGAAAGTTTGCTGGTGTCTGGAAGCATTGTGTAATCGGAAATCTCGGGGTCTTCTGCGTCGATTTGGTTTAAGCGAATATCATTTGTAGTGAGCCACTGCATCAGTACATCCAGGATCTTTGCATTCTCCTCCTTGTCCAGATACTGATCGCTGAACATATGACAGGAACCCAAAACAGCCAGCTTCCCTCCCTTAGACTGGTAGAAACCTAGGATAGGCCTGTTGAGAGGGAAGCAGACAGACCCTGTGGATAATGCGGCAATGGCTGGCTTCATGATGTTTAAGGTGGCACCGTATGGGTACAGAAACGTCAGAGCCTGAGCGTTGTTTCCGCCACCATCTTCATCTATAACCATTGAAATGTCTTTTCCAGCTGCTCGGCTGATCTCTCGGTTTAACACCCCATTAGAGATGAGCGCTTCTTTGGGGTGAAAGTATTTGTAGTAGACGTTCCGCACTACAGAATCTCAGCAGCTGTAAACTTCTCCCGGGGGCCAGATGTGATCCACAACTTCACACCCTCCAGCTTTTCAGCCGTTATATCCTCTTTAAGGCTCTGTATCTTCCAGTTGCTCCGTAGTCTTTTCTGTAGTGACTTGTAGCCACTGTTGGTTGTGAAGATCTCCCGCTTGGATGCGTTGAACAGAATAGCGTTTCGGATCTCGCCATCTGGTGCAACCTGTTTATTCAGCCCCATCTTCTTGCCGGTGTAGCCGCGCTGCATTATGGGGCCCCGGTAACCAACAGCCGCCACTGCCTAGCAACCAACCGCCGTCACGTGACGCAGGCCTGGCCTGGGAGTAGCATGCGGGCTCGGTAAGTGTAGGTAAAAAGCCGTGGAGGTCGCACTCGCTGCTTGTAGCACCCAGCGCACTTTTAACGTGCGTTCTGGCGCACTTAATTACGGCCGCAGTAGCAGCAAATGATGGGCAATGACAGCCAATATACAAAGTACGGCCGCACAAAAGTCCGGCCGCTCAACGCAAGTGAAATTTGAACGCATTATTTAGAGAATGCAGAACCGCTAGTACTGACGTACAGAGTGCGCTGCGTCCACCAGCGGCGTGTGTGCGTGATTAGGAGATGTCAGACTCTGCTCATGTCCAGCCTACATAACGTCCAGACACCCAAAGTTCCCTGATTTGGATCCGTACAAAATCACGCACAAAAATTGCGCATCATATGACCTTTTTCGCGCATTCCATGAAAAAATACGTCAATGCGTTCGGACGCACTTTTTGACGTTCGCGTGTAAAAATTCTTTCGTTTGACCCTAGCCTTAATGACCTGTGTTTTTCAAATGGCATAACAGGTGTTTTTAGTCTGGTCTAATCAATTTGATACATTGTAGACTATACTAAGGGGGTGGGGTGGTGTCTGCTTCTGATTGAGTTTTGAGAAGTGTCAATTTCCCTCCTAAAACTTCTAATATGCTGTATTTCACCGCTGTGTGCTCAGCTCATTTTTACCGTTTTCGCTCATCATGTTTAGACGCGATTTTGAAGTCACATTTTGTTAAATGACCGACATGTTAGATATCGTTCTTTCGGGCAGACTCCGCAGATTCATAATATATCATTTTTATATGTATACGTCATGTCCTGGCTGTATATTATGAAAAAAATGCAATAAAAATTGAATTTTTAATCATCTGCAGTGTGTAAAGTGTTGTTTTTTTCACATTTTAGCACATGAGTGTTTGCGGTTATGTTTTCTATGGGGTGCGCTTGTACAAAAATTAGAAATGGGGACTTGTTACATTTTGTGGGGGGAATTACGTGATTTATAGCAAACGCACCCCATAGAAAAAAATCATTAGTGCATCATCGTTCACATTATAATTGAAATGTGAACAATATTGCTGCATTAATAAAAATAACGCACAAAAAAAATACATGTTTTTATTTTCTTTTTTTTACTTTATACCTGGTCATGTTGGGTATCATTCGAAAGGCCATGCTCAGGCCTTTCGATTGACACCCTCCATGACCCACTAGATGCCTGGCGATATCGGGGTTCAAATGAACCCCCTATCTCCGCCAGGGGATTGGCCTGGGCAATATATATATACGCATGATGTGAGCTGGCCTGGGCAATATATATATATACGCATGATGAAAATTTGCAAAGGATAAGGCACGCAAAGTGAAATTTTGATGTGTCTGAAATTGAAACTTACGTGACAACTCTTATTTTTTTTTTTTCGTTAATTTATATTTGTTCAATACAGTTAATTTTAATTTGTTTAATAGAGTTAATTTAAAATGCTTTAATACAGTTTATTTATATTTACTTTACCTTTACTATTGGTGCTTTTCAAACTTTATTCTTAAGTAAAAATAAATTTAGCAGTTTCATGTTGTGTCGTTTTTTTTTTTGGGGGGGTGCAAGTAGCTGGTCTTGCCTAGGGCGAAAAATAGTCTAGCACCGGCCCTGACCGCATGGTCCACCCCTGCACTCTTCCACAATACCACAGAGGGGTTACTGTATGATGGCACTTGCTGGTCTGGCAACAAAGGCACAATATTTGGCTGCACTGCCACTGACGCCTGTATCAGATTCATATCCTCAGAGGGGTGAGACTGTGTGACGGCATTGTTGCCGACGCTAAAGGCCCAATTTTAGGCTAGGGTCAAACTAACGCAATTTTCGAAGCGAACGTCAAAAAGTGCTTCCGAACGCATTGAGGTGTTTTTTCACGGAAAGCGCTTAAACGGTCATACGATGCGCACTTTTACGCGTGATTTTTTACGGATCCAAACCAGGAAACTTTGGGTGTCTGGACGTTATGTTGGCCGGACATGAGCAGCATCTGACGTCTCCTAATCACGCACACACGCCGCTATGCGGACGCAGCGCACTCTGAACGTCAGTACTAGCGGTTCAGCGTTCTCGAAAAAATGCGTTCATTTTCCACTTGCGTTGCGCGGCCGGACTTTCATGCGGCCGTACTTCGAATATTGGCCGTCATTGCGTGTCATTTGCTGCTAGTGCGGCCGTGATTAAGTGCGCCTAAACGCACATTAAAAGTGCGCTAGTCTGACCCCAGCCTTAAAGCACCTATTGTTACTTTCAACCAAAGCCTGCATAAGTTTCACAATAATTTAGCCAAAAAAATCACTAAACTTTTTCTGCGTGTCCGAAAATGTCTCCTCTTTTCATACAGACTGCCGCCCAAGCAGTTGTTTATGGATAGATTAAAGGAAAAGCATTTACCGTCATTTGAAACGTCATTTTTTGGTTTTTAAGTGTTTCTATACATCTACAAATCTGCTACTTCACGGGCAGGTTATGGGGACCTCCGAGGCACGATATTTGAAGGAATTTTTCGTTTTTATTTTTAACCCTTATTTCATGGAAAACTCACTGTCCCTTTAAAAACGTTTTTTTTTAAACTTTTTGTCCTTGTTTCCTGTCCCCCAGGGCACTACCAGGACCCCCATACACCTTTTATGGCAAATATCTAGCATATATGCCCTCTTGGAGGGCACTCTAAAAACCGAATTTTCAGCCCCATTGACTTGTATTGAGTTCGAGTTCGGGTTCGGATTCGGATTCGAACATTTGGAAAGTTCGGGTTCGGATCCGAACCGAACTCGGGGGGTGTTCGCCTCATCCCTAGTTCTGACTTCCAGGAAGTCAGACCACTGTGGAAACCCGGAGAGAGAGGTTAGTATAGAGAGGGATATTCCTGTTAGCGGATGACGTGTGGGGAACGTTTGCCGCATATTGCAGGGAATCCCCATGACGTTCCCCACATGTTGTCCTCATCCAAGGGTTTAAACACAAGTGCATGTAAAGAGAGTGAATTTTTAGATACAATATACTACAAACAATATATTATGTATATATTACTTTTTAAACTTTGACAAGTTCACTGTCAAATATACAAAATCGTGCTGCTTGCCTTCTACAGCTCTTTCACCGTTGAGATTGCAAGTGTACAGGGATGACACTTTCTGTGGGCAGGACAGTAGAGACGACGCCTGGATCTGATTGTGTATCCTGCAGCAGGACTGTTACATGTGTTGAGAGTCGTAAAAGTCCATCATTGGCTACTGTTTCTGTATTTTCCAGCACCCTCACCAGTTTACGAAGGATACCTTGCCATGCCTGTTAATGTCCAGTCCAACAGTGTAAAACTGTGCTCTTTGGTTGGCGTAATTCTGGTGTAGGCCCATGATGGTCTCATTTACTCCTTCATCAATTGGGTGAGCAATGTGGTGATTAGTTGTAGAGTTCACATAGGTTGAATGGTGTGCAAGGTGTTCACTGAATCTACTATGACAAGCTGCAGGTGAAGGAAAGGATACTTAAGAGGTGGGCTATGTGACCATTTTAAGGGTTGGTGGAGGAGGAGGCAGTAGCAGTCGGGGGAATCCAAAAACCAAGTTCTGTTCAGGCAAGTAAGAAGGTCACATAGCAGAGCCAACCCAAGACACTGTGCTGCCTGGGTCCAAGGATGAAATGCTGCCTCCCCCCCAAAACAAAACACACAGTGTGTACAGGTGTATCACAGTGTTCCACAGCAATAAAACTCACGTTAATGTGTGGTGTGTATCACAGAGCTCCACAGCAATAAAACTCACACTCATACACACCACACATTACTTTGACTTTTACTGCTGTGGATCTCTGTGATACAGTAATGTGGGATGTATTGGTATCACAGAGCACCACAGCAATAAAACTCACAGTAATGTGCGGTGTGTATGAGTATCACAGAGCTCTACATATCCCATCACACAGTCACACATCCATATACCCACACATCCACACACACTGTCACATATCCACACACAATCACACATCCACACACACAGACACAGACACGCAACCACATATTTACCCACACATCCCCTGAACAGGCCTAGTGGAGGCCCAGGTGGGTGCGGGCCTTGTCGAGGCCCAGGTGGCTGCAAGAACCCCGCGGCAGCCAGACCTTGTTGAGTCCCCCACAGCAGCCGTGCCTTGTCGAGCCGGCCCTGCCACAGCGGTAGTGGTTGTAGCAGCATTGGTTTACTACAAAAAGATATGTCCTGGTGGGAAGTCAGCAGCATCCCTCTGCCGCAGGATTATTGTATGATGCCGAGAGAGACTGAGGATGAAGCAAAAAAGTATGATTTTTTTTTGTTGCTTCCTATAGCACGTGGCCCTCAATTTGATAATCTATATATACACTTAAAAATTCCCACAAAACAAATCACTACATTCTCACCAAACAAATTGCATTGGTAATTACCATATAATAAATCTTTTAAAATGGGAATTTCATTTTAAACTATGATCAAATTAAGCTGTTATTTGCCTTGTAGCAAGAGCAATCATTCAGAAATCATTGGTTTACTTGGATTTTTATAGCACACTGTTTCAAAACCATGTTACACATTATCAGTAAATATAGTGCTTGTGTATATTGATTCTTTTTTATTTGTAGCATTCTCAGATAATTAATGAGTTGGCAATGATAGTTTTGCAAGTCAGTGCAACATTTTAATACTATAATATATGTATATGGTGTCTGTAGCTGAACTGATGCAATTCATATTTATTTTAAAAAGTGTGCATCTTTTTATATTACATAAAGATTACGCACATAAAAGTTGATTCTTTTGAATTTGGTTACAAATATGTAACAGTAAAAATATTATAACAACTATAACACATTTAGTACTTTCCATCTTGGGCTCAAAGTAGAAAAATGGTATATTACGGGTTTATTTTACAAGTTTGTTAAAAAAAAACCCTTTAATTTCAAGTTTTGAAAAGGAGGTTGTATTTTTATAATGGGACGCCTTAAGCAGTGTGAGCACTCAATTCAGCCATCCAAATACAGGGGCTTAGCCCTGCCCAGAAGCTCAGATTTCAGGGCTTGGAGACCTTTGGGAACTAGCCTTATCCAATCATGGCAAAAAGAGGTTATTCAGAAAGCTTTCTCATTCGGTGCACTTCAGTGTGCTTCAGCTATTCTATTTTGACGACCCTGCCAAACTGCAGAACGCTGCCGAACTGCAGGAAAAAAAACAGAAGTCTGCTATTTTTTAAAACGGTATTTCAAACAATAAAAATGCATGAAAATGTGTAGAAAAACTAAAAATGTCCTATAAGAAATAATAAAAAGGTCTGGTACAGAATAAAAAATGCCATTAACAAATGGAAATCAAAAATTTTGCTTAAAAAATCCAGAAAAATACCAAAAAAATTATAAAAAGTAAACAAGTATGTAGCGCTCACTCCCGGAGGAGCCGCTGAAAATGAACCACGGGTCAGTCTCCCCGCACTAGGGAATAAATATACTTCAGCACCGTTGTGGATTTTATAAATTATATAGTTTACTAAAGTAAAAGGCATATAATGAGACACGGTGTTCGTAGATATATTTACAGTATTTCGTATCGCGGTAAACGCGCAGCGGAAAAAGAAATACGAGGCTTCGTATTTCGGGAAAATGCGCAGCCGAACAGAAAAATACAATGCTTCGTAATTTCGAGAAACGCGTAGCGGAAAGAGAATACAATATTTCGTAAATTCGAGAAACGCGCAGCGGAAAACAAAATTATATGCGAATCTTTACCCCTTTTTAGGATATTAGGGAGTGAGTCCCGCACAGGTTAAGTCCCGGACTGTTAGTGTATGTGTGTGTTATGTTACCCGGGTACTATTCAACTGGCCAGTGAATCTCTTAAACGATGTCTTCGACTAGTCAAGTTGGGGCCCTGTGGGTTTTCGAAATAAACAGCAGCGTGCTTTCTTGCTTTATAAACTGGCCTTGGAGGCCTCTCACCCATCCGCTCGAAGACCAAGGCTCCGCTGACCCAGGACGTCTCTCCGCTCGATACCGCACTGGGATATTGGCTACTGGATCCGTTGTCTGGCTCTCTCTGCTCCGACCGTGACTTGTCCAGTTACCGCCTGCTCTCCCATCCGATGGACCTGCGGTACTCCTCACTCGGGGGTCCTCTGGCTTCCTTGATAGCAGCTTGGGTGATGTCTGTAGATCACTGGGTCTCCTTCTTACAAGGCTGGATAACCCCACTTGGAATCCTGATAGGCCACACCTGCGCTCCGGCCTAGTCACTGTTCCGCTCTGCAGCACTGAGTCCTGTCTCTTTCACTCCCCGGCGCGCTCTGCCAGCTATCTCCACGAGGCTCAGGATGTTCAGCGTCTGTGTCCAACCCACTTCCTGTCTCTGTTCGCAAAGCATGCCGGGAAACGTAGTCCCAATGTTCAGTGTCTCTTATCGCGCTTGTCTCCCTCCGGTGGCCAAAAATAGGTACTGCCACAGTAAGGTTTTAAACACAGCGCTACACTCTCCCCCTCCTAGAACTCTTGGGTCTCTCCAAGGAGGTACAACAGTTACATTTACATTTCAACATAGTTTAGATAACATATACAGGTTCGGCAGCAAACATACAGTGGGTTAGATACACTTCTTCAAGTTGACTCATGTTTTGTGCTACATCAGCTAACATAGCAGACACTTCGGGCAACCTTTGCACTGTGGTGATGGCCTCTTCAGTGCTATGTCCTGGTGAGTCGTAGGTGAGTTGCTGGGGCGGTCGAACAGAGCGTTTTGGTTTGGGCTCAATCAGTTCCTCTTCAGGTGGAAGTACTATAGATACTGGCTCAGTCCTTCTTTCTACCACTGGAGCAGACATTTCTTCGGAGTATGATCCCTCCAGTGAAGGCATAGAACTATAATCATAAGACTCAGCTTCCGGAGCTACAGGGACTCCAACAGCCTCAGGGACTTCCAACTGAAATTCAAGAGCTTCAGGGATGTCAATAGTCTCAGGGACTTCTAACTGAAATTCAGGAGCTTCAGGCCTCAAATTACTCTCCCATCGCTCAGGAACTGAGATAACCTCTTCAGGCTCTGGTGAACGCATCCAGTCCAGACAAAAACTCTCTTCCTCACTGTCCCTTTCGCTCTCTTCGACAACCCGGGTCTGCTGAGACCGAGTAACAGGAGGCAAACGTGGAGCAGGCGGATTTGGCAGAGAAAGTTCGTCCCCAACTGGTATCCTCACAGCCTCTCTCAAAGGTAACAAATGATTCCGGTGCCAGCTCTTAAGAGGCCCAGCCTTTCCATCCGGCCGGATTTGATACACCGGCAGACCCGGCAGTTGCTTGCAGACAATGTAGACTTGAGAACTCCATCTATCCGCCAACTTGTGCCTCGCAGCAGCACCCAAGTTCTTCAACAAAACCCTATCACCGGGTTGTAGATCTTGTATCCGAACTTTCAAATCATAATTCTTTTTGTTCCTTTGCTCCCTGTTTCCTGAGGTCAAACAGGCCTGTTCAAACGCAGAAGCCAGGTTCTTCCGAAGTCTGTCCACGTAGTTTCTATGGGAAGCTACCGACGTCTGGTCTAGAGATAACCCAAACGCCAAATCAACCGGCAGTCGGGCTTCTCTTCCGAACATAAGACGGTACGGTGAGTATCCAGTCGCATCACTCTCCGTACTGTTATATGCATGCACCAGAGTAGCTATGTGACGACTCCAACTCTGCTTCTCTATGTTTGACAAAGTCCCCAGCATATTCAGCAGCGTGCGATTAAACCTTTCAGGCTGAGCATCACCTTGAGGGTGATATGGTGTAGTTCGGGTCTTTTGGATTCCCAACAGTTCCAACAATTGCCCAACAAGTCGGCTTTCAAAGTCTCTACCCTGATCAGAGTGTATTCTCCTTGGCAGGCCGTAGTGAACAAAGAACTTTTCCATCAGAACCTTGGCTACTGTCGGAGCGCGTTGATCTTTCGTAGAAAAAGCTTGGGCGTAACGAGTGAAATGATCAGTCACTATTAGAATATTCCCTTGCCCACTAGCATCCGGCTCTAAGCACAGGAAGTCAATGCACACCAAATCCATGGGTCCCTGACTCTGCAGATGGCTCATTGGAGCGGTTCGGGTCGGTAGAGTCTTCCTCTGAATACACCTCAGACAGGAATGGCAGTAGCTTTCCACTTCAGCTCTCATGCAAGGCCAATAGAATCTGTCTCGCACCAGCTTAAAAGTTCTTTCAGCACCCAAATGTCCATGCTCATCATGTAACGATCGCAGCACACTCTCTCTATGCTTAGTGGAAAGGAATAACTGTTGAGTCTCTTCAGCATTGGTTGAGGGGCCCCTTCGGTAGACCACCCCATCCAACATCTTCAACCGTTCCCACTCTTTGTAGACCAATCTGGCTCCATCCGGGGAATTGGTCAGCAGAATTTCCCGCTGGTTCGCAGTTAGGGCCTTTATGGTCAATGCAATTAAAGGGTCTCTGGCCTGATCCGCTTTCAGGTCCTGTTTTGAAAAGGTAGGTAGACTTTCATCCCTCAATTGTGTAGGGTTGCAGTAGAACTCAGGAACAGCTGCAGCCATGACTCCTATGGCCTCCGCTTCAATCCCTCCCTTGACCCGGCGCTCTGCTCCTTGACACAAAGCTTGCACCCCGTCTGGAGTTAACTGAGTCCATTCTGCAGTGTAGGGTCTTCTCGATAAAGCATCAGCATCTCGATTATTCACCCCAGGGCGATACTTCAGGCTGAACCGAAACCCTGACAGAGCGGCCAACCACCGATGTCCCGTTGCGTCCAGTTTCGCAGTAGTAAGGACGTAGGTAAGAGGATTGTTATCCGTCTTTATCACAAACTCGGCTCCATACAGATAGTCCTTTAACTTGTCCACCACTGCCCACTTTAAGGCTAGGAACTCCAACTTGTGGGTAGGATAGTTCTTTTCTGAAGGCGTAAGGCTCCTGCTCACGTACGCTACAGGCCTCAGCAATCCACCATACTCCTGATACAGGACTCCTCCTAGCCCTTCTCTGCTGGCATCCACATGTAGCTCATGCGGCTTGTGAGGGTCCGCGTAGGCCAAGACAGGAGCCCGAGTGAGACTCTCTTTCAGCTTCAAGAAAGCACCTTCACATTGACTAGTCCATTCGCCCTGTATGGACTCTCGAGCTTTTCTTGGTCCTGGAGCTGACGGGTTTCGGTCAGAGGCCTTGCAGCCTTCTTCGGTGTTTTCCTTCTGTAGGAGTTTGTTCAGTGGTTGAGCTATTTTTGCGAATCCTCCTACAAATCTTCGATAATATGAACAGAACCCCAAGAAAGATCTAAGTTCAGTGACGTTTCTGGGTCTGGGCCAAGAAGCTACGGCCTCCAACTTCCGAGGATCTGTCGAAACACCTTCGGCTGAGACCACATGTCCCAGATACGTAACAGACGGTAGACAGAATTGGCATTTCTCCAGAGACAGTTTCAATCCCTCTTCATGGAGCCTCTTCAAGACCTTCTCCAAACGTTGCTCATGCTCTTCCAGAGTCTTCCCAAACACAATTATGTCATCCAGGTACACTAATACTTCGATCAGATTCATGTCCCCGACTGTCTTCTCCATCAACCGTTGGAACGTGGCCGGAGCTCCCGTAAGGCCTTGAGGCATTCTGTTAAATTCAAAGAACCCCAGTGGACAGATGAACGCAGTTTTCTCTTTGTCTTCGGGATGCATTGGTATCTGGTGATACCCGCTTCGTAGGTCTAGTACACTAAACCATTTTGCTCCAGACAAACACTGTAAGGCATCTTCTATCTGAGGAGTAGCATATTGGTCTGGGATGGTTCTCCGGTTCAACGTGCGGTAGTCTATGCATAGGCGGACAGAACCATTCTTCTTCCGGACCATCACTATTGGAGATGTGTATGGACTCCTGGACTCTTGAATCACCTTGGTTCTTTGCAAAGTACCGGCTGGGTGGAGTAGAGGTATTGTCACTGCTCTGCGTGGAGAGAGCATGTGAGTCATGGGTTCGATCCCAGCGAGCAACCTCTCCAGTAAGTGTCCTTGGCAAGACACCTAACGGTACACACTCGCCACCCAGGACATACTTGAAAACGAGAGAAATCTCAATGTATCCTTTCTGGTAAAATCCTTTCTCAAAAAAAATTCATTCAGCTGTTCTCGCAGATCACCCAAGTCTCCCAGCGGAACTCGCCTTGACCTTTCACGAAACGGCTTGTCTTCTTGTAATCGAATGAGGTGCTCAGTACTTTTAGCTAGGCCTACGTCTAACTCATCTTTCGAGAACAATTCTCTCCACTTTAGAACTTGAGACTGAAGACGTTTCTTCCACTCGGATGAGATGGGAGCGTCCTTGGGGTAGAATCTTTCATCTGGAATCTCTTTATCCACTCCCCCTCCTAAAGCGGTGGAGAGGGGCGTAGCGGACTCTACTTGCCCGATAGGCATTCGTGCTTTAAGGACTACTGGAGAACCAGACACATTGCACACACTGACTGAGACTCTTCCTCGTGTTCTTTTCAGAGCTTTAGTGGAGATTATTTCAGGGATTACTTCGATTCCGGCTTAACTCCCATGATTAAAACTGGTTTCCAGCACCACATAGGGACCTGGTTGCGACCCGTTCAACTTGACTGAAGCCTGTAAACTCGCTACTTCTCCTGCTTGCAGAACCTTCTCTGTTCCTTCTAATCTCCATAGGCGCCCCACTTCGGCAGGTGCATTCTGTTCTTCGACCATCCTCTGATAGACTGGACTTAACATTGGGTGTACTCCTTGAGTAGAACCTTCTTCCAATACGATAGGTGTCAGGAGACGCCGCACCAAATCAGTATTTGTCCCCACTATCATGGAGCTTCTATTTGCACCTGAGGGTCGAGGACACACAATGGCCAATGCATCACAACCTCCGGACTGTCCGATGACTTCGGATCCGATCTCCAACTTCACCTGTAAATACCCGTCATAAGGGAGTTTCTCAGTTCCGATACCCCAGATTTCCAGATCCTTCAATTTCTGTAGAGGAATGTGCTTCAAGTGTTTCTCGTAGAAGTCTCGGTAGATCAATGTCACTTGAGCCCCTGAATCCAACAGGGCTTTAGTGTAGACTCCCTCCACTTGGATTGGCACAATAGGAGAAGGACCTATCAGTTGGTCAGGAAACTTGGTGACGGTATCCGGACACTTAGACCCAGTTTGCTGTACCCTGGCCTTTTTCTTAGCCCGTGTAGGTTTTGGGTGTGCATTGCTTCCCCATGACGTAGGTCCGGATGCGAAGGGAGTGACTCTTTCAGTCCTGGCAGGCTCAGCAGTTGGCCCGACTTTGGGCCCTCTCGCCCTCTTAGTCCTGGCTTGATTTTTGGAGCGGGGTTCAACCTTCGGGCACCTAGGTTGCTCCTTCACTTGTGCCCTCTGGCGTTTCCCGCCGGTGAGGTAGATAACAGTCCTTCTAAGGCTTTTAACAACTCATCAACTCTATTCCTCTCAGGCTTTCGGTCTTTGCATTGTGCGTGGAACTGGCCCATTTCTCCACAACCGAAACATCTCTTCTTAGAAAGTGGAGACGCAGTCGCCTGTTGTGATTCAGTTAAAGGACCTTGGCTAGATGCCACAGCAACTCCGGTTGTCTGCATGCCTGTAAGGAACTTCTGCATCTCTGCCTGCATCTCTGTCACCTTCATCAACACTCGGCACAGTTCCGCGTGCGCCTGTTGCAATTCAGCTTGAGCTTCCTGTACTTTCTTAACAGTTTTGTACAACTCACCACGTTCAGAGAGTTGTAATTCTTTGGCAGCCCTCTCTGTGGATTTAAAAGCGATCAGGTGCTCTTGCTCGGCCACGTCGGATCTGTAAGTATCCAGCGAGTCGCTTTCAGGCTGCAGACCATCGTTATGCCTTACAGGTTGTGCGTAAGCTCTTTCCCCTCGCCTGAAGGATTTTTCCTCCAGCAAAGCCTCCTCCTCTCTGACAGCTCGGATCAGTTCCAGGTACTTCAGTTCTTGATTACCTGCTCTGCTTCTCAGCTGCAGCATCACTGGATCTAGAGGTTGAGAGCCCCTCAGGATCTGTTTTATTCGGATCTTATCCACTTCGGCCGGCTCGGCCCCTTTCTTGAGGAGTATCTGGTGCAGAATCTTATCTAGGCGCCTCATGTATTCGGTCATTCTCTCACCTTTCCGCTGATAGGTGTGTTCATACTGATATACAAGCTCTGCGGCCTTTTCTGTTCGCCCAAAAACTTCCTCCAAAACATTTAAATAATCTAAAGCAGTACAGTCTTTTCTATTCAGTTTTAGGTTTCTCACCGCTTCTGACGGAGGTCCCTTTAAACTCTCGGTGATCCTTTGCTTTTTCTGAGCTTCAGGGACGTCCCACTCATCCAGAGCCTGCATCGCCTGTTCCACCCATTCCTCAAAGGTTTCTTCTCCCGCCGGAGTTGGTATGTTTCCTGTAAAATTTCTCAACCGTCGATAACCGAAGTTAGTGTGCGGAGGGCTTGTTCTCTGACACTTAGCCAGCAAATCTCCAATAGCCACTATGAATTCAGGCCCGATCATGGCCAACGGACTGGGCGCGGGAACACTTGCGGATTCGCCACGTGGCATACTTGGCTGAATCAGTTGGACTTCCACCTCATCGGTCAGCTTCATGCTCGTGCCCTGAAAACACACTGGAATACCCTTTCTCCATTCAAAAAGAACATACGTGTGAGAGGTATCTGTGTTCTTTTTTATGTCCAAGATTAACCCCCGATGATCTGGTGTCAGCGCGGCCACGGCCTGGCGAATCTGATCTTCAGCCCAAGTGTCTGCGGGAATATCCATGACTATACAACATTCTAACTGACTACTGTGCTCCTCACACCATTCGGCAACAGTGTCTGGATCCATATTTAACCCTTTAGATGCGGTTTTTCCAGAGACTGGATCCCGAAACGAGCCCCCACGTGTAGCGCTCACTCCCAGAGGAGCCGCTGAAAATGAACCACGGGTCAGTCTCCCCGCACTAGGGAATAAATATACTCCAGCACCGTTGTGGATTTTATAAATTATATAGTTTACTAAAGTAAAAGACATATAATGAGACACGGTGTTCGTAGATATATTTACAGTATTTTGTATCGCGGTAAACGCTCAGCGGAAAAAGAAATACGAGGCTTCGTATTTCGGGAAAATGCGCAGCCGAACAGAAAAATACAATGCTTCGTTTTTCAAGAAACGCGTAGCGGAAAGAGAATACAATATTTCGTAATTCGAGAAACGCGCAGCGGAAAACAAAATAATATGCAAATCTTTACCCCTTTTTAGGATATTAGGGAGTGAGTCCCGCACAGGTTAAGTCCCGGACTGTAAGTGTATGTGTGTGTTATGGTACCCGGGTACTATTCAACTGGCCAGTGAATCTCTTAAACGATGTCTTTGACTAGTCAAGTTGGGGCCCTGTGGGTTTTAGAAATAAACAGCAGCGTGCTTTCTTGCTTTATAAACTGGCCTTGGAGGCCTCTCACCCATCCGCTCGAAGACCAAGGCTCCGCTGACCCAGGACGTCTCTCCGCTCGATGCCGCGCTGGGATACTGGCTACTGGATCCGTTGTCTGGCTCTCTATGCTCCGACCGTGACTTGTCCAGTTACCGCCTGCTCTCCCATCCGATGGACCTGCGGTACTCCTCACTCAGGGGTCCTCTGGCTTCCTTGATAGCAGCTTGGGTGATGTCTGTAGATCACTGGGTCTCCTTCTTACAAGGCTGGATAACCCCACTTGGAATCCTGATAGGCCGCACCTGCGCTCCGGCCTAGTCACTGTTCCGCTCTGCAGCACTGCGTCCTGTCTCTTTCACTCCCTGGCGCGCTCTGCCAGCTATCTCCACGAGGCTCAGGATGTACAGCGTCTGTGTCCCACCCACTTCCTGTCTCTGTTCGCAAAGCATGCCGGGAAACGTAGACCCAATGTTCAGTGTCTCTTATCGCGCTTGTCTCCCTCCGGTGGCCAAAAATAGGTACTGCCACAGTAAGGTTTTAAACACAGCACTACAAGTACAAAGGCTTTTTTTCTGAAACTGGATAGAATAACTGGTTGAATAAATAAGCAACAAAAACAATAATTACATTGAATTCTATTGGATTCACCTGTTCAATCCTGTCATACTGAACCACCGAAAAGTAGGGTATTTCACAGATATTTTGATGCAGTTCGGCGTTCAGTGAATAGATTAACCAGGACCGTCTATAACGCAGGGCAAAAGGGGCAGTTGCCCCAGGCCCAGTTATTGTTGAGGGGCCCAAATCAGCTGCCCCTTGGGCCCATGTAAACCATGGATGTCCGCCGCCGCTGTCTTGTAAACTTACTTTACATGCTAGCGCCAAATGCGGACTGACCCGTCAGACACTCTGGCACTGCCCGAGGGCCCACTGGTTTGTAGGGCCCAGTTTTGGCACGCATTGGCTGGTTCAGTGGGCCCCTCTGGTTTCCCTCAGCTCCTGCATTCTGAGCTAAGAGCATTATGATCTGACTCCTCACCATCATCATCCCCCGGGGGAGCCCAGCGGTGCACTCTTAAACTACTGCAGTGTGCTTCAGTGACTCCCACCCAAATTCTAAACAGGTGCACAGCACGCTGCACGGGGCATCGCCCCTTCACGTGAAGCCATAGGGCACGCAGTGGCAGTAAAGAACAACAGCCGTAACACTAACGCGCCGTCACGATCATCCCCTCTATGAAGTCCATAGGACCATAAAAAGGTCCTATAAAAATAATAAAAAGTCTGTTACAGAATAAAAAAAATTACACCTTATAAAAAATGTTG
Source organism: Leptobrachium leishanense (assembly GCA_009667805.1). NCBI lineage: Eukaryota > Metazoa > Chordata > Amphibia > Anura > Megophryidae > Leptobrachium > Leptobrachium leishanense. The sequence continues at coordinate 285,331,970 of CM019067.1, read as the reverse complement.
GGATTCAAAACTTTTCGTAGAAAAAATATGTAAAAAATACATAAAGGTGTTCAAAAAAATTAATAAATAAAAAGACGGTTTTCTGAAAATGAAAAGAATAAACAGTTGAACTGAAAAAAAAGGGAAAATGATAATATTTTTATACATTGAATCCTATGGTATTCGCCTGTTTAAACCTGTCAAACTGAACCACTGAAAATCAGGGCATTTCACTGACACTTCGGTGCAGTTCGTTGTTCTCTGAATAGATTAACCATTACTTCTCTATGGTACAATTTCACTGACGCCAGAGAATACCGAATTGCAGCAATCTGATCAAACTGTATCGTTTTTCGCTGTCAGTTCACCAGTATCCAGTAAATTTTAGGGAGGGAATAATTTTAATTTAGTTTTAGTTATATTCCTTTATGACTGAAACTAAATGGCATTTTAATAATCTTAGTCAAAAAATCTATTGACATTTGTCTAAAAATATGATGAAAATCCATTATATCAACTATTAAAAACTAGATAAAAATGTTATGGAGGGACCAATTTTAATTTAGTTTTAGTCATAGTCTTTTGACTAAAATGCCATTTAGCTATAGTCTTATTTTAGTTAATGCAAATAACACTGTTTTAGCGACATTTTGGTGCTCAAGAAGTCTGTATTTTTGCGATGTTTCAGCGTTTAGAATTCTGGATAGAAAGATACTTAACCTGTATTGAATGTAACTTTTCGAACACTATTTGCTAATGCAATGGTATGCAGGTTTTTAAAATATTGTATTTTCCCCTCATTGAGAATGATTACATCTGATATAAAGGCCTTTTTAAGATATTTTAAGGCGTTTGTTCATTTCTGTATGATTAGATGTGTTGGAAATAAATAGAATTCACATTAAGAACACAATAAATGGAATTGTTATAAGATCATTCCTGTAAGATAGAATTTAAAGCAAGATTTTAAGGAGCACAGAAGGATGTGTACACTCTGTGAACGTCTCCTGCTTTTGACATTGTACCTTCCCACCTAGATTGTTTGTTCAGTCCGTCCAGACCGGATGAAGACTCGCGTGCTTCCTAATCCAACCCTACTTAACCACGGTCTTCCAATTGAAGGGAGTTGCTCCCTGCAGTGATGCCTTTGCTTGGCCCTCTTTCCTGGTGGTACCAGAATTCTGTGTCACCGTGCCATCATGTTACCTGCAAACATATTCACCAATCCATCCATGCTTGGAATGTCACGAGGCGTAGCAGCTCCATATTGGATGAGATAGTTGGTGGTGGGGTGAAGCTACAAGCATTGTGAGAGCATTGTGAGAGCTCCTATCCAAAAACGGTCCTCACCTCTCCCTGCATTAACTCATCACTGCAGTCCTCCCCTCCTGTTTCTCACCCCCTCACCCATCTAGATTGTAAATTCACACGGGAATAGGATCCTCACGTCCTCCTGTATCTGTTGGCAGGAATATTGTCCTTCCTCCTTTATGGATTGTAGAATTGTTTTGTGTTTACCCATTGCACCTTGTACAGCGCTGCAGAATGTGTTGACGCTTAATAAATAATAATAAAGAAAAAAAATAATCAGAAAATCCATTCAATGTAACCTATCAAAACTACATCAGTATAACAGCAGTATATTGTAATGCATATTATAATCAATGGATCCTAAGACGAACGCAGTGCGAACTTCTGTTTAGCCGCACTTTATTACAGCCATGGTAGCAGCAAATGACGTCCAACGCAAGCCCACACACGAAGTACGGCCGCACAAAGGTTCGGCCGCGCAACGCAAGTGGCAAACGAACGCATTTTTGCAAGAACGTCGAACTGCTAGTACTGACGTACAGAATGCGCTGCGTCGGCATAGCGGTGTGTGTGCGTGATTAGGAGACGTCAGACGCTGCTCATGTCCGGCCAACATAACGTCCAGACGCAAAAATTTCCTGGTTTAGATCCGTAAAAAATCATGGCCGAAATTGCACATCGTATGACCGCTATCGCGTATTCCGTGAAAAAGTATGTCCATGCGTTCAGATGCACTTTTTTACGGACGATGCGAAAAATGCGTTCGTCTGACCCTAGCCTAACTCATGAACAAGAATTTGAAGTTTAATGGAAAAATTAATATGTTAAAATAAAACCAATTCTTCTTGGTTTATCTGTAATCTCAGGCAAATCAGTAAATATTACATTGATTTATGCCCAAAAATTCAAAAGCCATACAATTTAAGGAAGGCATGGGTTTACTTAAGGTGCATTTGTATAGCTAGGAAGGGATGTAATTAGAACTGGCTGCACTCCAAGACAAAGTATGTGTCCTCGAGCTCCCATACATATATATTTGCATGTACACACACGCACATGCAGCGTGCATTTACATGCATAGATTCCCAAAACTACGCACTATTGCAGTTTTAAATAGTTTGTTTTGCCTGCAGGTGTGTGTTTGCATGCATGTTATTACGCATACTAAAATATACCAATTTATGCGAATTTTATGTTTTTGAGCACACCATTATATATATATTTATTTTTTTGGAGAAGGAATTTTACCAGGAAGGATACATTGAGATTTCTCTCGTTTTCAAGTATGTCCTCGGTGGCGAGTATGTACCGTTAGGTGTCTTGCCCAAGGACACTTACTGGAGAGGTGCTCTTGCCGGGATCGAACCCATAACTCCACAGTCTCTCTATTTCTCTGCATCTGGTTGCGCAAGTGTGTCTGAATATGTATATCTTTATGTACATAAGAATATTTGCATGTGTTCTGTGGGAATTAGTGGATCTGTTAATTAGGGTTTATTCAGAGAATAACTCTCTCGTTCCCCACACTTCACCACAGGGTCCCTAAAGTGCAGGGAACGAATCTGAAAATCTGCCGATAACCCTGTCGATAAGCCACCAATACGATCCGAAAGGCTGCAGAAAACCTGCCAAACGTCCCCGACGGTCCGCCGCGAACCCGCCAAACGTGTCAGAAAAAAGCAGAAGATCTGCCGAACACAGTGCCTGCCAGCCAGCCGCTGGAAAAAGCCAACAAGCCGAACGGGGTAATAAAAAAAAAAGAAGGATTGAAACTTTAAAAATTTGAACTGCTGTTTGCAAAAAAAATGACTGAAAAAATGTCTGGAATTAACATATAAGGTCCTATGAATAATGAGAAAAAGGTCTGTTACAGAATAAAGAAAAACTGCTATTTAAAAAAAAAAAAAGTGAATTTGCCTAAAAAGTCCTGAAAAATGGCTAAAAAAAATAAATAAAGAGACTTTTTGCTGCAAATTAAAAAAAGAAATGGTTTAATAGATATTTAATAAAAACGGGAATATTTTTAACTATGGGAATTCGCCCTGATTAAACATGCCGATAAGAAACCACTGAGCATCAGGGCATTTCCTTGACATTTCTCTGCTGTTCGGAATTCTATGAATAGATTAACCATTGCTTCCTTATAGGGACTTTCACTGCCGCCGAACAGCACTGTATTTTGCTGGCAATTCGCCAGAATTTAGCGAACTGCCTGCTTTTTGAATAGCAAATGGCCACAAAATTGCACCGTACGGGGAAATTTACTGTTCGGTGCAATTTCGGGGCCAGTTCAGCTTTTTCTGAATAACCCTGTATATTTATGTGATCAGCTCTGAAGTAGTGTATCAGTATTTTTCGTTATCTGTACTTGTGTGTACTTGTCTCTATACATGCTTTGCTTTGTTTTTAGGCTTTTTTCTCTATTTGATCAAGTGCATGTGTTAGTCTATATAATGGTATCTATCAGGGTTATTCAAAGAGATTCGAAAAGTCACCGCACGTTCGGTGACTTTTCGTTCCCCACACTTCGGGGTGATATGGCGACCCTGCGGTGTATTCAGCAAGAATCTCAGGGCCCCCATAGTGCAGGGAAAACCCTGCAAACACTCGCCACAAACCCGCCGAACAATAACTGAACACTCACCGAAACCCGCAGAAACAGCTGCATTAACCCCGCCGAACACGCCGGAGAAACCCGAATAGCCGCCGATCACAGCGCAGAGCAGCCGCCGGAAAAAGCCGAAACGCAGACGAACAAGGTGAAAAAAACCCAAAAAACTGTTCGCTTGAAAGTTAGAAAATGAAAATGAAAACTACTCAACGAAAATGTCTGAAATTTACATATAAGATCCAGTGAATGATAATAAAAAGGTCTGTTACAGAAAAAGAAAAAAATGCCTAAAAGATCCTAAAAAAATCTAGAAATAAAGAAATTTTTTACTGCAGAATATAATAATAAACGGTTCATTAGATATTGTATTAAAACGGGAATATTTTTAACATTCAAACCCATGGGATTCGCCTGAATAAACCTGTCAAATGAAACCACCGAACAGCAGGGCAATTTGGCAACTTTTCCCTTCTGTTTTGTGTTCTCTGAATAGACGAAGCAGTGCTTTTTTATGGGGATTTCACTGCCCTCGACCAGGCACCGAACAGGCACCGTATGTGCAGGCAATTCGCCAACATTAGGTGAAATAGTCATCCCATATGGTCTAGCAGTTAGGATTCCTGGTTTTCACCCAGGCAGCCCAGGTTCGACTCCCGGTATGGGAATTGGTGCATACATTTTTAAACAAAAGATAAACCCAGGTAAAGTATCCATGTAATTGAGCAGACTAGATGGGCCGAAAGGTTCTTATCGGCCCACATTTTCTATGTTTCTATGCTTCTAAATGCCTGTTCTCAGAATAGCCGAATGGCCAGGAAAGGTAAGCGTACGCTGAATTTCAGTTTTCGGTTCCATTTCGGGGCCAGATCGGCTCTCTTTGAATAACCCTGTATGTGCCTATCTTGAAATGATTCAGGGGAGATGATAGGAGCAAACGTGTGGCCTTAATGTCACCTATGACAAGTCAACGTGTCACATTTCTGCTCTTTTTACCTTTCTGCAGTTATCAATAACTACTGGGAATTTTTACAACGGCATAAAAGCCCATTTACATAGTGGGAAGTTGGATTACGGTTAATTTCGGGTATAGAATGTGATTTCCTACTTTCTTCTTGCTATGAGCTTCTATAACTAATTCATGCAGAATATAAGGCAACAAAGTGGCCCAATTATGTCTTTCCTAGAATGATTTCATCCTGTATATAAAAAAACAAACCTCCTAAAATCTGTGCCATATATTACAATAATAACAGACTTTACAGACTAAAAACACAAGAACTGGTCTCAAATATACTCTTAATGCTTTCCCACCAGAAAATGAAACCTTTTATGGTAGCTTCATTTCAGGTTATAAAATGAAAATAGAACATACCTCTACAAGAAACGCAACAATAAATATTCTTAAGTATGACACAAGCCAACTGAACAGAGTGAGAAGTAGTGAAAGAGCAAATTCATATTTAATGTGCACGACTGTCATGTGTAATCCTTAATTTTAATATTCTGTTGATACTTTCTGAAGCATCTGAGGACACGACTCTTCTTTGCGGCTGGTGTTACCACTTCTTGCATTGAAGTCAGTTATTCTTTAACCACACGTGACTGATTGAATGTAGCAGTTTTCTCTGACATCTAGTAAATAATATCCAGAAAACGGGGCAGTTTTATGTGTATCTAATTTCTGTCTGCGGCCACAGAATACTTACTGGACACAAATTCCTTCTTTTTCTGCTGCTTTTATTAGATCGATATACATCTTAATGTACAGAAATGTATCCATGAAATATTGGAATCTTCTAGACTGATAGCTTGTTTACGCTACATCGTTTAGGTCACCGGTTACTGCGGTCCTCAAGTACCTCCAACAGGTGAGGTTTTCCAGATATCTGAAGCACAGCACAGGTGATATGAGTTGCTGCTCAGTGATTGGATGTTTCAGTCTGCATTTCCCCAAGACAATCCTTATAACCTGGCCTGTTAGGGGGCACTTGAGGACCGCAGTTGGGAACCACTGGTTTAGGGGATAAAACAGAAGTGAACAAAAAATACTCAAATTAAGCAAGTAGGTTTACTTTCAACATGGCTATTTTACTCTGCAGGTTTTGAGTTATTGTCATGGACCCCAACTAATTCACTACGTCTTCTTTTTTTCCTTTAGGCTGGGGTCAGACGAAAGCAGTGCGAACGTGCGTTCAGCCGCACTTTATCACGGTTGTAGTAGCAGCAAATGACGTCCAATGACAGCCAATATATACGAAGTACGGTCGCACGAAAGTTCGGCCGGGCAACGCAAGCGGCAAACTAATGCATTTTTTCGAGAACGTCGAACCGCTAGTACTGACGCACAGAGTGTGTTGCGTCGGCTTAGCAGCGTGTGTGCGTGATTAGGAGACGTCAGATGCTGCACATGTCCGGCCTACATTACGTCCATTTGTTTTTTATAGCTCCGTAAAAAATCACGGGCGAAATTGCGCACCGTATGACCGCTTTCGCGTCTTCCGTGAAAAAGTGCGTCCGGACGCATCAACGTACTTTTTGACAGTCGACGTGAAAAATGCGTTTGTCTGATCCTAGCCTTAGTTAAACATTAATGCCCATAGATAGAGAGAAGAACTTGGTCCAGTATTAGATTCATCGAAGGTCTATTGGGGAGTAGTGGAGTCTCGCTGAAGAGGTTAGAGAGTCAGTTAGATTCACTAATACTTTAACGTTTGTTACAAGAATCTTGCATTTGAAAGAGAAACACAAATCAAAGTGGAGCTGTAAATGGGACATGGATTGACCGGTCCTTGACTTGGGATCCAGGTCATTTCCACTACTCCATCCGCCCTTCTTTGTACACCAAAAAACTCTTCAATGGTTGCTTTTCCCTTCCTACCCCAAATCTGTAGGCAACTTCTTTGCAGTGGTTAGAGCCCTTTCACAGAGACTGAAGTGTTTCAACTGCAATTTGCATTATTTACACACGCAATTAAATTTCTGCTTCCGTTTCTAAGCAGTGATCGAACCCTAAAACTCCGTGAAATGTAGTCCATACATGTATCACTTACCACTGCTCTTAATGCAGTGAATCTAAATGAATTTCAAATTTCCGTGCAAGATCTCACAGCTTTTTTAGAGATCTAGCAGAGAGCTTTAAATAATCTAGTCCATGGGGTCAGCAACTTCGGCACTCCTGATGTTTTGCTAGTGCATTTTGGATGATGCTGAACCACTCATTAGTTTGGTTGGGAAATGGAGTTCCAAAAGATCTAAGGGGTTATTCAGAGAGCACCGAAATGTCATGACATTTCGGTGCTCTCTCGTTGCCCGCACTTCAGGGAATCAAATTCCCTGACCCTATGGTGAATTCAGCATTCACCGCAGGGGCCCTGGAGTGCTGGGAAACAGACCCGAAAATCCAACGCAAAACCGCCGAAAAATCACCAGAACCCGCCGCAATACGATCCAAAAGTTCGGATCGATCCAATAAATATGAAAATATTACCCATTGGCAACTCCATTCCCAAAGTGGGGGGGCAACTTAAATACTTTCGCCAACAATACATAACGACATAACTCTAGTACCATGAAAAAACACACGTATCTACTGACATTTGTGCTAAGAAAATTATTGCAAATTTATTTATCTATTTATTTATTTATAAAGGATTTTACCAGGAAGGATACATTGATATTTCTCTTGTTTTCAAGTATGTCCTGGGTTCAAGAACATTGAAATGTTACAGAAATACAAAGTAGTAAAATGCAAGAAATTAACACAAAACAAATATACAGATTAACAGAAAATAAATATGTAAGTAATATAGTCACTGTTACATGTTTACAGGTGCATTCCGTATTGAGGTATGTTAATTAGGGATGAGCTGTTCGGGTTCGCATGTTCGGAGTTCGACCCGAACTTTGGTAGTTCGAAAGTTCGCGAACTTCGAACTTTTTGGGTGTGTCGGTTCGAGTTAAAAAAAAAGGAAATTTTGAAAAAAGTATAGAAAATGCATAAAAAAATACTAAAAAATCTAGAAATAAAGAGACTCTTTACTGCAGAATATTATAAGCAACGGTTTATTAGATATTGAATTAAAAACTAATGTGTACGTGGAAAGATTATCAACTCTAAATGACCTCTGTTCACAAACAGGCATAACACCAGGTGTTTTTAGTCTGGTAATCAATTTGATACATTGTACACTATACTGAGGGGGTGGGGTGGTGTCTGCTTCTGATTGAGATTTGAGAATTAATTTCCCTCCTAAAACATCCTAATATGCTGCATTTAACCCTTTCGCTGCTGAGGCTTCTCACACATCTGTGCTGAGGTCATTTTTACCGCTTTCGCTCATCATGTTTAACCGCGTTTTGGAAACAATATTTTGATATATGACCCAGACATATTATATATAGTTCTTTCCGACAGACTTGGCAGATTCATAATATGTCATTATTATATGTATACGTTATGTCATGTCTGTATATTATAACAAAAATTGCAATAAAATTTGAATTTTCAATAATTTATTATGTGTAAAGTGTTTTTTTTTACATTTTAACATGCGATCGTTTCCGGTTATATTTTGTATGGGGTGCGCTTGTTAAAAAAATTAGAAATGGGGTCTCGTTACATTTTTTTGGGGGAAAATTTCGCTTTTTTTAACAAACGCACCGCATACAAAAATCATTAGTGCAGCATTATTGTTCACATTTTAATTGAAATGGGAACAATATTGCTGCATTAACAAAACAAAAACAAACAAAAAAACTTGTTTAATTTTTTTTAGAATTTTTTTTAAATATTTTAATTTTTTTATTTTTTAATTTTTTTTAAAACATTTTTCATGCTCATGTTTGGTATCCTTGGAAAGGCCATGCTCTGGCCGATCCAACGGTATCAAACATTAATCCCTAGCTGCCACGGATCGGGAGATAGGGGGTTCATTGGAACCCCCTATCTCCACCATTGGTGGCAGCTAGGGGTTAACTCCAGGACTGGCGTCATCGTGCATAGCACGATGACGCCAGTCCTCAGGGGGAGTTCCTGGAGGCTTGGCCGACATCCTTGATCTCGTCCAGCTCCAGGAGAGGATCACGATCCGGCGCTTTTCAGTGCCGATTCGTGATCCCGCTCCCCAGGGGTTAATCACAGCCACCGTTTGGAAGGGCAGGCTGTGCCCTTCCAAACGGTGCCTGGATTACCCTCTGCCCGGTGATCGGGAGGGAGAGAGGTCCAAAGGACCTCCCCCTCCTCCTTTCCGGCGCTGCTCCGCACATGCGGGGGGGCCTGAATTAGATGTCATCGCGCCGCCAAATGACATCTAATTGCTCCGCGGGGTCCCGGAGTGCTGGGCTGACATCCAAGATGTCAGCCCGCACAGGGGGGCGCAGCAATCCGCCGGAATCTGGCAGATTGCTGCCTCCTGTGCATGGACGCGCTCAGCGCGTCCATAGCACAGGAGAACCACTTGGCTGGATGCTCTGAGCGCGTCCATAGCAGCCAAGTGGTTAACTCGTGTTTGAAAAAAATTCAAAATAACATCTAAGGCTAGGGTCAGATGAGCGCATTTTGTACAGACTGTGCGTCCGTGCAGTACGGACATACTTACTGACTGACAACAAGGTAGTGGTCAAACAGTCCGTTTTTTTCACTGACATATTTTTTGACTGATGTAGCAGGGAAAATAAATTAAAATGAAAAAACATTCTGTCCGTCAAAAATGCTGGACGTATAAATGCAGTCCATCTGACCTCGTTTCATCACTCACATACAAAGTTACACGGACGTTGTGGACGTGGCGCACTCCGCACGTCCGTTCTAGCAGTATTACGTTCTTGCCTAACCTGCGTCCGTTTGCTGCGTCCGCCATGCATCTGCAGTTCCGTGCGGACGTACTTCGTGTGTGGGGCTCCATTGGTCAGAATGCTATGCTGCCACGGACGTACAAATGTGCGGCAACACGGACGTGATAACTGCGCTCGTCTGACCCCAGCCTTAAGCAATGTTATTTTTCACCTCGGGATTAAACATTCACAGGGTTATTCAGAGAGCGGTGAAAAGCAGGAGAATAACTGGAGAAGTGAAAATTCTAGGTCAAAATAGCCAAACCAGAAAAATCCTCCCATTTAACTCACTTTCCAAATTGGCTATTTGGTCTAGATTGTTCTCTTCTCCTGCCAGTTCTCCTGGCTTTCACCTCTCTCTCAGGGTTGTTCAGAGAAAGGTGAAAACCAGGAGAATGGCAGGAAAAGAGAACAATCTGGACCAAATAGCCGATTTGGAAAGTGAGATAAGGCTAGGGTCAGACTAATGCATTTTTCACAGCGACCGAAAGTGCGTCCGAACGCATTGCCGTATTTTTTCACGGATTGCGCGAAAACGGTCATACGATGCGCATTTTTGGGCGTGATTTTTTACGGATCCAAACCAGGAAACTTTGGGTGTCTGGACGTTATGTTGGCCGCACATGAGCAGGGTCTGACGTCTCCAAATCACGCACACACGCCGCTAGTGGACGCAGCGCACTCTGTACGTCCGTACTAGCGGTTCTGCGTTCTCGAAAAAATGCTTTCATTTTCCACTTGCGTTGCGCAGCCGGACTTTCGTGCGACCGTACTTCGTGTATTGGCCGTCATTGCCCGTCATTTGCTGCTAGTGCGGCCGTGATTAAGTGCGCCAGAACGCATGTTAAAAATTCGCTAGTCTGACCCTAGCCTAAATGGGAGAATTTTTCTGGTTTGGCTATTTTGACCTAGAATTTTCCATTCTCCAGTCATTCTCCTGCTCTTCACCGCTCTCTGAATAACCCTGACAGGGTAACATACACGTTACACGCACGAAACAGAAGGAGAGAGGACCTTGCTCGAGAGTTTACAATCTAAGAGATATATAGATAAATAGTAGGCCTTGCCGAAACGGTTACGTCCTACCAGCACTTTCTTCATTTAGTAGCTCACTTTCATACATGTGGGTCTGTGGTTGCTTAAATTACAATAATAATATTTTAAAACTGGCAACTATGATGTCACAAAATGTTACATTTAGATTTCCCAGTAGTGAAAGGCATTTAAGGATAATCTAGGCGCTGGTTTCAAATCCACCATAGTTAGCAACAAGATGAAAATGATTTTTCTTGCAGTAATTACTGTGGAGATCCCAGAAGGTGTTTATTATGTTCAAATGGCATCGAGTCTCCAGATATTTTTGTTGCATTTTTTTTCCAGCTGCATTATAGTCTATGTTTTTTGTCAATGACCTGAATAGTAATCATTATTATTATTATGAATATATTTATATGCAAAATACTAGTTGAAAATGTTATTTTAAATAAAGAACTGGTTCATATTTAGATTTTTAGGATCAATTCAATATTGTAAATATTCAGACGTGGATTTTGGCACTTTTGAAATATATAGTTAGTAGCAGGTAACATTTTAGTAAAAACTTACTGGATATTTGTAAGGTTTTTTTTCACATAAATATTCAATATCATAATTTTTATGTTGCTAAATTTTCCAGGTTTACTTTACAGGGACTCTCGACAAAGTGTGACCACTGAATCTTATCTGAGTGGTCAAACTACTGTGAGCTCCCTGATCCTTCTCTGCTCAGAGGGTTGAATCAGCCATCCAAATGCCAGGGCTTAGTCCTGCCCAGAACCTCAGGCTCAGGGATCCCTCAGCTCAGGTTTCAGGGCTTGGAGACCTTTGGGAACTAGCCTTATCCAATGGTATCAAACCCTTTCTGCACTGAGAGCAACTGGATTGGCTGTAGCAAGCAGTTCACCTGCGGTCACATGTCATTCTGAACTGGAAGCATGTCAGAGGATGTCAGGGTGATCAGAGGAAAACCAATGCTGGATTTAGGTACATTTTAAAGAAAACTAAAGGGTTAAAGCAGAAAGTGGCTGTGGATGGGAGCCTGGAGGGGTTATAATTTAGCCCAGTGTTTCCCAAACCTGCCATCAGGACCCGCGGACACGCTCGGTTTTCCAGATATCTGAAGCAGAGCACAGGTGATATGATTTGCTACTCATTGATTGCAGGATTAAGTCTGCATTTCTCCCAAGGTGATCTGCAAAATCTGGCCTGGTTGAGGGTCCCGAGGACAGGTTTGGGAAACACTGGTTTAACCCCTCCATTTCTTACCCTTACTTTAACATATACAGGGTTATTCAAAGAGAGACGATCTGGCCCCAAAATGTAACCGGACACTGAAATTCAGCGAACAGTGACATTTTGGGGCCATTCGGGTATTCAGAGCAGGCAATTCGTCAAATTGTGACGAATTGCCTGCACATACGGTGCCTGTTCGAGGGCATTGAAATCCCCCATCGAGAAGCAATGGTTTGTCTATTTAGAGAACACCGAACAGCTGAGAAAAGTTGCCGAAATGCCCTGCCATTCGGTGGTTTCATTCGACAAGTTTATTCAGGCGAATCCCATAGGCTTCAATGTTAAAAATAGTCCCGTTTTAATTCAATATCTAATAAACCGTTTATTATTTTATTCTGCAGTAAAAAGTCTCTTTATTTTTAGATTTCTTTAGGATCTTTTAGGCATTTTTTGGAATTTATTTTGCAAACTTTTTTTCGCTTTTTGTTATTGTTTTTTTTTTTATGTAACAGACCTTTTTATTATCATTCATTGGATCTTATGTGTAAATTCTAGACATTTTCATTCAGTATTTTGTTTACAAACTGTGTTTCAATTTTCAAACTTTCAAGCGTACTGTTTTTTTTTTTCGACCTTGTTCGTCTGCGGTGTCGGGTTTTTACGGCGGCTGCTCTGCGCTGTGATCGGCGGCTAGTTGGGTTTCTCCAGCGTGTTTGGGGTGTTTGCGGCGAGTGTTCAGTGGGTTTGCGACAGGTTTTCCCTGCACTACGGGGGCCCTGCGGTGCTTGCTGAATACACCGTAGGGTCGGGGAAATAGGATTGCCGAATCGCCCTGACGTGCAGGGAACGAAAAGTCGCCGAACGTACGGTGGCTTTTCGATTCTCTTTGAATAACCCTGAGAGTGGTCCTTTAAGTCTACTTTTGAAAGCCAGCCTGAACTTGGTCTTGAGTGAGCTTGAGTGGGTAAGAGTCTTATTACAAAAAACCTAAACTGCACAAGGTTTTTAAAAATGATCAAATATTATTTGTGAACACATGGAAGCAGGGATATAATGGTATGTTTCTCTGATAATTTTCCTCCTTTAGATTTGCCTGTCTTCTAACAGTATGTTCTAACTTGGCAATGGCTGCAAATTTATGAGCCAGAAGGGAAGAAAAAAATCCAGACTGAATGTTTTAATCTGTTAACTCTCATTTATGCAGGATTTGTGTTTTGATTGCTTGAGCTATCCATTACTTTAAAATGATGTTCACCAAGTCTATCAAGCACAATGTGCGCACAATGTAATAACTCGCAACCATTTCTGGAAAACATTCAAGTTACATGTTGGAATAAAATACCGAAAATCCTTTTTTCCTGTTTTAATGCGCCTTAGATGTGCATAAGAAGTATGCAAGAAAAAATATTTCCATATTTATGCAACAAATTTCTAGGTTCTCACTGGTGGTCTGTCCTGCTTCCATTATCAATTTGGATATAAGTGAGATCTCTGAAATTCCACTGTTTTCTAAGAGGCCGTTTCTATTAGAAGTTATAAAGTATTGATGTTGCAAACAGAAGTGAAAATTACCGATGTTACATTGGCGACAAACATCGGCGCTTTACATAAGAATTATCCAAACAGTTGCAGCAGATGCTTCACAGTAGACATGTGCATTCGTTTTAGTACTAAAACGATTTAGTCCGAATTTTGGGATAATTTAGTTTTAGTCTAGTTTAGACTCAAGAGATACGAAACTGCTCAGTACAAAAATCGAAAGAAACTAAAATAAAATGCACTACATTTTAGTTTCAGTCCTTTTTGTGATATTACATTCATGAGTGAAGGAGACCAGTAATAAAGCGCAACATCGCAAAGCTACAGAAAAGGTTTGTATGCGTAATCCTTCCCGACCCCTACCTGAAAATCTGGCAGTGATAGAGCTCCAGAATACTCACTCGCAGCACAGACAGCCAGCACAGGAGAGGAAACCTTTACTTAACCCTTGCATGTCTATGAGGCAGACAAGATGATAAAAGCAGCTGGACAAGGAAAACATTCAAATAAATCACACTGAATACTAAAGACAGAGGAAGGCTGGATAGTAAAAAAACCTTTATAACAAGCAGCGTTGGGAGAAGAGAGGGACTTTATAAAACGTGTGTTATCTCCCCTCCCGCTCTGCATAATAGGGGCTTAGGTCTGATATATTTTATATTATCCAGGAGCACTATCCCCCTTTCCTCATCTATAATACACGTTTTATATAAAGTCCCTCTCCTCTCCCAGTGCTGCTTGTTATAAAGTTTTTTTTTTACGTCTGATACATTTAGTATCCAGCTCTCACAGTTACTCTGTCATTATGAGCCTTCAGTGTGATTTGTTTGAATGTTTTCGCTAGATTTAAAGTGCTTTATTTTATTATAAAAATAAATGTGCACCAGTCATCTCTTCTCTGAGCTTTCAGACCGATTTACGTTAATATTTTCCCTCTCCCCTGCTTTTATATTCCTGTGTCTCCCCCACAGAGATACAAAGTTTAAGTAAAAGTTCCCTCTCCTCTGCTGGATAAGCATTTCATTCCGAAGTTCTGCACCCTCCACATGCCAATGCAGTAGGATGTTTTATACAGAGAGGGGCATTAATTAATGCAGGTGGATGTTGTATACATTATACAGAGAGGGGCAGTGGCGTAACTAGAAACCTGAGGGCCCCGGTGCAAGAATCCATGATGGGCCCCCCCCCAAAAAATCCATATTTTGCCATATTGGAAGGGGCCCCCCCAGCGGCCCCCATGATAACGCAGGCCTGGCAGGCTGTCTGCCAATATTGGTATTGAGACCCCCCCACCCCAATTTGATTTTGAAAGAACATAAAATTAATTACCTGAGAGTCAGGTCAGGTGGCGACGGCGTGCTGCTGATGTGTGGCCCAGGCCTCAGGAGAGACAGCAGTCTGACTGTCACTGGTACTCAGAGTCTGCTGCAGCGGCGGTGCGGTGGTGGCACCAGGGCCCAGCTGAATGATGTTGTGCAGTGGCAGTGCACTGTGGAGAGTCGACTCGAGAGTCAGTAGACTGTCACGGGCTGATGGGGGGGCCCAGCCGGAGCACGTCACGGGTCGGGAGGGACTGGACTGGAGTCTGCTGCGATGTGGTGGTGGCGGACGGGTGTGGGTCACTCACACGGCGTCTCACGGGTCAGGTGGGTGCCAGACTGTCTGTCTGTCTGTGAGGAGCGGGACTCAGGACTCAGAGCCTGTAGGACGCTACTGGAGCCGCCCTGGAGGAGTCTGGAGACGCAGCTCAGGCGGGAGAGGAAGTGACGCGTTCCGGCCACAAGGAGGAGAAAGGCCGCGCATGAATTCCAGGTCGGTGCCCGCTCGCTGTCTCCTTGGCCGCGCCCACACACACATGGACACATGTGCGGGCGGAGGCTGAGCAGGCGAGCGAGCAGGGAGAGGGGGACGGCCGGACGGGGGAGGAACTTACTTGATCATGATCAGGGACAGGATTGGAGGAAGATCATGATGAGCAGCAGCCGAGGCTATTATCGGGACGCGATCGCGGCTGCTGCCAAAAATAGTGCGCTACTGCGCTGGTCGAATACGAACTTCTCCCCAAGCAAGTGGGCCCCCTTAAGTGGCAGAATGGGCCCTCTCAAGTGGCGGAATTGCCAGGGCCCGGTCGCAGTTGCAACCGCTGCGACCCTGGTAGTTCCGCCACTGGAGAGGGGTATTAATTAATGCAGGAGGATGTTCTATACATTATACAGAGAGGAGCCTTTTTTTTTTTAGCCCTTTAAATCCAGTGGCTGTGAGCACTGAGATCGGCTGCTTGTTATATTATCTCGCATGAAAATATATCAGGCTCAGCTGTTACAGTAACTGACTGTAACAGCGCTCAGAGTTTCAGTAAAACAAGGAAATAATATTGTTCTAACCTCTTATAGGTAAAAATATTATTTCCTCGTTTTACTGAAAGTCTGAGCGCTGTGATGAGCAGCAGTCAGTTACTGTAACAGCTTTGCCTGACACGTTGTGCTGAGAGTGAGAGATACTGTAACAAGCAGCGATCTCAGCCCTCTGAGGAGCCACTACAATAGTAATTGTATCCACTGCTTTTCGGATGAATGAAATTAGTTTTCATACTAAAGAACTGAAAACGAATTTCTTTAGCAACTAAATAAATTGCATTTTAGGACTAATCCATTAGTTCAAAACGAAATTTTGTGCTGTGTTAATGTCTACTTCACAGTAAAGCTTCTCCGGTGGCTGTTGGGGTTTTTCTTTTGTGAAGCGCCAGCATTTGTTGCCGTTGCAACTTTGGTAATTTTTGCTGGTGTTTGCAAGATCAATTTTTTTTTTTCAATGCAGTGTTTTCCAGATTTGTGCAAACATAAAATACATATGTTTATTATTTACATAAAATAATGTGAGGACAACAATTAAATTTTTGCGCACGAAAAAAAACCGATTGCGCAAAAATTTACGTGTTATTCCGATCCGAGCGCATTTTTTCATCCGTCAAAATTTTGCGTGCGTAAAAACGATGTGCAAAAATGTGCGCAAAGTACGTTGCGTGCAGAAATCTGTGTTCGGACAGTTTATTTCACGGGATTCAGCCAATCAGAATTAAGAACCACCATTTTCTAATGTTAGGTTGTTACGCCTGTCAAAGTCAATCTGAGTATATATGCTGCAGGAAAAAATTAAATAAAGCAATTTATTAATTTTATTGTTTGGGTATGTGTAGCATGTGTTACTGTACTGTGCTGTATTTTTTATTTTGTGCTGGTGTAATTTGTTTCGGCCAGGGTGATCAAATTTACAGTTACCACCTGCTTTTCAAAGACGTTACGAAAATTCGCGCAAACCTTCGTTGCGCGCAGATTGAAATACCATCCGTGTACCAGCGCACAAACGCATTTGCACTGACAATGTTAAGTATAGGATGCGCGCACCAATTTTCGTTCGCGCAGGTTCACCCGCGGTAGACGTTAACGTGCGTTTGTTGCTCATAGATAGGAATAAGACGTTGCGTGCAAATGGTTTTTCCCCTTGCGCAAATGCGCATTTGCGCACGCAAAACCACTTGCGCAGAGAATGTAATATGGCCCATAAGGTGAAACTCAGGAGAATTGGCAGGAGAAGAGAACAATCTAGACCATATAGCCAATTTGGAAAGAGAGAAATGGGAGAATTTTTCTGGCTTGACTATTTTGACCTAGAATTTTCTCTTCTCCTGCCAGTGTTTCACCTTTAGCTAGTGTTAATATACTGATGGCCGAGGTTACAGAAACTGAGTACAATTGGCGACTGTATCGAGCTTGGTCGTAACATGTTCTGCTAATTCAAAAACATGGAGCAAAAGAACAAAACAAGAAGAAAAAGAAAACAAATAAAATGGGAAAGGCGGGGTATCTTGGGAAGAATGGATGTGTCCGTTCAGGGCAACAATGGATGTCCATGCCACGGAGCCCATATTTTCAGGTAGGTATGAGGAGTGTCGTGTAGTTGTTAGGCTGGGTTCACACCTAAGCGTTTTACAGCACGCTCCTGCGCGCTGTAAAACGCTCAAACAGTGAAATCCCATGATTGCCTATGTGGGCATATCCCACCTGGCCGTTTCTCAGCGCGCAGGAACGCGCTGAGAAACGGCCGACGCAAAAAGAAGTCCGGGAGCTTCTTTTCTGCATATAGCCGCGCGTTCGCGGCCATATCATAGCCGCGAACGCGCTGCAACGCACGTTCGCACGTTTTTTGTATGCGCGAACGCGCGTAAAAAAAAATGCGCATTGCGCGACGCTGTGCTACGCTGTGGTGTGAACCCAGCCTTAATGTCATTGAACATTTGGTGCAACTCTTGAAATGAAGAGAGGGATGGTTGGTTCCAGTTTCGAGCCAGTGCTCTACGAGCAGCCAAAGATATGCAAGCGACCAGCTTATAACATCAATATTTTTTAATTTGTAATAGAAATGGCCCCTTCGAAATCTATGGTGTTTGAGTGATCGTATGTATCTCCAATTTGATACTAGATCAGGAGCAGACCACCAAATGAGAACCGAGAAATTTGTTGCAAGCTTTCGATGCACGTCTAAAATGCATTAAAACACAGAAAAGAGATTTTCAGAGGTTTGGTCTGCCATGTACTTTGAATGTTATTCAAAACTGGTGTGACTTTCACTGGTGTTTCCAACATCAGCAAACACCGGAACTGTTTGAAAAAACCCGTACGACTTTGTTAAACTTATCTATACATAATATTTTATTCTATATATTATTTTCTAATATTAATATATAGAAAAGAATGTAACCATCTTTATAACGTTGTGTAAATAAAGATTATTTGAGCAATTCAGCCTCAATCTCAATTGCTCATAATTTCTTGTCCCTAAAAGCAATAACAGCTCTCATTAAATTCTGCGAACTCTCATCCAGAATCGCATAACATATATCTTCAAGTGTCTCATAATTAAAGTTTATTTCATCTCAATCACAAGGAATCATGTTTCTGTTACAACAGAATTGAATCCCAGCAATTACTCAACTGGTTTAAAAAGAAGTTGCAGAGGCTATAAAATACTGCTTAATATTGTAATCAAGTAAATGTGTAAATAATTCACCACTTCTAAATTCACCGTTAAATTATATTTTGTGCCTTACCGCTTTTTTATTAATTCTTTATAAATTAATTGATTAAACAGGTTTTTTTTTAAACTTAGAATGTTGCATAAATAAATCTTGAGAACCCCAGATCAGCATGCCATCGTTTGCTTAGTGTGTGACATAAATGTTACTTGATTGTGGGGATTCGTCCTAACAGGGTTATTCAAAGAGAATCGAAAAGTCACCGCACGTTCGGTAACTTTTCGTTCTCTTCAATTCGGTGCGATTTGGCGATCCCATTTCGGCGACCCTGCGGTGTATTCAGCACGCACCACAGGGCCGTCGTAGTGCAGGGAAAAGTCGCCCTCAAACCCGCCGTAAACTCACCGCAAAACGAGGGCGAACGCACACCGAAACCCACAAAAACATCTGGATTAACCCGCTGAAGACGCCGGAGAAACCCGAGCAGGAGCCAATCACAGCACAGAGCAGCCGCCGGAAAAACCTGACACCGCAGATGAAGGAGTTGAAGGGAAAAAAAGACCCAGTACGCTTGAATGTCTGAAAAGTGAAATGCTGTTTACAAACAAACTACTGAGCGAAAATGTCTGAAATTTACATGAGGTCCAGGGAATGATAATAAAAAGGGCTGTTACAGAAAAAAGAAAAAACGATTTAAAAAAAACGGTAGAAAATGTTTGCAAAAAAATCCGCAAAAATGACGAAAAGGTCATAAAAAAATCAAAGAATAAAGAGACTCTTTACTGCAGAATATTATAATGAACGGTTTATTAGATATTGAATTAAAATGAGAATATTTTTAACATTGAAGCCTATGGCATTCGCCCGCATAAACCTGCCGAATTAAACCACCAAATAGCAGGGAAATTCGGCAACTTTTCACTGCTGGCTTTGCTCTCCGAATAGCTGAAGCATTGCTTCTCTATGGGGATTCACTGCCCTCGAACAGGCAACGAACAGCCATTGTATGTGCAGGCTATTCGCCAGGATTTGGCGAATTGCCTGCTCTCTGGATAGCCGAATGGCCAGGAAATGTAACCGAACGCTGATTTTCAGCGTTCAGTTACCTTTCGTCAGCCATTCGGATCTCTTTGAATTACACTTTATATAACTTTGGGAAATGAGGGCCTGATTAATGCATCTGCTGAAATGTTGCATGTTTGACCTCTGGGCCGTATCTAAATAAAATATACACCATCCACAACCGTGAGTCACCATCTGGTGTTGCTTGTATGTAAGCAGAATCTAAGATCAGTGCTTGGTGATCTGTGTATCTGGGTGGAGTTCGGAGTATCAACAATTAGTAGATTTTCTTCTTGAAATTGATTAAGAAGGAGAAAATAAAACCAAGAAATGTGTTTAAAGACCATGTTCACATGAGATAACTATATATAGTAAGTTGCTTGGAGCTCTCTCCATTAAAGGGTTTTTATAGATATGTTATGCAGTGGTGCTTATTAGATTAAGTAAACATTCATCAAGAATTTCAAATATATACAGAAAAATTTTAAAGTGTGAAAAGAATGATAATACTAATGAATCTGCTGTGTTTGCAACTGCGCTAAGACGAGAAAGTACTGTAGCCTTAATTTCATGAAATTAATAGTCTAGTTCCTTTAATTTTGAACTTGCGCCCATTTCCCTTGAGGTGAATGGTGCCACCATTACTTTTTCCTCTCAGGTTCGTTGCCTAGGGGTCCTCTTGGACTCTGATCTATCCTTTACTCCTCACATTCAACCAAATCTTGCTACTTTCACCTAAAAAACATTGCCCGCATCCGTTCCTTTCTTAATCAGGGCTCTACTAAAATGCTCATCCAGGCTCCTACATCTCCTGCCTTGATACTGTAACCTCCTTCTCTCTGGCCTTAAGAGATCCCAAATTCTCCCTCTGCAGTCTGTAATGAACGCCTGTGCCAGACTCATTCACCTCATCTCCCGCACCTCTCACACCTCGACCCTTTGTCAATCACTACACTGGCTCCCTGTTTCCATTAGAATCCATTTCAAAATACTGGTACTAGGGATGTGCGTTTCGGGTTTCGGAATTTCGGAATTTTCACGAAATTTCCCGATTCGTGTCTTCGGATTCGGCCAAATTTCCGAATCGGATCGGACCCGAAAACCGATAGATCCAAAAAGTTTTCCGAGCCGAAACGAAAAAATTTCGGATTTTTCGAATGGACTTGAAATGTGTCAAATCGAAATTTATTTTTGCTCTATTCATGATTTCGGTTCCATTCGTGATTTCGGTTCCATTTCGGTAATTCTGGACATCGTATATTTAACTATTATCGGTTATATCGCTGATTCTGTAAATTTTGTATTTGTAAATGCGTATCACTTGTTTCTTGTGGCATTCGGGTCAGTTTAGCGTTTTTTAAATCGTTTTGTTCATTTTTTTTGTTCCTTGGCTTTCATACCATTTTAATATGATTAAATAAAGTTGTGAAATGTATATTCAATTATTCATAAGAAAAAAAGGATCTTTATTTAATAAAAAAAAACACGATAGAATCGCCAGAATTATCGTAGACACTTTGAAACGAGGAGAACAGAAGTTCCAAAAAAACGAAAATTTCCGAAATTTCCGAAAAGTCGATATAAAATACGAGCAAAGTGACACGAAAATACGAAAAATGGTCGATATTCCGAAAAAAAAATGTACACGAAAAAACGAACCGAACCGAACCGAATCGAAACAGAAATCGGTCGAAACGAGCCGAATCGAAAAGTTTAAACATCCGAACAAATCGAACCAAATCGAACCGAAAAAAAAATCGGTGCACAAGCCTAACTGGTACTCACCTATAAAGCTCTCCATAACCACAACCCTTCCTACACCTCCTCTCTTATTAACAGGTAAATCCCATCCTGACCACTTCGCTCTGCCAATGATCTGATGTTATTGTCTCCTCGTACCCACAGCGCCAACTCTCACCTACAGGACATCTCCCGAGCTGCCCCCTTTCTATGAAACTCTCTGCCCTGCAATATCAGACTCTCCCCATCTCTCCAGTCCTTCAAGAAGTCTCGGAAAACACATTACTTTAGAGAAGCCTATTAGCTCACTCCATAATCTCCCACTGTACATTTCATGCACCTTCTTCCCATTCAGCCCACATGCTCTCACATACTCTGCTATTCATGCTCACCTAGTGTGTCCCCCCTCTCCTCTCAGATTGTAAGCTCTCGAGCAGGGTCCTCTCTCCTACTTTTTGTGTGAAACGTGTATGTATACTTGTTATTCTGTCTCTCCCTTTTTACAGCGCTACAGAACTTGTTGGTGCTTTATAAATACTTGAAACTGTAACTTTTACGATTGTTCACGCTGCTATACCTTTTTGAAAATAGACATGTTTCTCTCTTTCATGTATTTTCATGTACAAATTTCATTAATTGTATAGTAAAAATTGATAGCGACAAAATTCACAAGGTATTGTTTACTGTAGTTGCCCTATTTGACATGCAGACATCACCATCTGCTGGCCAAGAAGGGTACTGCAACTGGGCTCTGTGCTGAATCACCTGTGCTGAATTACCCATATTTTAGGAACAGAGTCCTAACTGTTCAAACTGTTTTAACACTTTAGGAGCCAAAATAGTTGGAGCACCTTCTGGAGGTCATTTGAATTTTTTTTTAGTTTGCATTAAACTAAATTCATTTAGAGAAAATAAGAGAGAACTGTGATAAATACGAAACCAGTGTCTAGAGAGGGGATAACCCTAGAATAGCTAAACACACAAAAATATATAGAATTAGGCACTTGTATAATAACCTTAGGAACTTTATTAGCTGTCCTTTGGCAATCACAGACCCAACATGAAAACAATAAAAAACACATAACTTTGAAAGTGAAAAAATGTGTCGCCGCTAGTGTGCAAACCAGATTGCAAACCTAAATAATTTTTCCATATATTGCACACTCACAATTAAGTGTACCCACAATAGAGTTCTAATGCCCACTCAATTATCAAGAGATCTCTTGATAAAGCTGCACCTTGTTGGCAGCGAAACGCGTCGAGATGGGAGATTTTTAACTGTTTACTCTTGATTTGGTCAGGTTGACCACTTTACCACTAGAAGTTTCTTTGCCCCTAATATTGAGGGCGTGCTGGGTTTCTCATTTGGCTTATGTGGCTCTTCCTCGTGAATACAACTCAGCTGCCATGTATTTGCTGGCCTCAAGGCTGTATCAGAGTTTAACTGGAGTAACAATTCTGACCCTGGTAATAGTTGCATAAGAGGACTGATGGATTACGATATATGATGGCGATATGTGAGCTACACCTCTGTTATAGGTCTAGCAATGCCTATAGGATCCCTGGTATCCGGAGCACCTTAAATATGCCAATAATTGAGTGGGCATGAGAACTCTAGATTTTCATTGCTGTAGGGGAGCTACAGAAGGTGTCCTCAAAGTTTTAACCCCGTGGGCATAATGCCCAAAGTGACAAAACTGGTTAAAATCAGCTAATGCATGCACTGACATATCGGACATTCCTCAGATGACACAGAGACACAGGCGCAGTTGTGCTTGAAGTAACTCTATTTGGGCAGTAGATGGCGACATCTGCCAGCTAAATAGGTTATTTTAGTAAGGAGAGAAAAAGGGGGGGTTTGTGAGGGTCTTGAGAACGAGCAACGGCACTAGTGGCCTGCTCTACGGTGGGGCCCGCTCAGGTCTCACAAGGTTTTAGCTTGTTTGTGCCATTACAGGGATGAATGCTCCATATGCAAATCAGTCTGCTCTCACTCAAAAAGGGTGGCCAGTCCTGATTGCCAAGGATGTCATCCCTGCACGAGAGGTGCCGCAACCCCCGACGATCATTTCGGCCTTGTTAGGCCTCGTCAGGGGGGTATAGTTGACACCCCTCTAGGCACACCAAGCAAGGGGTCCACGTCTGGATAACCCTGTAGACTAATAGTGAGGAAAAGGGGGGTTTGTGAGGGTCCTGTGAACGAGCAACAGCACTAGTGGCCTGCTCTATGTTGGGATGCCGCTCAGGTTTCACAGGGTTTTAGCTTGCTTGTGCCATTACAGGGATGAATGCTCCATATGCAAATCAGCCTGCTCTCACCCAAAAAGGGCAGCCAGTACAGATTGCTAAGGACGTGATCCCTGCACGAGAGGTGCAGCAACCCCCGACGATCATTTTGGCCTTGTTAGGCCTCGTCAGGAGGTTATAGCTGACATCCCTCTAGGCACATCAAGCAAGGGGTCCACGTCTGGATAACCCTGTAGACTAATTTCAGTAAGGAATACACTGGGGATATTCTCAAATATTTCTTACTGTATCATTATTTATCCAAACATCCCCTGCATCCTGGCAGCGGATTTTTGGAAAATCACTTGATTGTGAAGGGGTTAATTGTAAAATACCCAATAGCATTAACAAATTCCCGATAGCATTTACACTAGGGTGCTACTGTTGCGAGTTTTAGCATAGATCAATAAGTTGAATTTTTTGTGAATATCTTTTGGGAAAATTTAATCCCCCCCCCCAGGAAAATATCAAGTTCGAAGTAAGTTCATAACTTAGCATAAAATTTAGACATTATATGGGAAAATAGTGATAAACACAATGCCACAAAATAATTTATGTAGGACAATGAATACCTTGGGTTACATCCTCTTCCACACATTTGGAGCTTTAGAAAATTATACATTATTAATTTGTAAATTTATGTGCATGTTGACCATGGATCATGTAAAACAAGGTAGTGAGGCATTAATTCCATTTTCATGCCTACTTAACTTTTGGTCTCGTTGAAACTACCGATGATGCTGCCAAATGTTACTGCGGTTTTATGATGTAAGCACCTGTTCACTGTTAGTTAGGTGGGGCCATAGTCTTATTTAACCTGTAGAAGTAAACATCTGCTGTACTGTGATTCACTTTTAGAACAATTACTCACAGTATCAAATATTTTTTGTTTTAAAAAAAAAAATACAACAAGAATAGTACATGTAATTTGGGTAAAGTCCACCTATAAACGTAAAAAATGAATTTCTCAGCCAAGAACAGAACCAAATGCTAAAATTAGTTGCATTATTTCCATTGTGAAGTCATTTTCCATATATCGACCCTGGCGCCATTGATCATTAGCGGTTCCCTAGTCTCTATATCTAAAGTATAGAATAGAAATAACCTAATAAGTTGCATCGAATAAGGCATTAATTTTAGGTCTGCTTTATATCATGCAATTTGTGTTTGTAAAATGATATAGTTTTGATTATATACAATATCACTGCTTGGAGTGGCATTGGTGAATGAGGAGGGTGCAGATGTCCCTTATTAGGCTTTTTAGTGGAAGTATGATCTTGCAAGAAGATGTCATTGCTATAATGGGCAAGATAACAAACAAAACAGTGAAGTTCTGCTTTTTCTCTGCCTGGACTATCAGGGTTATTCAGAGAGCGTGAAAAGCAGGAGAATGACTGGAGAATGAAAAATTCTAGGTCAAAATAGCCGATTTGGAAAGTGAGATGAATGGGAGAATTTTTCTGGTTTGGCTATTTTGACCTAGAATTTTTCATTCTCCAGTCATTCTCCTGCTTTTCACCACTCTCTGAATAACCCTGTATGTGTCACAATATAGTAATAAAAAGTACAAAAAAAAACAGATTTAGAGGAAGAATCACAATAAGCACACTTTTTCTAATTAAAAGGATAGTCACTTCTCTAGGTATTGAAAAAAATAATATATATAAATAATAAAGTTTATTATTGCAGAAGCCATTTACACATCCCAGCAATTCAAGGAACTGCATCACAGATCTCATGTGCTACATTGGGTAAGACATGCAAATGACGTCTGAAATTTCTCACTTTTTTGCATCCTGGGTCTGCTTTCACACAGAACCCTCCAATCAATGCCATGCCATACTAGACGGCTTATTTAGCAGACTGGTCAAAGCCACTCCTGGACTGCCTAGCTCCTGCTGAAGAGGGTCCAATAAACCTGAAACGGCGAGGTCCAGGAGTGGCTTTGACCAGCTGCATATACCTGATCTCTGCTAAATAAGTCATCTAGTATGGCATGGCATTGATTGAAGGGTTCTGTGTGAAAGCAGACCCAGGATGCAAAAAAATTAGTAATTGCAGATGTCATTTGCATGTCTTACCCAGAGTTCTGTGCTGCATATGGGGAATGTAACACATGAGCTCTGTGATGGAGTTCCTTGATATGCTGTGATGTCATGTGTAAATTGTGTCTGCAATAATAAACTTTATTATTTACAGTGTGGAGGCTTTTAATCTCATTTTCTGCCCTCCACCACAACTTAATTAACTGTATATATATATATATTATAACGATAACATTATTTTTATTATATGATATTACTATGATAACTAAATTCCTCACTTTAGAATAGCAGACATGAATACATTGTACGGTTCATGAGATCAGGAGACGTTTGTCAACTATCTTGCACTGCAAACTGTTTCTCATGCCACTAAAATTATTTTTTATTAAATACACCATTTTATTAGGGTTATTCAAAGAGAATCGAAAAGTCACCGCATGTTCGGTGACTTCTCGTTCTCTTCAATTCGGGCCGATTTGGCGACCCCATTTCGGCGACCCTGCGTGTATTCAGCAAACACCACAGGGCCGTCGAAGCGCAGGGAAAAGCCGCCGCAAACCCAACGAAAAGTCACCGCAAAAACCCCGCGAATGCACGCCGAAACCCGCAAAAACATCTGGATGAAGACGCCGGAGAAACCCGAGCAGGATCCGATCACACGCAGCTAAGCCGCCGGAAAAAGCCGACACCGCAGACGAATGGAGTGAATAAATTAGAAAAACAGTTTGCTTGAATGTTTGAAAAGTGAAACGCTGTTTGCAAAGAAACCACTTAGCGAAAATGTCTGAAATTTACACAGGAGGTCCAGGGAATGATAATAAAAAGGGCTGTTACAGAAAAAATCAGTAAACTTACATTTTATTTATTTTTTTTAAATCGGACTTTTTTTAAAAAAAAAAAAATCCAGAAAAATGCTTAAAATATCCAAAAAATCTATAAATAAAGAGACTCTTTACTGCAGAATTTTATAATGAACGGTTTATTAGATATTGAATTAAAACGGGAATATTTTTAACATTGAAGCCTATGGGATTCTCCTGAATAAACCTGCCGAATTAAACCACCGAATGGCAGGGCATTTCGGGAACCTTTCACTGCTGGTTTGTGTTCTCTGAATAGCCGAAGCAGTGCTTTTTTATGGGGATTTCACTGCCCTCGAAAAAGCACCGAACAGGCACCATATGTGCAGGCAATTCGCCAGGATTTACATATTGCCTGCTCTCTGGATAGCCGAATGGTCAAGAAAGGTAACCGAACGCTGATTTTCAGTGTTCGTTTACCTTTCTCCAGCCATTCGGATCTCTTTAACCCCTTAATGACCCCTGACGTACCCTGTACGTCCTGTCCTCGGGTCTCCCTTAGACCCGCGGACGTACAGGGTACGTCAGCGGCGCCAAATCCCCCTCCCGCCCGATACTCACCTCCCTCGTCGGATCCCACGGCGATCTGGCAGGGAGGAAGCCTGCCCATGTGATTTACATGGGCAGGCGAGGCTGATGACGTCGCCACGCTGCGTGGTGACGTCATCAGAAGGTGCCCCCATGTGTTTCAATGGAGGGGAGGGGGGGGCTCCTTCGGAGCCCTCTATCTCCCCAACCATTGAAGCTAGGGAGATGCCATTTGCACCGCTGGAGAGGGGAGAGCCTCCCCTTTCCAGCGGTGTATGGCATTAACAGTTTCGCCGCCGGATCGCTTTTCAGCGCCAATTGGCGCCAAAACGCGATTCAAACCTGGAGGGGGGCTGACATCTTGGATGTCAGCCAAGCCTCCAGGTCCCCCCCCACCCACTGACAACCTCACCATATGTGTGAGGATGTCAGTGGGCCAGTTAACCCTCTGGCAGCTGGATGGTCATATTTGCCATCATTTAAAAGGCCTGATTATGGCCTTTCAAATGATACCAAACATGACCAGGTTTGGTTTTAAAAAAAAATTAAAAAAAAAAAAATTAAATAAAAAAAAAAATAATAAAAAAATTAAATAAAATAAAAAAAAGTTTTTTTTTTTTAAAGTTTTTTTGTCTGGGGGGAGTTTAATTAAATAGGACCTAGGCTGTCATCTAAAAATAATTAGCACAAAATGGTCAGAATGAGCGCAGCGCACATAGGTGAACTGTCTCAGCAGTGAAGGGGTTAAAAAGCAAACGCATGTTAAAATTGGGTATTTCTAGTCTCGGGACAAAATTTTGAACCTATTTAGCCGGGGTCTTTTTGGGTGGTTGTAGATTTTGGGGATTAAATTACGAAAAAGTGTGTTTTTACCATTTTTTTCCTCATATTTCATATTTTTTTTTATAGTAAATTATTCGATATGATGGAAATAATGGTATTTCTAGAAAGTCCATTTAATGGCGGGAAAAAGGGTGTATAATATGTGTGGGTCGAATAAACGAGTAAGAGGAAAAATTGTCCTAAACACTAACAGCGCAGAAACGTAAAAACAGCAGCGGTCACTAAAAGACGGATTTGTGTAAAACCGCCCGGTCACTAAGGGGTTAAATTACCCTGTATGATTTTTTTTCTTGCTTTACTGTCTGATAACTAACCTGTATCTTTGGTTTAACACAAAAAAATATAATTTTAGCTTATACTTTCTGTTGATTCCATAAGTATGTTACTGGCTACACCTGTTTATCTTACGTTTGTGGTTATAAGTTACTTTAAGTGACCTTGTTTTATTTCTTTAATGTTCCAGCTTACCAAATAAAACAATTACAGATTGTCAGGTGTATAAATGGGATCAACTGACAGTGTGCAATGGTTGGTCAAAAGAAAGCATTTCAAGTAGGTCCTCTGGGTAATTTAACCACTTAAAATAAATTATAATGATAGAATTAAATAGAACAGATTTTATTAGAATTTAGTTAGAGGAGTTTTATGCATATATGAATATAAACTTATAAATCATAACCTTAAAAAATATATTTTTATACTGATCTTGATCATTTGGTTGAGTAATCAAGTTGTGCTTACATATTACCTAGACTTGAAAGGGGAATGGATGTAGCATTCCCAATTCCACACACCTTCAATTTTACATGAATTACCAGTAAATAATGCAAATAAATCCCACTTTTACTCCCATTACATAAGAACCACCCCAATTCCTACCACTAAAAGGAAGCTATTGTATAGGATTATTGCTTTATTACAGTACCCATGATATTGTAATTTTTTTTTGGTTTTTTGAGAAAGTATCTTACCAGGAAGGATACATTGAGATTTCTCTCGTTTTCAAGTATGTCCTGGGTGACGAGTATGTACATCAAGACATAGCTATAGAATCCCTGGGGGAGGCTGGCCAAATCACCTGTTCTTATCGACTTCAAAAAAATAAGGATATATCCAAGAAGAGACGCGGGAGAATGGCGGATGCGCCAAGATGGCGGACAGAGTTTTGAAAACATGTGGGACAAATCAGTTCGATAATCTGCTTGTATTACAGATTTTAAGGACATGTATAAAAGGTGACAGCAGGAGGGAGTAAAGGTAAAACGCGTTCTGGTAGTTATTTCTGTTTTTACTATGATTTATTTTAATAAATGCTGATTTTATCTACTGCTGTTCACCATCTATCCAGTCCAAGGAGGTTCTGGAATTTCCTTAAAAATTCCACGAGTGTGATACAAGGAGCCATATGGGGCTCAGGAGTGCGCAAGTTAAAAATTGGCACATGTTCATTCCCTGCTGATTGTGGTTACAGTATTATACTAGGGACTAGGTGGAAAGCCTGCCCAGAGCGCAGTCTATTGTTGTTATCGCCAGGTCAGAATTCAAGTCCACATAGTTTTTTTCCAATGTCCTATCCAAGAGTATCTCTCTATATAAATACGTTTGTAACGCGTCCATCGCCATCCCATCCGCAACAGGAGGGTCGACTGAGCAGCTGTGATGGGTGCGCGCACAGCTGACAGTGCATTACAAAGGAATTTAAATATTAGAGTAGGTTCCTCTTCCCTCTTAGATTGTAAGCCCATGGGAACCGGACCCTCAGATTGTAAACTCGTGGGACCCCTCAGATTGTAAACTCGTGGGACCCCTTAGATTGTAAGATCATGTGGCCCCTTAGATTGTAAGCTCATGTGGCCCCTTAGATTGTAAGATCATGTGGCCCCTTAGATTGTACGCTCATGTGGCCCCTTAGATTGTAAGCTCATGGGGCCCCTTAGATTGTGTTGGGCTTGGGCTGGCATTTTTTTTGTAGCGTATACATTATGCGTATATTTAATGGCACTTGGTATGCATGGCATGGCAGGCTGGTATTTAGGCACACTGGTATTATGAGACACTGGTATTATGGCTGGCAGACTGGCATTATGGCTGGCAGACTGGCATTGTGAATGGCAGACTGGCATTGTGCATGGCAGACTGGTAATATGGCTGGCGAACTGGTAATATGGCTGGCAGACTGGTATTGTGCATGGCAGACTGGTATTGTGCATGGCAGACTGGTAATATGGCTGGCGAACTGGTCATATGGCTGGCGAACTGGTATTATGGCTGCCGGACTGGTAATATGGCTGCCGGACTGGTAATATGGCTGGCAGACTGGTAATATGGCTGGCAGACTGGTTTTATGACTGGCAGACTGGTTTTGTGCATGGCAGACTGGTAATATGGCTGGCAGACTGGTAATATGGCTGGGAACGGGTATTGTGCATGGCAGACTGGTAATATGCATGGCAGACTGGTAATATGCATGGCAGACTGGTATTGTGCATGGCAGACTGGTAATATGCATGGAAGACTGGTAATATGCATGGCAGACTGGTAATATGGCTGGGAACTGGTATTGTGCATGGCAGACTGGTAATATGCATGGCAGACTGGTAATATGCATGGAAGACTGGTATTGTGCAAGGCAGACTGGTAATATACATGGAAGACTGGTAATATGCATGGCAGACTGGTAATATGGCTGGGAACTGGTATTGTGCATGGCAGACTGGTAATATGCATGGCAGACTGGTAATGTGCATGGCAGACTGGTATTGTGCATGGCAGACTGGTAATATGCATGGCAGACTGGTATTGTGCATGGTAGACTGGTAATATGCATGGCAGACTGGTAATATGACTGGGAACTGGTATTGTGCATGGCAGACTGGTAATATGTATGGCAGACTGGTAATGTGCATGGCAGACTGGTATTGTGCATGGCAGACTGGTAATATGCATGGCAGACTGGTATTTTGCATGGCAGACTGGTAATGTGCATGGCAGACTGGTATTGTGCGTGGCAGACTGGTATTTTGCATGGCAGGCATGGCAGACTGGTAATATGTATGGCAGACTGGTAATGTGCATGGCAGACTGGTATTGTGCATGGCAGACTGGTAATATGCATGGCAGACTGGTATTTTGCATGGCAGACTGGTAATGTGCATGGCAGACTGGTATTTTGCATGGCAGACTGGTATTGTGCATGGCAGGCATGGCAGACTGGTAATATGGCAGGCCGGGCACGGAGGAGATGGAGGCCGGCAAGGAGGAGATGGCGGCCGGCAAGGAGGAGATGGAGGCCGGCAAGGAGGAGATGCAGAAAACAAGGCTGTGCGCCTCTCCAATGGATCGGATTTGTTTTGTCCCTCTCGCACGCCGGCTGTGCGCGTGCCACGGCCGTTGGATGCGCGCGCAGCCAACCGCCGCAGGTTGTGCGCGCATGCGCAGTAGGGTTTTGGCGACGGACACGCCAGCCCTTATTGTTTTATAGGATAGATAGACGAGATGTATTCTGATTGTACCATAGGAGGCGCTATATGGAAACTATGGTGTGACAAAAGGGGTTAATGGGCACCTGAAAACACTAACAGGGTTATTCAAAGAGATTTGAAAAGTCACC
Source organism: Leptobrachium leishanense (assembly GCA_009667805.1). Taxonomy (NCBI): domain Eukaryota; kingdom Metazoa; phylum Chordata; class Amphibia; order Anura; family Megophryidae; genus Leptobrachium; species Leptobrachium leishanense. Next base: position 285,300,421 of record CM019067.1, on the reverse strand, counting down.
GCACGTTCGGTGACTTTTCGTTCTCTTCAATTCGGTTCCTTTTGGCGATCCCATTTCGGTGACCCTGCGGTGTATTCAGCAAGCACCACAGGGTCCCCGAATTGCAGGGAAAAGCTACCGCAAACCTGACGAAAACTAACCGCAAAACCGAGCGAATGCACGCCGAAACGCCACAAAAACATCTGGATTAATCTTCCGAAACCACGGAAAAAGCCCGAACAGGAGCCGATCACACACAGCCGAAGCAGCCGAGACCGCAGACGAGGCAGTGAATGAATTAGCAAAATAGTTTGTATGAATGTGTGAAAATGAAACGCTGTTTGCAAAGAAACTACTGAGCGAAAATGTCTGAAATTTACATATGAGGTCCAGGGAATGATATTAAAGAGGGCTGTTACAGAAAAAATAAGTAAACTTAAAAATAAATTAAAATCAAATCGGACTTTTATAAACAACATTTTTTTAAGAAAAATGCTTAAAGTATCCTAAAAAATCTATAAATAAAGAGACTCTTTACTGCAGAATTTTATAATGAATGGTTTATTAGATATTGAATTAAAACGGAAATATTTTTAACATTGAAGTCTATGGGATTCTCCTGAATAAATTTGCCGCATGAAACCATCGAATGGCAGGGCAATTCGGGAACCTTTCACTGCTGGTTTGTGTTCTCTGAATAGCCGAAGCAGTGCTTTTTCATGGGGATTTCACTGCCCTCGAACAGGCAACGAACAGCCATTGTATGTGCAGGCAATTCGCCAGGATTTGGCGAATTGTCTGCTCTCTGGATAGCCGAATGGCCAGGAAAGGTAACGAACGCTGATTTTCAGCGTTCGGTTACCCTTCTCAAGCAATTCGATCTCTTTGAATAACCCTGTAAGACTCATAAGGCAGTTCCACCTAGAGTCGGATGTGGGCTCAATATATTGTGAGTTTGATTCAGGTGCAATATCACTGGATTTCTCTGTTACAAGCATACTGCGTAATTGTTGTTTCCCTCTATTTCCCAGTCCTTCTGGGATATACCACTTGTATACAGTGGACCATACAAGAAGGAATGTTCAAGCCAATATGATGGACATTCATTGTGTATGATTTCCTACTGACCAGTACGCTGAGGCTAACTGGTGCTGCACTCTGATCCATATTGCTTTGTATATATGGTAAGATAGAGAAACCTCCATATACAGTGTTTCATCAAGGGGATTTGATACATATTTCCAGCAGGCACTTCACTCATTTGCTACAGATATTCATGAAGGGCCCTTGTTTGCCGGAGTTGTAAACAAAGTCAAAAATGTACTTTTCTGCAATGGCAACAAACTTCAGCGTTTCACAAAAGAGAAATTCAAATGACAGCAAAAGAAGCTTCAGTGCTGAAGAATCTCCTGCTACTATTTGAATTTTTATTTTTGAAATGCTGAAGTCTTTTGCCAATTTTTACCATTGTTTACAACTTGCCAGCACTGGCACTTCTTGAATAACCCCCAACACTTGGCCCTATTCCAAAGTTGGCGTTAACTTAACCAGAGCTGTTGTAAACTTAGCAGAGCCATTATAGGGCTCCATTCCATAGTTGGTGCTAATGTTAGTGCCTCGATATGTAAGCGTTAGCACCAGGAGAAGTGTGTTTAACGCATGCCACGCAGTTTACATTCCTGATGCAAACCCCGTTAGTAATCTGTTTGCACATCGTTTTTCGTGCAAGCATCCACGGGCTTACTGTACTTGGCACATCCTATACATAATATGGGGACCACAAACAACCATTAGCTTTTCGAGAAGTAACGTATTCCATAGTGCTAGCGCTAATTACCGTAGGGATGCGGCCAGCCATATTTTACCACCTCCTTAAAGCTGGTGTTACATGATTCTGCATTTGCATTCTGCATTCTGCTTTTGATAATATTACATTGCAATCTTACCAAGCTATACAATATTTGTAGCAAACTTAGAATTCTTGACTTCCTATTTTACTATTCTACAACTGTTACTTTCCTAGTAATGGATTGTGACAGACCGCCTGGCACACCGACCGTGTGCCTTTGTCAAACCTCTAGCTTTCTCCAGCTGGCGTCCGAAATCCAGCAACTTCTGCCCCAAAATAATGAAGATGTACCCCAAAGCACCAGGCAGAGCCAGCATTGGGAACTGCATAAGAAAGACTGACTCTTTATTTGAAACACACAGCTAAAACACAGTTGAGAGACAACCCCTTCCCTTCCAGAATACATTACAGATTACTTCAGTGCAGAACAATGGATTGTTTACCTATGTATTCTTATGTTGAACAGTCTGCTAGGTCCTAGCAGGAAGGAAGAGGGGAAAGCAGGGAAACAAAGGAATACATTCTACACTACACAGAAAGCAAGTATACAATATACAGAGAGGGGTAGATACAGAAGAGTACAATATAAAGACAGAGGACAGCTAATACAGAAACATAGTCAACACAAATACTGGATTCCCTGGCCAATCCAGCTGGCAAACCCTAGTTAGCACCTTGGTCCATAGTCCATAAGAAGGAGGCTAGCCCCCAGGCTCCTCCAACTGCTCCAGAGACAGCTGAGTCTGTAAAATTTCTCCCCCCCAACTGTAGACAAACCAGGTACCAGGTCACAAACTGGTCTGGACCTGTGTTAGTCTGCACCCAAGTCCCAAAATGTCTGCTTCTTCCAATTGGCACTGTGGTCTGGTCCACACCCACAGATGCCATCACCCCCCCTTATATTCCTTCAGGAGCCCCAAAGGGGTAACCGTGTTTGCAGTATGGCATAGGGACATGTCTCCAAGGCCAGGAAGTCTTGCTGAACTTTCTGTGCGCTTGCCACAGGCCTCAAGCCCACCACCTCCACAGTCCTTTAAGTCACCATCCTGTGGGTAGCGTATTGGGGACAGATTGGCTGCACTCTGTCCCGAATCCTCTGAGATCTCTTCAGGCTCCCCAAGTTGGGGATCCGGGCTGACCGCTCTGCATCCTGGAAGCACAGTGGGGAGGGCTGCAGTCTCATCCACAACCATAAAGTCCATTTCTGGCCCAAACAAATCTAGGCCTTCCAGCTCCATCAGCCATCCTCGGTTTGGAGCACACTGTGGAGCCTCTGGGTTAGCTGTTCTGCATCGCATTAAATAACCAGTGGGGACCTCAGTCTCACCCCCTGTCGTCATCTAGCATTTCTCTTTCTCCCCGACATCTGGAGCAACTCCCTGTTCCGATGCCAGCTCTTCTGCTGGGTTGGGGAGCCGTTTCCCCATACACAGATTGTAATACTTAATTGTTGGAGGGACTGATGATACGAACAGGGAATATAGGCCAGCTGCCCCACACTTTCCATGCTCCGTTGGATGTACTGCAGCCTCTTCCTCTGCTGGCCATGACATGTCTGCTGTCCCCTGCTCCTCCACCCATCTGTGGGTGGGAGCACTCCATTGGCACTCAGGGTCTGCTGCCGAGCACTCCAGCAATTTGCCCAGGTGGGCCTGGGACTCACTCATTGTCGGTCGGCACTCCTCTTGCTGCCGCACCTCAATGTCCACAATGCTCGCGTTGGTGGAGACCGCTGTCCCATCCACCCTTACACTGAACTATATCCTTGGAAAAAGGCCACAGGACTCTGGGAACTTGCTCCACTTGGAGCAAGCTAAAACACAGTTGAGAGACAAACCCCTCCCTTCCAGAATACACTACAGATTATGTCAGTGCAGAACAATGGATTGTTTACCTATGCATTCTTATCTTGAACAGTCTGCTAGGTCCTAGCAGGAGGTCGAGGGGAAAGCAGGTGTAATGATCGTGGATGATTTCTGCCATAAATTATTATATTTTAATATTAACTGATTGTCATACCAAAGAAGGACCACTAGGGGCAGTGTGCAGGCTGTTTGCCCTGTGTGGCATTCTGTGATGTCATTAAGCCAGCCTACTTTAGAGAGGTTTACCTATTGGTAGAGAGGTTTGTCTACTGGTTACTCCCACTGGGAATAAAAGGGGATTTACACCAAGATACAAAAAAAATGGCGTCGCACCCATACTCACCGGAGCGGCAGCAACTGCCAGGAGTAACAGCCCAGTTAATGTATAAAACATAACAAGGAAAAAAGGTGTCATCTGCGCTCATTTCTATGTGTTCCATGTACAACAAAACTGAGGTTTTTGTTTGTTTCAATGGCCATTGCAACGTAAGCTCACTCGCCACTTCACGGCACCTCTTTACAGAGTGAGTACCTAACAAATGTACCAAAAGGCCGCTCTACTGAGCAGTTCCAAGCCCCTCCTGCTGCTTTTCAGCCAAGGAGAGGCAGAGATAAGGTGGGTTTTATTTATACACGCACCAAACACTTCCCATTTGGGATAAAAAACAAAAACATGGAAAGAGGAACAGCTGCAGAACGACGGACTGGTGTTACAAGCATGATATACATAAATACAGAAAAAATTGCATCGCGCCCATACTCACCGGAGCGGCAGCAACTGCCAGGAGTAACAGCCCAGTTAATGTATAAAACATAACAAGGAAAAAAGGTGTAATCTGCGCTCGTTTCTATGTGTTCCATGTACAACAAAACTGAGGTTTTTGTTTGTTTCAATGGCCATTGCAACGTAAGCTCACTCGCCACTTCACGGCACCTCTTTACAGAGTGAGTACCTAACAAATGTACCAAAAGGCCGCTCTAGTGAGCAGCTCCAAGCCCCTCCTGCTGCTTTTCAGCCAAGGAGAGGCAGAGATATGGTGGGTTTTATTTATACACGCACCAAGAGTTAAATCCTTTTAAAATGTGGATACCTGAGACCTTCTGCAGCCCCCAGCCAAAAGCTGGGGCCTAGTAAGCATGCTTCATTTAATTTCGTTGCTGTATTGTTTAAGTATTGTTGTTTAGTTTAATGTACTGTGATATGACGATTACTATTTCATGTCTGTGTGTATATGTTAGTTTTCTGTAGTTACTGTAAAGCAAATGATATAAACTTTGAATATAGATTGCCAAGTAAATTGTCATTCATATTGCACCGGTTTCTGTGTGTTTTTCTTATATATATTACCCACAAGAAATAAATGTTATTGTTGCAATTTAGGGCCTTAATTATTGCATATTAATTCAATAATTAATGATGGATTTAATGTCCAAATGAAACAGCAGGGAAACAAAGGAATACATTCTACACTATACAGAAAGCAAGTACACAATATACAGAGGGGGTAGATACAGAAGAGTACAATATAAAGACAGAGGACAGCTAATACAGAAATATAGTCAACATAAATACTGGATTCCCTGGGCAATCCAGCTGGCAAACCCCAGTTAGTCCATAGGAAAGAGGCTAGCCCCCAGGCTCCTCCAACTGCCCCAGAGACAGCTGAGTCTTTCACATGGATAGACAGTTTTTAATTAATTATTTGTTCTTTTACCACCAGAAACTGATATTTCTCAGTATATAAATGGGTTACAAGTGAGCTAACTTTTTTGTAGATAAAAATAATTATTTATTGATCAGATTTATAAAATTCTGACTAATACATATTTTTATTACAATGTAGAATGCAAAATATACCAAAATCCTTAGGGTAATAAATCATTTATAAGAGCCAGTGAAGCCAACAGCATTACTTTACTGAGAAATATTAATAAAACTCAGACATCACAAAATAATTTTAACTCCAAGGACAATTCTCAAACTAAAATTTGCTTTATTATCAAAATGTTTGCTTAAGATGTAAACCGAACTGCTAAGTGCATATACACATAAAAATATAATTAAGCAACAAATAAGCCTTTTCCACATTGATATTAGAGTGTATTATACATTGTTAATGAGGAAAATAGAAAATAGTCAGGACTGCAGTGAATCCCTCAAGGAAAAATAATATGATTTGGTTTTGTAGAGTTTAACATTATCTATAAACTATTATTAACCAAAATGCTAGCGTATTTGTATTTTTAGTTATGGTCTACTTGACATAGCACTTAATTCTTTCACAAACCACGTACAAATGCAGGGAATTCCAAATATATTTGTAAAGTGCTGATAGGTTGACCTATACCTCAATCAATAAACAGGGTGTCCATAAAGTCTCTTTACAATTTCAAAAATGAATTACAAAGGCAATTGAAAAGACAGATGAGTAAAAATTATTACAAAATGAGACGTATATATAGAAGTTTTTTTTGCCTCATTTAATACACCTCTATATATGGGCACCATTAGTTGCACGAAGCACATCAAGACAATACTCGATTTCTTGCCATGTTCGCTGTAGCATACCCTCATCAATGGTGGCAATGGCGTCAGTGATCCTCTGCTTTAGATTAGTGACGTCCCGTACCTTTGTTCCATACACAATATCTTTAACATAACCCTATAGAAAGAAGTAGGGCTCTATTAAATTCATCGTGCAAAAGCGCACGTGCAGTGCTATTTTTTTGTGCAAAGCGTTAAACGTTAACACACGAAAAAAAAGGTGGTATTACAATCCGAACACATTTTTTCATCCGTCTTATTAAATTAACACGCGTAAAAAAGATGCGCAAAAACACGCGCGCATTAACGTTGCGTGCAGAAATCGGTGTGCGGACTGTTTTTTAACGCGATTCAGCCAATCAGAATTAAGAACCACAATTGTCTCCCGTTCAGTTTTTGCGCCTGTCAAAATCAATCTATATTGATATTAATCTGTATATATGCTGCAGCAATAATAAAAACGTGCACAACTTCTCAATTTTATTGTTTGGGTATGTGTAGAATGTGTAACTATACTTTGCTGGGGGTTTTTTTGGGCTGGTGTATTTAGTTTCGGCCAGAACGTTCAGATTTGCCATTACCACCAGCTTTTAAAAGACATTAAAATAATGTACGCAAATGTTGTCCGTTAAAATTTGCGCATAGATTGTAATACCATTCGCATACCAGCGCACAAATGCATTTGCGCTCACAATGTTAAGTATAGGACACGCAACGTACATTATGCTCGCAAAGGGTTCGCGCAGGTTCACCAGCGATAGACATTAACGGCCATTTTTTGCGCGGACATTGCAATACGATGTTCTGCGCAAAGTGTTTTTCCCCTCGCGTTAATGCGTTTTTGAACACGCGTTAACGTTTGCGCAAAGTATTTAATAGAGCCCGTACTTTTTCTTCGTTGAGACATCAATTACTGAAAATGTTTACCTTGACCTTTTGACTGAATACGTGGCACCACAACTACATGAACTTCACCCAACCATCATTTTCCAGCAAGATGTTGCACCACCACATTGGGGACTGCATGTTTGTGGGTTATTATTATTATTATCCTTTATTTATATAGCGCCACACATATTCCGCAGAACTTTACAAGTTCATTGTAGAAGGTATTGATACATTAGAATACCACAAATGAAACATTTCCAGAGCAGTGGATTGGAAGGGGTGGCCCAATTCCCTGGCCACTTCGTTGACCAGATATCACTCCCCTCAACTTCTTTCCATGGGGTTATGTTAAAGATATTGAGTATTGAACAAAGGTACGGGACATCACTAATCTAAAGCAGAGAATCACTGATGCCATTGCCAACCATTAATGAGGGTATGTTACAGCAAACATGGCAAGAAATCGAGTACCGTCTTGATGTGCTTCGTGCAACTAATGATGCCCATATAGAGGTGTGTTAACCCTTTCACTGCGGGTGACGTGTGGGTAACGTCCTCAATGACTCCCGCTATATGCGGAGGATACTCCCGACACGTCATCCGCAATCGGGAGCCCTGGGAGACATACTCACCTCTTTCTCCCCGGGGTCCCGCGGCATTCTGACTTCCTTGAAGTCAGACACCGGATTTATACCCTCCCAACGTCAATGACGTCATCGCACCATGTGCGATGATGTCATTTCAGACGACCCCCCGGCATTGCCGGGAGATCGCCTGAAAGGGAGGGTGGATCCTTTCGGATCCCTCTCCCTCCCGATCGGGAGGGTGTACAAAAGAAAACAGGCACCGCTTTGAAGGGCAGTGTCTGCCCTTTAAAGCGATGCCTGTATTTAACCCCTTGAGTGCCGGATCGCAATCCGGCGACATTCGGCGCCAGATTGCGATCTAGGTCTGGGGGGGCCACCATCTTGGATTGCGGCTCCACCTCCGGGTCCCCCCTCGCTACCAGACATCATCGCGCATCGTGCAATGACATCAGATGGCCGGGGAACCCCTAGATGCCTGGGGATTTCCCAAGGAAATCCCCTGGTGAAGATAGGGGTTTCGTTTGAACCCCCATATCTCCAGAACGGTCATGGCGCGATGACGTCAGATGTCGGGGACCAGCCTATCTTCAGCGTCTGGCTTCCCTGAAGCCAGAATGCCACGGGTCCCCGGACAGAAAGGTGAGTATCTCCGGCGGGTCTCCCGCTTGCGGGTGACGTGGGCGGAATGTCCTCTGCATATAGCGGGAGTCAATGAGGACATTCCCCACACGTCCTCCACAGTGAAGGTGTTAAAGGGCTCAGAAGATTGTGAGTGAAATTAACAGATTTTGGTATCCCGCTGCTACATAGTTTTCAGGCACTGTTCTCATACAGAAATATTGGCAACTTCCCATATGTAGCAAAGTTAAGTCAAGTCATTGAAATGTCTAGCCTGTCATGATTATGTCAAGATGCTGATCATCTACGGACTTTTCAGATGGACATCATTTATGCTAGGTAATAGTAGCCTTTAAAATAAATAATACACTTAACTATACTTATATTAATATTATTACTCAATAAAAAAATAAGAGCATAAAATACAAACCCAAAGCTAACCTACAGTTACAGTTACAAGTATTTATAAAGCACCACTACGCTGTACAATGGGCTGGACATAACTAGGGATGAGCTGTTCGGTTCGATCAGTTTGGAGTTCGATTTGAACTTTGGCCGTTCGTAAATTCGTGAACTTTGAACTTTTTGGCGTGTTCGGTTCGAGTTCGAAAAATTTTTTTTTTTTGAAAAAAGTATAAAAAATGCTTAAAAAATACTAAAAAATCTAGAAATAAAGAGACTCTTTACTGCAGAATATTATAAGCAACGGTTTATTAGATATTGAATTAAAAACTAATGTGTACGTGCAAAGATTCTCACCTCTAAATAACCTGTGTTTTCAAACGGCATAAACTACAGGTGTTTTTAGTCTGGTCTAATCAATTTGATAAATTGTATGTATGTAGACTATACTGAGGGTGTGGTGTCTGCTTCTGAGAAGTGTTAATTTCTCTACTTAATCTTCCTGTAATATGCTGCATTTCACTGCTGTGTGCTCAGCTTATTTTTACCGCTTTCGCTCATCATGTTTAAACGCGATTTAAAGCCACATTTTATTAAATGACCCAGACATATTAGATATCGTTCTTTCCGGCAGACTCCGCAGATTCATAATATATCATTTTTATATGTATACGTCATGTCCTGCCTGTATATTATGACAAAAAATGCAATAAAAATTGAATTTGTAATCATCTGCAGTGTGTAAAGTGTTTTTTTCTTCACATTTTAGCACATGAGCATTTGCGGTTATGTTTTCTATGGGGTGCTCTAGTACAAAAATTAGAAATGGGGACTTGTTACATTTTGTGGGGGGAATTATGTGATTTATAGCAAACGCACCCCATAGAAAAAAATCATTAGCGCGTCATCGTTCACATTATAATTGAAATGTGAACAATATTGCTGCATTAATAAAAATAACACACAAAAAAATACATGTTTTTATTTTCTTTTTCTTTTTTTTTACTTTATACCTGCTCAGGCCTTTCGATTGACACCCTCCATGACCCCCTAGCTGCCTGGAGATAGGGGGTTCATTTGAACCCTGATATCTCCACCAGGGGATTGGCCTGGGCAATATATATACGCATGATGTGAGCTGGCCTGGGCAATATATATACGCATGATGTGGGCTGGCCTGGGCAATATATACACACATGATGTGAGCTGGCCTGGGCCTGGGCAATATATTTACGCATGATGTTTGCTTGCCTGGGCAATATATATATATATATATATACGCATGAGGTGAGCTGGCCTGGGCCTGGGCAATATATAGACGCATGATGTGAGCTGGCCTGGGCAATATATATACGCTCGATGGCGCATCTGTGACTGTCTGTGAGCATGATGTGGGCTGGCCTGGGCAATATATATATAGGCATGATGTGAGCTAGCCTGGGCAATATATATATACACATGATGTGAGCTGGCCTGGGCAATATATATATTCGCATGATGTGAGCTGGCCTGGGCCTGGGCAATATATATACGCATGATGTGAGCTGGCCTGGGCAATATATATATATGCATGATGTGAGCTGGCCTGGGCAATATATATATACGCATGATGAAAATTTGCAAAGGATAGGGCACGCAAAGTGAAATTTTGATGTGTCTGAAATTGAAACTTAAGTGACAGCTCTTATTTAGTTTTTTAATTTGTTTAATAGAGTTAATTTAAAATGGTTTAATACAGTTTATTTATATTTATTTTACCTTTACTATTGGTGCTTTTCAAACTTTAGTCTTAAATAAAAAGAAATTTAGCAGTTTCATGTTGCGTCGTTTTTTTTGGGGCGGGTTTTGGGGGGGTGCAAGTAGCTGGTCTTGCCTAGGGCGCCAAATAGTCTAGCACCGGCCCTGACCGCATGGTCCACCCCTGCACTCAAAAGCACAATATCTGGGTGCACTGACACCTTTACCAGATTCATATCTTTTTAATATAGGACCGCATGGTCCACACCTGCACTCTTCCACAATACCACAGAGGGGTTACTGTATGATGGCACTTGCTGGCCCGGCACCAAAGGCACAGTATCTGGGTGCACTGACGCCTTTACCAGATTCATATCTTTTTAATATAGGACCGCATGGTCCACCCTTGCACTCTTCCACAATACCACAGAGGGGTTACTGTATGATAGTACTTGCAGGCCTGGCACCAAAGGCACAATATTTGGGTGCGCTGCCACTGACGCCTGTATCAGATTCATATCCTCAGAGGGGTTACGGTGTGACGGCACTGTTGCCGACGCTAAAAGTCCAATTTTAAAGCACCTATTGTTACTTTCGTCCAAAGCCTGCATAAGTTTCATCATAATTTAGCCAAAAAATCCCTAAATTTTTTCTGCGCGTCCTAAAATGTCTTTTCATACAGGCTGCCGCCCCAAGCAGTTGTTTATGAATATATTAAAGGAAAAGCATTTACTGTCATTTGAAATGTCATTTTTTTGTTTTAAAATGTTTCTATACATCCGACAAATCCGCCACTTCACGGGCAGGTTATGGGGACCTCCTAGGCACGATATTAGAAGGAATTTTTCATTTTTATTTTTAACCCTTATTTAATGGAAGACTTAAGTCCCTTTAAAAACGTTTTTTTTAAAACTTTTTGTCCTTGTTTCCTGTCCCCCAGGGCACTACCCGGACCCCCGTACACCTTTTATGGCAAATATCTAGCATATATGCCCTCTTGGAGGGCACTCTAAAAATCGAATTTTGAGTCCCATTGATTTGTATTGAGTTCGAGTTCGAGTTCGAATTCGAACATTTGGAAAGTTCGAGTTCGAATGCGAACCGAACTCGGGGGTGTTCGGCTCATCCCTAGACATAACAACAAATATAAATGCAAGTTAGACTCACAGAAAATACCCTGCTCAAGAGCTTACAATCTATAGGGGTTGTTTGAAGAGAGGTGAATTTCCACGTACGGTGCAATTTCGTGGCAATTCGGCTATTCAAAAAGCTAGCGATTCAAATATTGGCAAATTGCCAGCAAAATATGGTGCAATTCGGCAGCAGTGAAATCCCAATAGAGAAGTAATGGTTCATCTATTCAGAGAACACCGAACAGCTGCGAAAAGTTGGCAAAATGGCCAGATTTTCGGTGGTTTCATTCGACAGCTTTAAACAGTCAAATCCCAAAGGTTTTAATGTAAAAAATTCCCCCTTTTTATAAATTTTTTTATTCAACCTTTTATTCTTTTCATTTGTTGCAAAAAGTCTTTTTATTAATTTTTTTTTAAAAATTTAGCCATTTGTGGGTTGTTTTTTTTGGCAACATTTATGACCATAGGACCTTATACATTATTTCCAGACAATTTCATGCATTGATTTTTTTTAAAATGCTTTTTAAAAGTTGCACGGATTTCTTTTTTTTACCCCTGTTCGGTGGCTAGTCGGAGTCTTTTGGCTATTCCATGGGTGCATTCGGCGGGTTTGTGATTGCGTTCGGCAGTTCATCGGATCTAGTTGGCGGTTTTTCAGCGCAGGTTATCGAATTGATTTGGTGGTTCTTCGGATCGATTCGGCAGTTTTTCGTTGTTTTAGCGGATGTGTTTGGTGGGTCGATTTGGTGCTCTTCAGGGACCCTGCGGTGAATGTTGAATTCACCACATGGTTGGCGAATTGAGCTCGACGAAGTGCGCCGAAAGATAGAGCACCAAATTTTCGGTGTGCTTTGGATAACCCCTTAAGAGGAGAGGGGTGACACATATGGTAAGTATAAGTAGCTGTGTATGCGAAGCAGTTGGAGGCACGGGGGCTGTGCGGGACGGAGTAGGACACATTTTTGATTTGTAGAGACTTACTTAGAACTAAATGAACATCACTTACACAAATAACTTGTGGATCTGTGTCATGACCTACGTTTATACCCCTGGAATTGCTAACTTTGTGAAATGCTAATTTATTAAGCATAAATATGTGACTCAATATAGATAGTCACAGGAATCATCGCAGAGGAAGCATCTTCACTAGTCACGCAACGCTGTGATATATAATGCAGAAGGAAAAAAGGGTCGATGATTCAACGAGGTCACCTCATGTTCAGACCTGGTCACGCATGCAGCTTCTCCTACCAGGTGGGTTATGCTCCTGGTGCTTTCAAAACTAAGATGATATCTGTGCATTTTAAACAGGCCCAGGTTCCTTGGATGAACATTAAAAATCAGTTTTTTTTAGTTATGAAGCACCTTTTTTAAAGTATGCATCACGACTAATCTACAAACGTTAAAAGTAATTGTAAAAGGTGTGCAACATATAACAATGAACAAGACAAGTTGCAAGTTGTGGAAGTGTTAAGTTGCTAAATACTGTAGGTGCAAGTAAGTAATTACCAAGCTGTTAGTGGATATGAATAGACCACTGGAAAGAATTAAAACTGTGTCGTTCAGAGTTTAGCATCAACATGGTTTTGTGAATGAACTATTCATTGCTAATTTGATGAAAATTATCATAAATATATATGATCAGTGCAATTGCCACATTAGTCGTTTTTATGAAACACTGAATATAAAACGGGCCCTGAATAAGTAATTATATTGGATTAAAAGCTAATAAATACTGTTTGGAAGTTTTCTTCTTTCATAATATATACTCAGAAAGATCTTTGGTATGTATATTGCTATTATCACACGTAACCATCATACAGTGACCAACAAGGCATGTATGCCAGATACAATGACAACACTGTGGGTTCCAAAATGTTTTTCAACACGTCATCAGTTGAGGTAAATTGAAGGTGAGGAGTTTATGGTGATGATTGAATATACTGGAATATGTTGCAGATAAGAATAGTGTATTAGTTTTAGGGAGGAATGTGTTCAGAAGATTGATGTCAGCAACTCTTTTCCCTACTTAGGTTTTCATGGACTACTGAACATTGGACACAGGTTTTACAATGAACTTGTCATTGTTCACAGCTGGAGCTGATGTGATTGTTGTTGTTGTTAGTTGCAAAGTACTGTCCGGCCCATCGCATCCCATGGACAATGTTTCTCCAGGCCTTCCTGTCATCTACCATCTTCTGGAGCCCATTTAAGCTCACGCCTACTGCTTCAGTGACTCCATCCAGCCACCTCATTCTCTGTTGTCCCCTTCTTTTGCTCTCAATCTTTCCCAGCATTAGGCTCTTTTCCAGTGAGTCCTTCCTTCTCATTAGGTGACCAAAGTATATGAGTTTCATCTTCAGGATCTGGCCTTCTAAAGAGCGGTCAGGGTTATTCTCCTCTAGGACTGAGTTTGCCTTGCAGTCCAAGGGACTCGCAGGAGTCTGCGCCAGCACCATAGTTCAAAGGCCTCAATTCTTTGGCGCTCAGACTTTCTTTTGATCCAACTTTCACAGCCATACATTGATGTGATACAGGCTATCAACTCTACATATACATATTGTCAGACCTTTTTAGATATAAAATTTCTATAACGCAGGAATGTTTAAATTTGGGGCCAGGAATTGCGTCACGCAAACAACTTGTCTGCGTCGTTAATATATAACAAGAACAAGAGATAAGCTAAACTCGTTAGTGTTACGCATACAAGAAAGGACATTTAACATTGATCAAAGACAGTCTAATGGACTCTGTTTATTTTATTTATTTGTTACAACCAAACAGGGTTTAGATCAAATGGTTTAAAAGTAAGGGAACACAATGACAACTAAGATAGATATCTCAGTATTGTGTTTATTTCGTCACATCGAAACTCTGAAGACCACGTAAACATGGAACAATAGGTTGCCCAATAAAGAAAAAAAAACAAAGAAGGGTTTTGGGTAAACCAGCTTGCTATTCGGCAATATGTACTATATGGTATGAGAATATTTATTAGTTAGAACTGATAATTTTAGCATCTTATAAAAAGAGGCCCTACCACATTTAGTTGATCATCACAAATGACTGGTGTACTAACCCGCATGAAGCCGATTAAGTCGGGTAACGTGTGACTGTTAAAAAAGATACCACGAATGAATGATTGATTCATGTCCCCTCACATACACATCCCTGTGGATATAAGTAAAGGGGGATGAGATGCCACAATAGAAATAAATTTGAATTTGTTAATAAAATCTATGGAGTCCCGGGATATAGGAATAAAACGACCCCAAACCAGTAAAAGATTGGCAAGCCCATAAATTAATTCCTGCAGAAGGTTGATGGTTGATCTGAGAGCGCCATCTGCTGGCCAGGTAACATAACACCTGGACAGACCCCTGGAGTTGATGAATATATATCCTCCAATCAAATGAGCATAGTGATGGGCTAGATCTAAAACTGGGCGGAAGACCACTATATAGAGGGGACACTCCAGAGCAGAGAGAGAGAGAGACTGAGAAAAGCTTGGAGAGAGACCTGAGGGACGCTTGGAGGGAAGAAAGGCAATTATCATCGGCCGCCCCTTTAAGACCGACCACACCCTAATCTTCCACCACTCTATCTTCACTAACCAGATGGTAAAGTATGCCTGAATAATATGATATCTATTTTCTAATTGCATAGTCCTGATTTTAGATGTCCATCACAAACTAAAGGAATATAAAGAAATTATTTTGCTGTTTGAGCCTAATAATCAGTAGAATAGAAGTTCTGCCTTTACAGTTCACTGCAGAGGACTACTAAGGGAGAACCCTATTACCAGGCGCATACTTGAGCCATAATTTTAAATGAAATTATTTATATTCCGAGAATACTGTTTGTGGACATCTAAAAATATCAATATATACCTATAGTGAGACGCTGGGACCGTGAAATAGCTTTTATATGTCAAGTGCCGTCCGCCCCACTCATAACCTAGCATAACTCCTTCCATATCCATCTTGCAGCCCTTCCGAATGAATGCATGTACCGTAAGTCAATAAGAAGCGTTGGGTAAACGTATATCGAATGAAGTGCTGTGATTGATCTGTGGAAGAGATAGTGTCCCTACCGAGTGTGTTATGTATCTCCCTGAAGGAAGTTGCATTTAGTGAATAGGCCCCCACAATAATAAATTGTGCTGCAGGTGATGCCCAGTAACTGAGTGTTTATCTTAGCCAGGTGGAGGATTGGTTTATAATGGGAAAGGTTTAAGTGAATAGAATAGAGCTTGGTGTTTAAGAGCTGAGGCGTGTATATCTGTGGTGCGGTCTATAAACCTAAAATATCTGTCCATTAGATTATTGCGTGTCACAGTATCGCTACTAATCACGATCTATAATCACTTGTAAATTGTATTTTGCAAATCCGTTGATAACATACGATTGTATGAAACTTGACGTGTAAATAAATTTTGGTTTGAATTGTTTTACCGTTACGCAGTCTCATATCTTTATTGATTTTATTGTGTTTAAAATATCTAGAGAGCATCAAAAGAACTCGGGATAACGCGCCATATATTTGTTAAGACGTATATTCATTGATTGGTTATTAATCCCTGTCTTAGGGGTTAAATACCAATTTATACCGCTGGTATTGGAGGCACTGTCAATAATATATATATATCTATGTATATCAACAATAAGAAAAATATGCGTCATAATTAATATATCCCTGACCTATTAAAGAAGTCAATAATCTCCAACATAATGGAGGCTGCACTGCTGAGATGCTAAATGAATTTTTCACAATAAAATCAAGTTTATCTAAGATATTTGGAGGTTGCACTGTTGTGATGCTAAAGTAATTTTTCACAATAAAATCAAGTTTGTCTATCAAGTAAGAGAGCAAGTTAGTGGCTGTGAGCGCCAGAGTCAAGTATTTGTGAAAGTAACATAAACTTGCTGGTGTCGTCAAGATATAAGCTATTGGATTAAAACAGTGGTAATCAAGTAACGTTTGTTGTTGGCTGTGGATACTTTGTTTTGAAGTATTGTTATCTGATTGCTGTAGCGCAGAAACATGTCAGATTCAGATACTGGTAGCCAGAAGGCAATCTCTCAATCGAGACTTAAAAAAGTAACAAGACGTTTTGAAATATGTGAAGTGGTAGAACATATCAGAGAGTCATTGCATATTAAATCCAGTCTGATGGTGCTTGTTGATACTATCAAAGACCGCGCCCAAAGTCTTGTACACGATATGTGGGACAAAGAAGGGGATGTGTGTAAATTCTTGGATGTGTTTACAAACACAAAAGACAAGGAAACAAGGAATTGCATTATAATGGAATCATGGCCCTCCATAATGTATTTGTGTTGTGCATTGGATAAACAAAACACAAAACAAAAGGTTGTCATGATGGAGACCATCGCTAACTTAAATGCAAAAGTAGAAAATGTTAATGATTTAACAGTCAGACTTGAGAATGCCACAACAGAAATAATTACTTTAAATGAACAGAGCCAGAAACTGCAAGAACAACTCCACAGCTTACAAGCTGTATATAAAGAAAGTTGTGTTGAATTAAACAGTTTTAAAGAGAAATATTCTAATTTAGAGCAGAAACTGTATGGCTATATGCAAGAAATAATGCTTTCCAGTGAGTCCGAGGTGTCAAGCAGTGATGAGAGTGTTGAAACTGACACAGATGAAATTCAATGCCCACTGAAAACCTTGAAGAAAGAGGTACTAAAAGCCCGGATAGACTCCATATCCCAGGTAAAGGGTAGACAAACAGAAACTGTTTCATCTGACCATAAGCCTGATGCTGGCCCTCATTTAAAAGAGCATGCCAAAGACAGTGGGGTAGATTCTGTAAGTAGGCCCGCCGATGATGTTAAACAGGGCGAAAGGGGGATCCCTTCAAGGCCTATAAAAGTGCAGGTCCAGCCATCTAATGAGACCAGTCATGGGAGTCACAGGTCAAATAAAAGGGCCCATACCACAAGCCAAGTTGCCCCTAAGCAACATCAGGATGCCTCCCAGGTATATGTTGCCAGGAGGAAATCATACGCTGAGGTGGTAAGAGGGAATAATCCAGATAGGAACCCCAGGGTCACGCCTGCCCCGCACCCACCAAGAAGTGGGGAGCAGAGGTCACCCAATGACTGCAGAAGGTATGAGCAATGGCCACGACCGCACAATAGTCACAGGGAATATGCCCAAGGGCCTAGGCCTGCCCAAAGAAATAGGTATCCCCAATCTAGTGATTCTCCTCAAAGTGATGATCCCCCTCAAATAGGTAGGTCACCCCCTCGCGTTAAGGTCCCTGAAAATAGAAGGGGAGGTCAGACAGGAGACCCCAGGCCCAGATCACACCGTCAGAACAGAAGTAGTAATGCTGATTCTGACACATCAAATAATTCTAGGCCCGAGCGTAATAGGATCCGCAGAAATAGATACCTTAAACGAAATTATCAGAATGACCGAATAAACCAATTAGAATACCGGTTATATCAATTAGCTGAACAATTGGTGAAGATCACCGAGTATGTATGGGCACAGCGGCCTGATAACTCTTTAGGGATAAATCCAGTGGCCACCCAAGGGCCACAGGATCAATAACATCTCAGATGTTATTGAATCAGAGGGAACAACTGAATGAAATAGTATAGGTGGCACAACCTGACACCATTGAATCCCCAGGTCTACATATTAATGAGGAATCTAAAAGTATGTAAAGGGGGATTTCTGCTGTTTGATGCTAACCACTCTCCTATTTTTCAGCCTACTTCTAGTCCCTCTGATATAAACAGGCCATTAACCGCAACCGACTCTCAGGAGATCGTCGTAGCCAGATGCCCCGATGGAGAGCCAGCTACCCGTTGCGCATTAGCCTACAAGAAACCTAAGGTTCTCTGTACGGTGGGTAAGGATGAGAATCTCCCTACCCCAGGTAAAGTGATTTTCAACACCAGTTCATGGAGTTGCCCTCGGAGGTTAGAAACAGGTATTAACAGGGTCTGTTATAATAAATCCCTACGATAACTGCATGATTGCAGGAGTAAACCTCGTGGGAAGGACGAATCCAATCACTGGTTTTAACTCGTTGATACGGTCAAAGAAATTAAATTTGTAGGAAATATATATATATATATACACACGTATTTATATATATATATATATATATATCTCTACAGGGCGATATCCTATTCAGTCCCCTATTAGGAAAGCAAGCCCACAAAAGGGGGATGATATACTTAATGGCTCACAAGAATTGAAAGGGTTAATAATCTATGTGTCACTGTCTTGATGAAATGCATTAAAATTAAAATAAATGCCGCGCTGCATCTAAGGGAAAGCATGGAATAAATCAGAAATGGGGAAGATTACCCATTTCCATTTACCATGATCCTAAAGTCACATAGATGAAGTGTTAACCTAAATATTTACATGTTGTGTATATCAATTCTTATGAAGTTCATCTCATTTTAGAAAGATAAGATGAGTAAAGTGACAATTGGTCACTCGCATGGAGACGTGTCCTAAAGACTCAGATGTCAGGAGCAGCCAGGCTGGAAGTGACAGAAAGTCATGTGAGCACCCTGTCATAAAGGATACCCAAAGAAACGGAAGGATGACGACAAGTGCATTATTGGTTATTTGAAAATCAACCTCCATAGATGAAAAGATCAACAAGCCACAAGATGTTTCGCTTGAAAGGTCTTTACCCGGGGAAAACACTGCTTGATTCAAATCCATTTTTCATCAACTGGAGTTCATTGATTCACCCTCAGATTACCCCGTTCGTAAAAGAAATGGGGGAACCACAAAAGGGGGATGGTCGTGAGAACCCATCATGCATTTACCAATTTTTTTCTTCTGCACCAATTATCGCATGGAGTCGATGCCTAACAACTTCTTAAAGACTAAAGCTACCATACAGATGTAAAATTTCCTATCCAATTGGTCCATGTCAATTCCTACTCATGAATCTGGATGAGTAGATATTGAAAAGGGGGATTTGTCAGACCTTTTTAGATATAAAATTTCTATAACGCAGGAATGTTTAAATTTGGGGCCAGGAATTGCGTCACGCAAACAACTTGTCTGCGTCGTTAATATATAACAAGAACAAGAGATAAGCTAAACTCGTTAGTGTTACGCATACAAGAAAGGACATTTAACATTGATCAAAGACAGTCTAATGGACTCTGTTTATTTTATTTATTTGTTACAACCAAACAGGGTTTAGATCAAATGGTTTAAAAGTAAGGGAACACAATGACAACTAAGATAGATATCTCAGTATTGTGTTTATTTCGTCACATCGAAACTCTGAAGACCACGTAAACATGGAACAATAGGTTGCCCAATAAAGAAAAAAAAAACCAAAGAAGGGTTTTGGGTAAACCAGCTTGCTATTCGGCAATATGTACTATATGGTATGAGAATATTTATTAGTTAGAACTGATAATTTTAGCATCTTATAAAAACAGAGGCCCTACCACATTTAGTTGATCATCACAAATGACTGGTGTACTAACCCGCATGAAGCCGATTAAGTCGGGTAACGTGTGACTGTTAAAAAACGATACCACGAATGAATGATTGCATGTCCCCTCACATACACATCCCTGTGGATATAAGTAAAGGGGGATGAGATGCCACAATAGAAATAAATTTGAATTTGTTAATAAAATCTATGGAGTCCCGGGATATAGGAATAAAACGACCCCAAACCAGTAAAAGATTGGCCAAGCCCATAAATTAATTCCTGCAGAAGGTTGATGGTTGATCTGAGAGCGCCATCTGCTGGCCAGGTAACATAACACCTGGACAGACCCCTGGAGTTGATGAATATATATCCTCCAATCAAATGAGGCCACATAGTGATGGGCTAGATCTAAAACTGGGCGGAAGACCACTATATAGAGGGGACACTCCAGAGCAGAGAGAGAGAGAGACTGAGAAAAGCTTGGAGAGAGACCTGAGGGACGCTTGGAGGGAAGAAAGGCAATTATCATCGGCCGCCCCTTTAAGACCACGACCACACCACTTTTACTATCTTTCACTAACCAGATGGTAAAGTATGCCTGAATAATATGATATCTATTTTCTAATTGCATAGTCCTGATTTTAGATGTCCATCACAAACTAAAGGAATATAAAGAAATTATTTTGCTGTTTGAGCCTAATAATCAGTAGAATAGAAGTTCTGCCTTTACAGTTCACTGCAGAGGACTACTAAGGGAGAACCCTATTACCAGGCCGCATACTTGAGCCATAATTTAGTGAAATTATTTATATTCCGAGAATACTGTTTGTGGACATCTAAAAATATCAATTATATACCTATAGTGAGATACGCTGGGACCGTGAAATAGCTTTTATATGTCAAGTGCCGTCCGCCCCACTCATAACCTAGCATAACTCCTTCCATATCCATCTTGCAGCCCTTCCGAATGAATGCATGTACCGTAAGTCAATAAGAAGCGTTGGGTAAACGTATATCGAATGAAGTGCTGTGATTGATCTGTGGAAGAGATAGTGTCCCTACCGAGTGTGTTATGTATCTCCCTGAAGGAAGTTGCATTTAGTGAATAGGCCCCCACAATAATAAATTGTGCTGCAGGTGATGCCCAGTAACTGAGTGTTTATCTTAGCCAGGTGGAGGATTGGTTTATAATGGGAAAGGTTTAAGTGAATAGAATAGAGCTTGGTGTTTAAGAGCTGAGGCGTGTATATCTGTGGTGCGGTCTATAAACCTAAAATATCTGTCCATTAGATTATTGCGTGTCACAGTATCGCTACTAATCACGATCTATAATCACTTGTAAATTGTAGTTTGCTAATCCGTTGATAACATACGATTGTATGAAACTTGACGTGTAAATAAATTTTGGTTTGAATTGTTTTACCGTTACGCAGTCTCATATCTTTATTGATTTTATTGTGTTTAAAAATATCTAGAGAGCATCAAAAGAACTCGGGATAACGCGCCATATATTTGTTAAGACGTATATTCATTGATTGGTTATTAATCCCTGTCTTAGGGGTTAAATACCAATTTATACCGCTGGTATTGGAGGCACTGTCAATAATATATATATATCTATGTATATCAACAATAAGAAAAATATGCGTCATAATTAATATATCCCTGACCTATTAAAGAAGTCAATAATCTCCAACAATATGCAAGCCAAATGGATTGCTATGAGTGAATCTATATGATATCTGCACCCCGAATCTCCCAAACAGCCCAAGTAAAAAACTATACCAATGATCAGCAGTGGAACTATACTCATGATCAGCGGTGGTGAGAGCAGGAGAGCTGGTCTAGGAATGGTCCTGCTCTTTACATCTAGTCAATGACCACTGACAGAGATGTCAGCTCGTCATTGCCACTATGGTGGCTAGACATGTTCTAGCAGGCAATCTTGTGCAACTCCTACTGGAAAGGGTGGTGTCCAATTCTGGACTCAATAGGATTAATGGTTTTGGAGATCTCAAATGGTGTGTGATCACAGTGACTGTATGATCAGTATCCATTGCTTAATGAGATATTACACAGAAAAAACCCTCAAAGATTGACCTTCTTTAAAGGGATACTCAATTGAATATAGAGTTCCTTTTCTTTTGCACTTAAATGAGTGAGCAGAGGCTGCTGACAGTTCTCTGCGTGCTGACGTCACTAGTGACGTGAGGCCGGGAAATTCAAAATCCCCAACTGCTGGTAATGCTGGGTGGAATGAATGAATCAATATGTAATCATTAGCGCAAGCATTAATAAGTTTAACGTCTGGGATCGATATTCTCATCTTGACTCTAAACTGGGGTGAAAAATATTTGCGCCTTGCAGCTTGCAAGAGCTTACTATACTTAGCGTCTCCTATACCTGACACGGGGAGCGCAAACTATTTTTAGCGTCGAAAGCCAAAATTTTAACAACTTCTAAAAGCTGGTGTTAAATTATTCTGCAAATGCCAATTCATTTAACACGCCCCTAAAAATCCCGTACTCACATCTTATCCCTCGGCGAAAAGGGCGGTCCGATCTGTCGCTTCATCTCGCTGGGAGCAGAGTGAGACTGGGAGCAAATCGTTCCTAGTCTCCTTCTGTGATCACTCCACTACCGTGCGCGATCTCACGAGAGCGAGGTCATGCAGAGCTTGGGACAGGAAGCGCCAGCCTAAGTCCTATGGTCTCCAGGAGCTTATACTTGTGGTGGCGTAGATGTGTTACTGAGGGTATCATGGAGGTTAGCTCTGCGTTCCGGGCCGAGATGCTGAGATAGCACCTGTCCCGGATTACGACGTTAACATGGCGACGGTAAGGGAAAATCTGAAAGGACACATTATCCTGTTTACTGTCTCCATGGTAGTGTCCACAAATGGAATAGGGCCTTATATTTTTAACAGTGAATAAGTCTAGGAAAGTATATTGTAACAAAAACAATTTCAGGATGCAGTAAATACGTGATCTTGATTTACAGGTATGAGCAATGTTGCACTCAATATGATAGCATGATAGTCTGTGGCCCATTCATTGCAGGAAAAGTGAAAAAGAGTACTTGTTGAAACTAACTAAGATTCCGGTGTAATTTCGGTGCTCTTTGAATAACCCTGTAGATTTATGATGGATAGCAATTTACTAGATATGTGTCAATCAAATGCTTCTGTAGAGCAGGGGTACGTTTTACTGCCTTTGACACATCCAACCCATTCCATGTATTTTAATATTAATTCCTGTGATATCGTTTCATTGGTGATATGGCCTCTTAACTGCAGGAAAGGTGATGTATAATAGACTTGTGCACCGATTCTTTTTCGTTTCGATTCGGTTCGGTTCTTTTGGATTTTGTAAATTTTCGTTTCGGCTCGTTTCGGCGATTTCTGGTTCGTTTCGGTTCGTTATTCGTATTGACTTTTTTTTCGTGATTTCGGAAATTTACGTGGTTTTCGGAACATCTGTTCTCCTCGTTTCAAAGTGTCTATTCATTTTGACGTAAACTAATGTTTTTTCAGATCCGATATTTCTGTCGATACGATAATTCTGCCGATACGATAATTCTGCCGATATGATAATTCTGCCGATACGATAATTCTGCCATTGAGATTTCTCATGTTTTACAAGAAGGATACATTGAGATTTCTCATGTTTTACAAGAAGGATATATTGAGATTTCTCTGGTTTCCCGGGAAGGATACATTGAGATTTCTCATGTTTTCCAGGAAGGATACATTGAGATTTCTCTGGTTTTCCAGGGAGGATACATTGAGATTTCTCTGGTTTTACAAGAAGGATACATTGAGATTTCTCATGTTTTACAAGAAGGATACATTGAGATTTCTCTGGTTTTACAAGAAGGATACATTGAGATTTCTCTGGTTTCCCGTGAAGGATACATTGAGATTTCTCTGGTTTTACAAGAAGGATACATTGAGATTTCTCATGTTTTACAAGAAGGATACATTGAGATTTCTCTGGTTTCCGTGAAGGATACATTGAGATTTCTCTGGTTTCCCGTGAAGGATACATTGAGATTTCTCTGGTTTCCCGTGAAGGATACATTGAGATTTCTCTGGTTTCCCGTGAAGGATACATTGAGATTTCTCTGGTTTTCCAGGAAGGATACATTGAGATTTCTCTGGTTTTACAAGAAGGATACATTGAGTTTTCTCATGTTTTACAAGAAGGATACATTGAGATTTCTCTGGTTTCCCGGGAAGGATACATTGAGATTTCTCTGGTTTCCCGGGAAGGATACATTGAGATTTCTCTGGTTTTCCAGGAAGGATACATTGAGATGGGAATGATACAAAATTACAGAATCAGCGATATAACCAAAAATACGATGTCTGAAATTACTGAAATGGAACCGAAATCAGGAATGGAGCCGAAATCACGAATGGAACGAAAATTAATTTCGATTTTACACATTTCTAGTCCATTCGAAAATTCCGAAAAATTTTCGCTTCACCTCGGAAATTTGTTCGGATCTGCCGTTTTCGGATCCGAAAATATACGGAAAATCGACCAAATCCGAATGCGTGAATCTGGAAATTTCGTGAAAATTCCGAAATTCCGAAACCCGAAACGCACATCCCTAATGGATAATGTAATTTTTATAATTGAAGACTGTTACTAACATTGCAGAACTATTATAACTCACTTAAATTCTGTACAAACAGGTGACAAACCATTGTTTTATTTTAGGGGTATAGTTACAACTCAAAAATGACACAGAGGCAATTCATCAACAGTTAGGAACTTTGTTGTTATTAGTGATCTAGATGTATCCATAGTGTGGGAGATTTGTCCGTACAGAGATCTAGCTGTCTCTGAATGTATCAGAGTGTTGCCATGGAAACTCTGTAGCTAGATTCTGCTCTGATACAGTCAAAAGCAGCAGGATCACTTGTCTGCTCACGCCAATCAGAGAGTCTATCTACCAGACCATAAAGCAGCAAAGTGTCCCAATGTGCCTGCGCTTCCACACAATTAGGGAGATCCTTCATATGTTTTTCACATGACCATGACTGCCCTCATGGAATTTCGCTTAGTTTGCCTGATGACCTGTCCAAGTCTGAAAGCAATACATTTAGGAACAATACATTTATAAGGTTATTTTATTTCTGTTTAGCATCTTGCCTCATTTCACACATGAGTTCACTAGCAACCAATACAGATCTGTGCTGAACCTTCAAAGGAAAATATAATATTTTTGTAGGTATACCACCTGAAGCATTAACCGCTTCACATCCAAAATCGAGTTATCTCAGTTTTGCATTGTATTGCATTGAAAAGCACTCATTAGCATATCAAAAGAACATTTTCACACCTTTTTAAAACAGGATTAGTGTGTCCCCTGTGCAAACATGAAATCCTTTGTTTTATGGCTCTCCAAGCACCCTGGAGAGACATAAAACCATCTGAAAATAGAGCCACAGTTCTCACTGTAACAAAAACATCAAATGGATTACGGCTGCATTACAGCTGCCAGGGAGAGGGCAGAATACTGGGAGAGCTCTGAGGTCAGGGTACAGGGATAACATTAAGGGAGTTATAATGAGTGAAAATCCCTGTACAGTACAGATACAAGGTGTTACTGTAATTTACATATACAGGCAGTATGCCACATACAGATTTTATTTTTAGATTCTAGTGGTATTTTGTGAAAGCTCCATTGCTAATAATCTCATTATGATCACTACAAATCCCCATAAGCAGGAGATCTGACCTTTTTATTTATCACAGTTAATGTATCTAACACAAAGGTCTTTTCTGCCTGTATAATAATAATGCAGACCCCGTTTGAATTTGTGTAAGATAACGGACACCATCTAGAGCTCAGAATCTTACATCTCATCTGTAAAGGATAAACGAACACATGAAAATTTACAAATGAGCAAATTAACACTTTTTTAATATTTTTTTACTATTTTAAAATAACAATTTCTGCGCAAAACATCTATTTCACCCTCTATTTAATTGTTCACTTCACATCCCATGTTTCAAATAAATGTTATAACATTTTTTTTTCAACAAAAATCGCTTGGTAGTGAAGGGGTTAAACCATTTGAAGCCTTTCCTACCACTGTTAATAATAAAAAAAATCTCCCCATGCCATAGGACATATTACAGTGCTACAAACCTGGCTTGTTACCTACAAGAAAGAAGAAAGGGTTAAAACGTGTAATTGTTATAATGACTGGACTCAAAGCTTATACAATTCCTACCAGAAAGGCATGTTATATCGTGGTAAAATGCAGTTTGAATGGGGAGTGGTAGTCAGTGATGCGTCAGAGCTGCTCTTTGAAGACATTAAAAAGCTGAATGCACAACAAAGAACAGATGTTCAAGCAATCCTTTATTTAAGCATCCATCAGCAATCTTTCAGTGACCACGAAATAAAGGCTTTTTTCTCACCAGCACAATATTATTTTCTGATAAACTCATGCCACATTATCTCCTTCAGCTGAGGAGAGCACTATTTGTGTGTATAAATGTGATTGCGAGATCTTGTTTTCTGTTTCTCCCTTCCTGCTTCTTTCATAAAAAAAACACAAAATTAACTATAAAACCGGTGTAGATAAAGCAATTATACAGTATTTTTCTCTAATAGAACTGGATTTTTAAAAGAGCTCCATAAAACGGTGAGTAGGTTTGATCGATGTAATATTTCATTTTGTGTAATTAACGTGTATTTTATTAGAGGTGAGATGGCAGATGAATTATTTTATTTCAGATGGTAACATCATGTTGATATAAGATTTAGGAATATCAGCAAAAGGAGGTAAATAAGACTTTGCTGTCTTAAAGGGCCAAGACTACCAAAAAAAATTAAATTTCCATAGTTATTTATTTTTATTTGGCAATATTTGTTGCACATACAATACATAGTTACATAGTTACATAGGCTGAAAAAAGACATGCGTCCATCGGGTTCAGCCTCTCCCACATCACCTACTGCTGTTGATCCAAAAGAAGGCAAAAAACCCAGTCTGAAATGCTTGCCAATATGCAACATACTGGCAAAAATATCCTTCTTGACCCCAGAATGGCAGTCAGATTTCTCCTTGGATCAAGAAGCTTTTACCCACATATATAACCCTTAATATTCTGTGTCTGAAGGAAGTCATCCAGTCACTTTTTAAAAGTCTGTACCGTCTCTGACCCAACCACCTCAACAGGCAGAGAATTCCACATTAAGGATATAAAAAGGAAATCCGTTGTACGATAAACAAGAGTCATAAATAATGTAAAACATAAAGATGTCCTAAGTGGTAAGATAAAGATAAAGAAATATCCAATGCATACACCTATTTTCATTTTTATACAAGGAGGTAAAGTGACCAAGAAAAATACTATAACAATATATGAAAGTAATAAGTAACAAACAAACTTGCCCGGTTATGATTATCTCAGCAAACATTTTCTATGGTTAAAAAAGAAGTCCATACAGTCCATAGGACTCCATTGAAACAGACTGCGGTGGTCGCATTACATCCGGCAGGTCGGAGTAGTGATCCGCTGGCAGAGACTGGGGGACTTTTTCCCCCAGTCTCTCCCTGCTCCCGCCAGACGGAGAAGGCGGTCGGAGCCGTAGTCCTCGCCGCGGGAAAGGAGGTAAGTATCTGGATTTTTCTGGGGGGTTTCAGACTGGTGCTAACGGATTCTGCACCAGCGGAATCCGTTAGCACCAGGTCCAGGCTGTGGTTAACATTTTGCTAACCACAGCCGGACGTTAATCAGCGTTAGGACTTTGTAATCCTAACTCTGATTAACACTTTGCGCTCCCCATGTTAAGCATAGGGAGCGCAAAGTACAGTAACCTC
Organism: Leptobrachium leishanense; assembly: GCA_009667805.1. NCBI lineage: Eukaryota > Metazoa > Chordata > Amphibia > Anura > Megophryidae > Leptobrachium > Leptobrachium leishanense. The sequence continues at coordinate 285,272,511 of CM019067.1, read as the reverse complement.
ACGCTGAAAAACGCAAGGTACCAACAGTAACGGGTTTCTCAACCCGTTAGCGTTTGGATTGTAATTTGCGATGGCTACCAGGGCTAACGTTAATGCTCACTCAGGTGAGCGTTAACGTTAGAACCCAGAATGTAATTTAGCCCAAGGTTTATTATTGCAACCGCTATTTGCACATCACAGCAATTCAAAGAACTGCATACCAGAGCTCCTGTTCTAAATTCCCCATATGCAGCACAGAACTCTGGGTATGATATGCAAATGACATCTGTCTCACTTTTTTGCACCCTGGGTCTGTTTGTACACAGAACCCTTCAATCAATGCCATGCCATATTAGATGGCTTTTTTTTAGCAGAGATCAGGTTTATGGTATATATATATATATATATATATATATATATACACTATATTGCCAAAAGTATTCGCTCACCTGCCTTGACTCGCATATGGATAGGTGAGCGAATACTTTTGGCAATATAGTGTATATAAATAAAACCAATTAGAAAGGTCTCTTTTGCACAAGATAATTCACTGAGCTTTTATTCTGGTTTTTATCTGTTAATAACTAGGGATGAGCCGAACACCCCCATGTTCGGATCGTATTCGAACTCGAACAATTTCAAAAGTTCGAGTTCGGACGCGAACACGATCCGAACTCAATGTAAGTCAATGTGACTCGAACGTTCGATTTTTAGAGTGCCCTGCAAGAGGGCATATATGCAAGATATTTGCCATAAAAGGTGTATGGGGGTCTGGGTAGTGCCCTGGGGGACAGGAAACAAGGAAAAAATGTTTTATAAAATACGTTTTTAAAGGAACAGTGATTTTTCCATGAAATAAAGGTTAAGAATATAAACAAAAAATTCCTTCAAATATCATGCCTAGGAGGTCCCCATAACCTGCCCGTGAAGTGGCGGATTTGTCGGATGTATAGAAACATTTAAAAAGAAAAAAATTACATTTCAAATGACGGTAAATGTTTTCCCTTTAATCTATTCATAAACAACTGCTTGGGGCGGCAGCCTGTATGAAAAGAGGAGACGTTTTAGGACACGCAGAACAAGTTTAGTGATTTTTTGGCTAAATTATGGTGAAACTTATGCAGGTTTTGGAAGAAAGTAACAGGTGCATTAAAATTGGACCTTTGGTGCCAGCTAGTGCCTTCACACCGTAACCCCTCTAAGGTATTGTGGAAGAGTGCAGGGGTGGACCCTACAGTCAAATATTACAATGATATGAATCTGGTACACGCGTCAGTGCACCCAAATATTGGGCCTTTGGTGCCAGCTAGTGCCTTCACACCGTAACCCCTCTGAGGTATTGTGGAAGAGTGCAGTAGTGGACCCTGCAATCAAATATTAAAATGATATGAATCTGGATCACGCGTCAGTGCACCCAAATATTGGGCATTTGGTGCCAGCTAGTGCCTTCACACCGTAACCCCTCTGAGGTATTGTGGAAGAGTGCAGGGGAGGTCCCTGCAGTCAAATATTACAATGATATGAATCTGGTACATGCGTCAGTGCACCCAAATATTGGGCCTTTGGTGCCAGCTAGTGCCTTCACACCGTAACCCCTCTGAGGTATTGTGGAAGAGTGCAGTGGTGGAGGTTTTGGGAATGCAGACGAGATCCCCAATCTATTCAGTTACATCAGCATTAGGGATGAGCGTTCGGTTCAGATCAGTTCGGAGTTCGATTCGAACATCGCCCGTTCGACTGTTCATCGAACTCCGAGCATTTCTGCGTGTTCGCCGCATGTTCGCCCACAATGCACCACAACGGACCACAATGCACTTTTCCACTGGCCTGAAGCTTGTCAAGTCAGGTGCAACACAGGTGCAAGACTATGCCAATCACGGCTCAGAGTCGTGATTGGCCAAATTTTGCCCAATCATGGACTCACAGAGCTAAGTCCCGCAGAACACTATATAAGGCTTCCCTGCCTGCAGCCCCAGCATGTGTGTTTGCAGGAGTGAATCATAGAGGAGAGGAGATTGTTCTGTCAGGGTGTATCAGTGACGTTGTAGGAGATTTCTGGGAATTAGAGTTCAGCAAATTAGAATCTGTCTTGGCACAGCCTGTTATCAGTGTGTATCAGAGAGTTATGCCAGAGTTCAGCAAATTTGAATCTGTCTTGGCACAGCCAGGCTATCAGGGACAGTGTGTATCACTGACTTATAGCATTGTTCTGGAAAATCTGTATATCTTTGATCTAATTCTAGATACCATACAATAACACAGTTCATTCAGAGTTCACGCTATTGAGAGTTGAATCTGGCTGTTGCCAGCTATCAAGGTGTTGTAGTCTGCAGGAGAGGAAGTGAATCAGAGAGAGAGAGAGTAGAGGACATTGGCAGCCTTGCAGGGAAAATATCAGTAAAATCACCGATTTATATCAGAGTTCTGAATATCTTTAATCTATATACCAGAGTTGAATCTGAGTTCTGCATATCTCCAATCTTTATACCAGAGTTTAATCAGACTTCTGTATCTCTACAATCTTTATACCAGAGTTGAATCAGACATCTGTATATCTCCAATCTTTATACCAGAGTTGAATCAGAGTTCTGTATATCTCCAATCTTTATACCAGAGTTTAATCAGAGTTCTGTATATCTTTAATCTATATATCTTTCACCATGTCAGAAAGACCAAAAAGGACAGGCAGACGCTCCCAGACACAGATAAGAGGGCAAGCAGCCTCTGTGTCGGAAGACTGTGCCCCTGGTCGTCATGGATGTGGTGCATCCTCTGCAGGGGCACGCTTGTCCTTTCTATCTGGTGCTGGCCGTCTTAAGCAGCAGCAACATACAGAGGATTTGGTGGATTGGCTAACCAGGCCATCTTCATCCTCTGAGTCCTCTTCCAGCCAGGCTTGTAGGGGTTTAGAGTCCACCTCAGCTGCCAAAACATCTAATTCAGCCTCCATGTCCACAGCTACTCCTGCCGTAGCCTCACCATCATACACGGAGGAGTCAGCTAAATTGTTTGACTACAATGACAGTGACATGCTGCTTGAGAATGCGCAGCAACTCCAGTGCTCTGATTCAAACTCTGAGGTTGAGGAAGGGAGTATAATCAGCCTAGAGGGAGGGGGTGCCAGTGACACACAAAGAACTGGCACCCATGTTCCCCCAGCAGCTGCAGCATATTGCGAGGTTGCCTCAAGTGACGAGGAGATAGGGGTGATGACGATGATGAGGTCACTGACTCCACCTGGGTGCCTGATCGAACAGAAGAGTCAACAAGAGACAACAAAAATGAGGCAGAACGTCCTCTATGAGCAACCGTAGCCAGTCCAAGGCATCAGATGTCAGAGCTGCTCAGGTGCAGAGCGCTGTTGTCTCGCAGCACACGTCCAGGATCTCTGCTGTCTGGGAGTTCTTCACGACATGTGCAGCAGACTGCAGCGTTGCTATTTGTAACCTATGTCGCAAGAGGATCAAGCGTGGGAAAGACATCAGACACTTGGGTACCACGTGCTTTGAGGCGACATATGACCACCTGCCACGCATCCCGTTGGTACAATACTTTGCATAGGTCCTCCTCCTCATCTGTTTCTACCCCCACTATATGTCCTGCCATGTCATTGCCTACAACCTACACTGACAGGGATGATGCTACAGTAATGGGTATACCAGGTCCTTCCTCAGAATGTGACAGCATCCCATCAGCTAAAGATTTACGCAGTCCCCAGCTACTGCAGCGTAAGAAAAAATATAGTCCCAACCATCCCCAAGCACAGCGTCTAAATGCCAGCTTAGCAAAATTACTCGCATTACATCTGCTGCCTTTCCAGCTGGTGGACTCTGGTTCCTTCCGTGAATTTGCCTAATATGCTGTACCACAGTGGCAGGTTCCAAAACGCCATTTCTTTTCACAGAAGGCTATTCCAGCACTATACCAGCACGTGGAAGACAATGTTATGGAGTCATTGGGAAAGGCAGTCAGCAGCAAGGTGCACATGACTTTAGACACGTGGTCCAGCAAGCCTGGACAGGGCTGTTACATTTCCTTCACGGCGCACTGGGTAACTCTGCTTGCAGCTGGGAGGGATCCAGGATGGGGCTTTGTGCTGGAGCTTGTTTATCCACCACGCCTCCAGAAACCTGCTTATATGAGGTCTGTCTGCTCCACCACCTCTTCTCCTCCTTCTCTGTCTCTGGCAAAGTGGCAGTTAAACCGACGCGTGGCAGGGGCTACGCAATGGCTCAAGCAAAAAGATGTCACACTGTGCTTGAGCTGGTTTTTTTAGGGGACAGGAGCCACACCGGGCCAGAAATTCTGTCAGCTCTGCAGGGTCAGGCGCAGAGATGGTTAACACCACGCCAGCTTCAGCTGGGAATGGTTGTCTGTCATAATGGCAGCAACCTTCTCTCCGCCCTACGCAAGGGTAAGTTGACGTATGTACGATGCCTAGCACACGTCCTAAATCTGGTGGTACAGCGCTTCCTAACCAGGTACCCAGGGCTGGCAGAGCTTCTCAGCCGGGCCAGAAAAGTCTGCAGCCACTTAAGATGGTCATTTCCAGCAAGTGTTTGCCTGGCAGAAATTCAAAGAGAATTCCACATTCCCACAAACCGTCTGATCTGTGACATGCCCACCAGGTGGAACTTGACATTGGCAATGCTGCAGCGTCTGCACAAGCAGCTGAGGGCCATCAATGAGTACCTGTGTGAGTATGGCACAAGGACAGGTTCAGGTCAACTTGTTTTTTTTTTCCCCCGCGGTGGCTGATCATCAAGGATGCATGCACTGTACTGTCACCATTTGAAGAGGCAACGAGGATGGTGAGCAGGAACAGTGCATGCGTCAGTGACACAATTACTTTAGTGTTCCTGCTGGAGCGCACTCTGCAGGGAATTATTGATGTGGCACTAGAGGCAGAGCAGCAGGAGGAAGAGGAGGCCTTCCCTAGCTCTCAAGGCCCCAGTCTTTATGCAGACAGCATTCCTGCGGGTCCTCAGATCACACAGGAGGAGGATGAGGAGGATGAGGAATATTTAAGTAGTGGGGCATTGAAGGGGGGGGTTCCTCAATTCCTTTTGTGTGCCAGAAACCCAAGGACTAGTACGTGGCTGGGAGAAGGAAGTGCACGATGGGGTCATACTCATTGACCAAGAAGACTCGGAAGCTAGTGCCACCTCCAGCCTACGCTGCATGGGTTCCCTTATCCTGCAAAGCCTGCTAAAGGACCCCAGGATTCGTGCTTTCAAGGAGAGGGATCATTACTAGTTGGCAACCCTTCTTGATCCACGATACAA